>CM051234.1:7556811-8124311 GCA_027917425.1 Gastrophryne carolinensis
AGAGAGCCCGTCATGCTGCCGAAGGTGGAGCCCGGATTGCTGAGGCGAACAGACCGACTCGTCTCTCAACCGGGAAGCCTGGAATTTAAGAACCAACCTTGTCGTCACTAGGGGCCCCACTGCAAGGGAGCAGAGACTGGTCTGCGGGAATATCCAAGATCAGGTGACCAAGGATGGGCATTGCCAAATCTGCAGGCAACTGCCAGACCACAGCTGGAAGACTAGAAAGCCAGACTAGGCCGAGGTGGTGGCCAGGCAGATCAGGATGGGGAGTTGAAACAGGGAGAGGTCATAGGCAGACCAATTTGAATGGGAGTCGAGAGACAGTCCGAGGTGGTGGGGGGGCAGGCAGATCAGGATGAGAGACAGGCAGAGGTGGTGGCGGGGGGCAGGCATATCAGGATGGGAGGCAAGAGTCAGGTGGAAGGTGTGGGCAAGCAGATCAGAATGGGAGTAGAGAGGCATGGAACATGTGGCAGAATGGTTACAAAATCTGGGCTAAGAGGGATCAGAAGTTATACAAGTTTACAACACTGGGGGATCATCGAGGTGTGAATGGAAGAATATACTGGAGTAAGTAAAGTAAGCCAGACACCTTCCCAGGAATCTAGGGAGGAAAGAAAGTCCCAGGCATCCAGGCACAAGATCTGCAGCCATTTATGGCAGGAAAGAGACCCGGTGTGTCGAAAAGGAGTGAGAAATCCCCACAAGAGTGTCAGAGACCTTCTGTGACAAGTTATGTAATAGAACAATCTTGTGATGTTTACAGCTGTAACCTTTCCTAAGAGGACCTTCGTTGCTTGAGACAGTCAGCACCACCTACCTCCCATCCAAGCTCAAGACACCACCAACCTTTGTAGAGGGGGTGCAGTCATTAAGTCATGGTGTCTAGCTATTATAGAGCTATTGTGAGATCTGCTGGAGGTACATTTAGGTACATTTAGGGTCATGTTTTATCCCCGAACTTCCATTATCAGGGTTGCCTCACTTCACGAGCCCCCCAAAAAACTAAATCTTTATATTCCTGAAGCTTTTATTTCCCAGATGCTTACACAAAATAGCATCAGACGTGTCCTTTCAGTTCTGAGCCATAGTCCTATCTATCCAGGATCTGAATGTGGAGATGCGGGTGAAGATCGTGGGGCGAGAGCAGTCATAGTAGACCATAGAGACGAGACCGGTCAAGGTCCAGGTTCCACTTCTTTGGCACACAAGGGGGCTTCCATGGTTTCCCTGGAAAGGAGTAAGAGAAGAGGTTAGTGCGAGTATTTCAAAACACCTGCTAAGCGAAAACTCCAAGCCTCGACATACAAAATTAAGTTGGATAGCCAGCAAGGGGCCTGGCCCAGCCAGCCAAGGCCCCACAGCAAGGGGCCTGGCCCAGCCAGCCAAGGCCCCACAGCAAGGGGCCTGGCCCAGCCAGCCAAGGCCCCACAGCAAGGGGCCTGGCCCAGCCAGCCAAGGCCCCACAGCAAGGGGCCTGGCCCAGCCAGCCAAGGCCCCACAGCAAGGGGCCTGGCCCAGCCAGCCAAGGCCCCACAGCAAGGGGCCTGGCCATGGATGGATGGCCAATGATTCTACCCAAGCACCAATTGAGGTAGGTGTTAGGTTTCACTGCGATTGCGGGGCAATACATTGTACAATAAACAAACCTGCTTAATGTAAACAGCGTAAAGGGACTGTAAAGCCCAGTCTGGGGGGGGGGGGCTCCCTGTTTCTGCAAGATCACCACAGTATGCATGCAACCGTCCAACGCTCTGTTGGTTGTGGACCCGCCACTCTCCACCAGTTCCCGCCTGTGCACAGCTCGCTCCGAAGGGGGGTGTGCCAGGCACGCCCTCTCCACTACAATGAATGGAGGGGGCATGCCGATCGGCGAACTGTGCGTGCGCTGCCAGATCCCCATTCTCGGAAAGCAGGAGGGTCTGAGCGGCAGGCCAACCGGAACCACTGCTGGGGAGAGAAGGTAAGTGCCCGTTTTGTGGTCAGGTTTACAGTCCTTTTAAGCTATGGTGTGCGAGTTATCTCCATTGCAGTCTGGAATGTTGCCTTACCACCCGCAGGCTTGATCCCGTGTGCCCCCATCAGTGTTCTGTCTGCTCTGCTGGGGACATCGCACTCCCCGTCATGCTTCTCATCCCAAGGCAGCAGACGCTTTTCTTGGCACCCCATGTTCTCCTTACCAGTGGAGGACACTTAAAAATTTACATGCAGGCCATCAGCATGTATCTAGAAACCACCAGGGGTCAAGGCCGCAGAGAGTAAGGCCAGCGTAGCTTTAAGCTTTTACGAACCCCTTAGCACAAGGGTAGCGTACGCACATGAAAGGATTAGAGCTCATACCATGCAGGCTGGTGGTCCCGCGGCGCCGGCGCAGAACATGCTGCTCTGAATCGTGTATCCCCAGTCGCTGCTGCATTTGCCGTTGGTCAGGATCGGGAAAAGCGCTTGCTTCAGCTTGGTTGCTTTGGCGTTTGCTGAGAGAGGAAAATAAGAACCTTAAAAGCGGACCCTCACCCTGAATAAGAGCCTATCTTGTATGATCCCCCCCATACATACAAATTGCCCACATTAATCCGGACCCTCAGCCTGAATAAGAGCCTATCTTGTATGGTACCCCCCTGTACATACAGGTAGAATGACTTAATGTGGCCAATCTGTATCTACTGCATTTTCTGAGCCTTTAAACATCCAAGATGGTGGCTCATGGAGTCCCAGGCTGCAGTCTTTTTCCTGACTCCAGTTCTGCTCCTATCTCTGCAGAGCTCAGCTATAACCCCGCCCCCTGCACTTTTCACCCCTCTCCGTATGTGATGCTACTGATGCAAGATGGAGGCGCCCGTATCCCAAGTCCTGTTGCAGCCCAATGGGGAAAATATGTAAGCGACTTAACTTAAAATATATTTTAAATGCTGAGGAATAGTTTAAGGATTTGGGCTTTTCATTAAAGTGGCCCAAAACCCACGGCAATCAGCCCAGAAATCTAAGATTCCGGGGCCTATCGATTCTTCCCCCCGGGGCATCCAAAATCAAGGTGCCCCACTGTGTGAAACCCCCCAGGTCGCCCCATACACTTACCTTGTTTCCCGATCCAACGGCGCATGCGCGAGCCACGGTCGCATTCCCGCTATCCCTTTAGCAGGGCACATGGCTGTGCCAGGCATTTGTGAATGGCCGGCGCAGGCACGCTACCTGTTACAGGGTAGTGGGGATGCGGCTTAGACGACGTGACATCAGCCGCTCCGAGCACGGCGATTGGACAAGCGGCCGCACATTCGCTGTAGGACCGGGAAGAGGGGGGGGGGGTGTTTCACACAGTGGGGCATCCCCAATCAGGTACCAAAACCCAGGATAGTCAAAATACTGGGTTTTGGTCCACTTTAAGTTGATTACCCCCGCCCCAGCACACTGTCCTTCTGTATACCCACAATCCTTCAGGATACCTCCCCTTCGCCCTGAGGAAGTAACGGTTGCATGTTACGACACGCGTTGGCATATCTGTCCAGCTGTATTGTATATACCATTTATCATTGTATGTATCTTAAGAATACTGGCGCCCCCCGGTGTCTATAGTGTATATGTATTTTTAATAGTCTATTGTCTTGTATTGTCCCTTTGTGACTATACACATATAAACAAAAATATTTACATAATCAGTGGTTAGTGCCACTCATTTGTAAGGCTTGGTAGAATTTGAGGTGTGTGGGGACCCCATTTTTCTTTGTATTTCTGCATTTGCAACTTTTTTCTACCTAGCCAAGTAGGCACACCATGGTTATATTTTTTTCTATAGTATACTAGTGCTGTCCACACTACATTGTTCCTTTTGCGATACCTCCCCTGCCTCTGTGCCATGCATACCCCTCCCTTAAAGCAAAAAAAAAACCCACCCAATCTTAAAGATTCCAGGGCAGACCACCGGAATTCCGCTGGAGTATCCCAAATTAGGATGCCCCACTGTGCGACACCCCCTTCCCGGGGCGCCAGTAATCGCTCACCTCTTCCGAGTCCAATGGTGCGCCACACCCTTCCCGGGGCATCGGTAATCGCTCACCTCTCCTGAGTCCAATGGTGCGACACCCCCTTCCCGGGGCGCCGGTAATCACTCACCTCTCCTGGGACCAATGGTGCGACACCCCCTTCCCGGGGCGCCGGTAATCGCTCACCTCTGAGTGCAATGGTGCGCCACACCCTTCCCGGGGCGCCGGTAATCACTCACCTCTCCTGGGACCAATGGTGCGCCACACCCTTCCCGGGGCGCCGGTAATCACTCAACTCTCCTGGGTCCAATGGTGCGACACCCCCTTCCCGGTAATCGCTCACCTCTGAGTCCAATGGTGCGACACCCCCTTCCCGGGGCGCCGGTAATCGCTCACCTCTCCTGAGTCCAATGGTGCGACCCCCCCTCCCCGGGGCGCCGGTAATCGCTCCTCTCTTGGGTCCAATGGCGCGACACCCCCTTCCCGGGGCGCCGGTAATCGCTCACCTCGCCTGAGTCCAATGGTGCGACACCCCCTTCCCGGGGCGCCGGTAATCGCTCACCTCTCCTGGGTCCAATGGCGTGACACCCCCTTCCCGGGGCGCCGGTAATCGCTCACCTCTCCCGAGTCCAATGGTACGACACCCCCTTCCCGGGGCGCTGGTACTCACTCACCTCTCCTGAGTCCAATGGTGCGACACCCCCTTCCCGGGGCGCCGGTAATTGCTCACCTCTCCTGGGTCCAATGGTGCGACACCCCCTTCCCGGGGCGCCGGTACTCACTCACCTCTCCTGAGTCCAATGGTGCGACACCCCCTTCCCGGGGCACCATAATCGCTCACCTCTCCCGAGTCCAATGGTGCGACACCCCCTTCCCGGGGCGCCGTAATCGCTCACCTCTCCTGAGTCCAATGGTGCGACACCCCCTTCCCGGGGCGCCATAATCGCTCACCTCTCCTGAGTCCAATGGTGCGACACCCCCTTCCCGGGGTGCCGGTAATGGCTCACCTCTCCCGAGTCCAATGGTACGACACCCTTCCCGGGGTGTTGGTAATCGCTCACCTCTCCTGAGTCCAATGGTGCGACACCCCCTTCCCGGGGCGCCGGTAATCACTCACCTCTCCTGAGTCCAATGGTGAGACACCCCCTTCCCGGGGCGCCGTAATCGCTCACCTCTCCCGACTCCAATGGTACGACACCCTTCCCGGGGTGCTGGTAATCGCTCACCTCTCCTGAGTCCAATGGTGCGACACCCCCTTCCCGGGGCGCCGGTAATCACTCACCTCTCCTGAGTCCAATGGTGAGACACCCCCTTCCCGGGGCGCCGTAATCGCTCACCTCTCCTGGGTCCAATGGTGTGACACCCCCTTCCCGGGGCGCCGGTAATCGCTCACCTCTCCTGGGTCCAATGGCGCATGTACAGCCTCTTGCCCAATGAGAGATGTTTGCCTTGACTACATTATTCAAACGCCTTTCATTGTTCTCAATGGGAAGTGAGCGGCCGCATCCCCGGGCTGCGCATGCGCCCCTACCCCAGATAAGCAGGGGACAGGAAACTTATGTCATTCGAAAAATGGCTCATTGGACGAGAGCCCGCGCTTGTGCCGTTCAGACTCAGGAGAGGTGAGTGAATACTGGTGTCCAGGAGGGTGGTCTCAGAGCGGGGCATCCCCATTGGGGGAAGCAGAACAAAACCTAGGAGAGTCAAATTCCTGGGTTATGTTCCGCTTTAACTCTGCAACAGCCCATCGATCGATGCTTCAAAACAGATCGAGAGGCGAAAGGAGCCTCCATCAGATGTAGATGCCTCACCATGAAGCTGATCTCTGGACGCCCCCCCCCCCCCCACTTCCTACCAAGAGGATCATTCGTACCATTCCTGTTCGCTTTGGTTTTTTCCCATCCGGTTGAGACACATTTTTTGCCAGCGTCGAGGACATCGGAAGAGTCGGGGAGACACACCGGGGACACGCGGTCATTGAATGCCACGGCGCCGCTCAGCTTCAGGAGGGCGATGTCATCTTGGAAACTCAGGTCATTGAAGTTTGGGTGCTCGATGACCTGAAAAAAAAAGGAGGTAAAACATGAATCCAAAGAGTGTCAACACAACAAGTTCACCTATTGCATCCAAAAAGTGTAGAGAGACAATTCACCAAACAAGTGAGCTTTTGGAACGAGACAAACCACGAAGCCACTGGCTGAGCCCCCAGGCTGCTGCCAACGAGGCTCCGGCCTGACCCCAGCCCCCCACAGGTTGCCCCCAACGAGGCTCCGGCCTGACCCCAGCCCCCCACAGGTTGCCCCCAACGAGGCTCCGGCCTGACCCCAGCCCCCCACAGGTTGCCCCCAACGAGGCCACGGCCTGAGCCCCCAGGCTGCCGCCAACAAGGCCACGGCCTGAGCCCCCAGGCTGCCGCCAACAAGGCCACGGCCTGAGCCCCCAGGCTGCCGCCAACGAGGCCCCGGCCTGAGCCCCCAAGCTGCCGCCAACGAGGCCCCGGCCTGAGCCCCCAAGCTGCCGCCAACGAGGCCCCAGCCTGAGCCCCCAAGCTGCCGCCAACGAGGCCCTGGCCTGAGCCCCTAGGTTTCCCCGGCCCCCCACAGGTTGCCACCAACAAGGCCCCGGCATGAGCCCCCACAGGGGGAGCTGGATAAAGTGCAGGGGGAGGAGTTATAGCTGTGCTTTGCACAGACAGAGCAGAGCTGGGGTCAGGGAAAGGACAGCAATCCCAGAATGCGGAGCAACACAGTCAGAAGGCACTTCTTTTGCAGGCTGCCTGATGTTCCATGAGCCGCCATCTTGGACGTTTAAAGGCTCATAACGTGCAGTAGATGTAGGTAGGATGATTTTTAATGTGGGCAATCTGTATGTACAGGGTGTGGGAAACATAAGATAGCCTCTTATTCAGGGTGAGGGTCCGGAATAATGTGAGCAATCTGTATGTACAGGGTGTGGGAAACATAAGATGGACCTTCACCCTGAATAAGAGTCTGCTTTAATTGTTCGCAAACATTACATTATACCTTTTTGGATTCTTTCTGGGACCCCTTGCATAAAACTTCCTGGATGTTAGAAAAGGCTACTGACTTGTTGGCACCCCCTTGCATAATGGTTAACTGGGGTTTGATAGTATTACTCACCTCTGCCCACCTGCATTGCACTTGCTGGGACAGGCAACATATACACAGTCCAAAAACGTAGAAAGACGCAAATAGGGGATGGGGCCATGGTGCTGCTGCTGGTGATGGAGCTGGTGCTGCAGGAGGAGAACGTGTTATCGGTGCCTGCTACACCTTCCTCTGGTGCAAGCAGGTGCCAGGGTTTGCAACCTCTTTATGCAGCCCCAGCACTGCTGCCAGAGTGGTGAGGCCAGAATAAATTGAGGCAGTCTAATATATGGCACACAGTGCTACCAGTGCCTTGGCATTGTCTTCTACCCACTCCACTTCTGCTGAGATTACAGAGCCCTCTTCGTCCCAGCTAGTCATGGAGTCACAAATGCTCTATAATGAGGACACTGGCTGGATATTGTGGGCCATCCACTTGCAGACCTAGGGTTCCCAGATGCCCAAGAACTTATGTTGGAGGACCATCGCAGGACACCTACAATGATGGAACCCTAGTGCCGACTGCTGCAGCTTTCTGCAATGCTGAGGCGGGGGATAGGGAGGATGCCAGGGGTGATTAAGTCCTAGACCCAACATGGATTTGAAGGCCATCAGAGTTTGGGGGAAGAGGTGGTGGTCACAGCCCCATGCAGCCACAACCAGGCGTCCCGCATCCCCGTCCACTGCCAGGCGTCCCGCATCCCCGTCCACTGCCAGGCGTCCCGCATCCCCGTCCACTGCCAGGCGTCCCGCATCCCCGTCCACTGCCAGGCGTCCCGCATCCCCGTCCACTGCCAGGCGTCCCGCATCCCCGTCCACTGCCAGGCGTCCCGCATCCCCGTCCACTGCCAGGCGTCCCGCATCCCCGTCCACTGCCAGGCGTCCCGCATCCCAAGCACAAGCTGCAGCGGCAGAAACACCTTACAAAACATGCAAACATCTGAGGCTCCCTCTGCTGCTTCGATTGACTCAGCCTCTGACTCAGCCTCTACCACCGCCTCTCCAACAACAAGGCCACCTTTCTCCCCCATAGGGGTGACCACCACACCAGACTCACAGGCAAGTGTTCAGCTTTCCATACCACACTCTCTCTCTAAAACGGAAGTTGGGCCCATCTCACCATGCTCATGTGAGCATTTCAAAATTGCTGGCCTTTGAAATGCTCCCATTCCACCTGGTGGAAACTTAGTTTTAAAGATTTAATAATTTGATAAAGAAGCGGCACGGGTAGCTGCATGCGCAGGTGGCTCGCCTGCTGCTATGTTTCTCTCCTCCCCACCCTTA
The DNA here is from genome assembly GCA_027917425.1 of Gastrophryne carolinensis. NCBI lineage: Eukaryota > Metazoa > Chordata > Amphibia > Anura > Microhylidae > Gastrophryne > Gastrophryne carolinensis. The sequence goes on from CM051234.1 coordinate 7,565,183, forward strand.
GGGCATCATGTGCTGCCTGAACTGTTAACATTTGGTAACATTACTTTGCACTATTTTTGCACTTTGTATCATGGACACCTGTTAGTACTATTGCTGTTATTTATATTGGGTGGTTTGTTGGGTTTATTTATCATTATCAATTAGGCATTGCATATTTTGTGCAATAGTATCAGTCACGGACAGCGCTATATTTTAATGTCTGTATTTTCAATAACTATAAGAACACATATGGTATGTGCTGTTTATTCTTTGGGATTAGTTTTTTTAAATGTTATTGTATGTGTCACTTTACATGTATACTAAGATATACTCTCCTCCCCTCTACCCCCCTCCCCCACCCTTTTTGGGCTCAGAGCTTGATCTATTGATCTATTGTGCTGGCACAAAAATAGGGTCCCACTTTCTGCATTGTGGTATTTGCAGGTACCCCCATACAATATTGATTGCATGTATCATACATTGTGGGTAATGATGGGATGTATGTGATGGAGAAGAGCACAAGTGTCTCTTGTGTTATTAGGTGCATCTGTATTTCAATAAAAGCCATTTAATTATATTTTGGTGCTTCCTTTGTGGAGGTTTGTGTGTCATAGTTCCACGGCCACTCCTTTTGTGTTGTATTTGATGATTTGATGGCAGCAGTTGTCCCACAATACGCTGTTGTGGAGAAAAGATGTGCACTGGCCGATGCTATTAGTTCCAGTGTCCACATCACCAATGACATGCAAGCATGGGCATTACATCTCTTAACTGCCCACTGGGCCAATGTAGCGGCGGCTGGGACTGAGACGCGAAGCACTTTGGCGCATATCCTTCCCCCAACAAGGATTGCGGGACATCAGTCGGTGCCGCATCCTCATGCAGTCAGCACGGCCCCTGTGCCACCAATTTGAGCACTGCCATAGGAAAACATCAGCATGCGATGCTAACACTCGTCTGAGTGTAAGACCCCACGTCGCCCAGGAGATGTGGATCAGCATCCAGGAGCAGACAGAGGAGTGGTTGCTGCCATTGCACCTGAAGCCTGAAAAGACTGACAATGGGCATAACCTTGTAGCAGCCTTTGGGCCGAGCCGGATCGATGAGCACATATATCAAGGGATGTGCTCAGCTTGGTGCTGGCCCATTATCCAGAGATGCTGCATAAAGTGTGTGGCATGTGCACACACTTTTGGTATTCCCACCCTACTGCAACGCAAAGGAACTTTGGCCTTCCCACCCACTGCCTTATATGCGACTTGCCCACCAGGTTGAATTTCACTTTGCATATGTTGGAAAGGGTGCGTGAGTAGCAGCCGCCAGTAGTGGTGTTCCAGCTCCAAAATGCCCGGGTCAGTCAAAGTGCAGACCAACAGCACTTCACCACCAGTGAGTGGGCCTCCATGAGGGACATCTGCAGTGCTTCCAATATGCTACCAATATGGTCAACGCTACCATCCCCATTCTTTGTCTGCTGGAAACTCTTAAGGCCATGACGCAGGATGTGAAGGTGCCACAGGAGGAAGCCCCATTTTCCTCAGGCATCAGAAGTCCCATTTTCCTCAGGCATCAGGGCACACATGGCTTGCAGGGTGGGTTGCTTGGCTGACAGCGGCCAGGTACTTCACTGGAGGAGGACTCTCACAGCAGGGTGGCACCCAGCACAGCTCACGGGCGTCACTGGAGGGAGGGACACTTGACACAGAGGCCAGATTCTCCTTGACTTAGGGCAGCCTGGCTCACATGAACCACGGAGTTGCCGATTACTAGGTGGCCACCCTGCTTGATCCTCCGGTATAAGGGCAACCTCACCTCTTTGATCCCAAGACTGGAGCGGGATAGATAGATGGGCGAGTACAAAACAAAGTCTGGAGGAGTCCAAAGCAGGAGGGGCACCCCACAGGGGAGGGCGAGCATAGCCACAATGGAACACCTTATTTCATTGTCCACCACTGGTCAAGGCCCCTAGTACCAGGAGGCGGACCGACTCGCATGGGGGATGACTAACCATCGACGCATCCCCTGGTGCAGACCAATGGATCCTCCCCGTTCAATTTCTGGGTTGCTGAATTGAAAACGTGTCCATGCCTTGTAGGTTCTGGCTTGTCCTGCGGCAAGTGTCCTATAAGAACACGTGTTAAGCACTGCAGCCCTTAAATTTGGGCCCAAATTGACTCCAGTGGGGGTTCGGACCCGAACTTAAGTGTCAAGTTTGGATGAACCCAAACTTCAGCGGGTTTGCGGATCCCCATTCAGACAGACCTGAAGAGCAGATTGCAAGTGGTAGTTACAAACAGAACGATCAGATAAAAGGTCAGTACCTTAGCTCAGTCAGATATGCAGTGCAACCAACAGTAGGCAGCTTGCATGTTCCAGCATGTACCAACATGACCTCACCCCAGATAGTAATGCAGAGGGACCAACCTGGAGACATTTTATGCTCTGGTGTTCCTCTCCCCTCTAGAAGGGATGTTCCTGCCCTCTTAGCTGGAAAGCTGTTAAAATGATTTATGGATCATAACTTGATAGGAAGGTCGTAAGACCCTTGTTCTGATATTAAACAACCCAGACAGGTGCTGGGCATTCTATAGGTCCATGGCTGTTTAAAAATGGCTCCTAACCTGGGTTCCACATAATGCAGATTATATGCCAGTTTCAAAGACAGGGAGCATACATATAGGTGCGCCTGGATCTACAGATTCAAAATATGTATTTGTCTTAAAGCTTGAGTAGATGATGTACCAGAAACTCCCGGTACCACACTGGATCTGGAGTGGCTGATGTGTTTGAAGCTACACTGCCATTAGAGTTTTCTCCTTAATGAGGGGTCCTTCACGGTTACACATGGTCTGTAGAGGTGCCAAATCGGCAAGAGGTCTTTGAACTGGGGACCGCCTGTGTTTATTGATCTCCTGTGAGAAAGTGGCAGTTTTCCCGGGCCGAATGACCGTTCCTCTTACCACAAGGGTATTTGCTACAAGGACATTTGCTAAGAAGGTTTTTCTGGCATGAAAAGGAGACTGAAGGGTGTCAAATTAAACCTAATATTTCTCATATCCCTCACACCTTCCATATAAAAAAAAAACACTTACTTTGATAATGTCTCTTATTGGGATGGGCTCCGTTGGGTTTTCCAGATCAGACACTCCAAGAACCACGCGATCTTTAGTTCTGGATGGAAGAAAGTCATTTTTAATCCGCATTCTTGAGACCTATGGTACTTAGGTGAACAATCACTGCCCTCAAGTCTATAAAACTTGGAGGTAGTCTAGCTCCTTTTGGGGCATTCCAAATTGAGTTGCCCTGCTGTGTTAAACCCAGGTGGTCACACGACTGACTCGCCTCTTGCCCGAGTCCTCGTGGCATCTTAGGTCTATGGTCACACCACAACTATATCTTTAACTAGGTGCACACCCACACCATAAATGGCTGAAAGCAAGGCAGAGTGGGGGGTATATTTGAACACTGCAAATCTGCCTGGACTGTCCCTTTAAAGTTCAGCATTGGGCCATAACGACCGGTACTAGATCTGGATACACGTTTAGAGTCACATGACCCTTACGTAACTTTGTTCTATGATAGAATGAGGCACAAGGGTTTCTCCATTAGGGTCATGGGACACTTACGTGATGTGGCAGCGTGCCGCGGTGACGACCCAACGACTGTTGATCAGAGTGCCGCTACAAAGGAGGGATCCGGTTCTGTCCTGGGGAAGAAGCATCAGTAGGTCGTATTAACCGCCAGATCTCCTTCCTGATTAAAATCCTAACATTACCCACCACTGACGGCATAATGGCTCACCGGCTACCCCATCGGCCTCACATCCTACCAGGAGCAGACCAAGCCGTGCCAAGTCCCCAGCACACGGCCCTCATCCGAGCTAGAGCCAAAATTCCCTCCTATAACTCCCAACCTTTCCAATGACTCCTTCCTATTTACCACACCACCCAAGTTATGCTCCTGCTATAGCCTCATCATCATGGCTGTGAAGGTGGCCATATCTGCCCTAAGCCCATGTTCTTCCCCTGCAGTGATGTAGAGTCATCTGAGGAACACCACTGACAAACTGGCTGGGAAGCTCTTTAGAGGTGGGGCTCAGCAAGTCCTGGTTAGGCCAGAGCCTGTAAGAGCCCAGGCAGATTTCTGGACCCAGCCTGTGCCCTACTATGCCCTTTCCCACACCAGGTCTACAATGCTTTAGGTTTCTGTACTCTTCCATCCCAGCTCCCTTAAGCTGTAGTCCCATCCACATCTCCTAAATCCTTACCCACTACTGAAAATGCTTCCTGTTCCTTGACTAAAATCTCCAAGTGGGGCCCCTTGAGTGGTTGCCACAAAGCGCATTCCTTCTAGTCTAGGGACTGTCAACAGCCCTTAGTTATAGCCCCGATTACTAAACCTGTGCCCTAGAGAAGGAGGACCATTGAGGACCTGAGTGACATTAAATCTTAGAACACCAGAAGGCGATAGGACCATTGAGGCATAACTAGAACAGGTCACAGGGTGAGGATAGCTGATCTGTTCTGGTTCAGGCCTGGTGCTAGATCTCACATGTAAAGTGTGCCTTTGTCATGTGCTGCATGTGACAGATATTTACACAGTATAGGAGAGAACCAGAATTCATGAGGTTCGAACCCACTAGTTAGGTGTTCTTTTCATCTGTGAATGTAGAAGTCCTCAGGCCTGACTCTACACCGAGTAAGAAACATGCCAGTCAGTTGCCCCAAGGCTTAGGAGAAAGCCAAGGCACTCTGGCAGGGAAGCCTTAACCAGGACTGCAGTTACACTCTAGATTGACAGGAAGGGACCAAGCACCAAGGGCCTACGTGGAGTACGATTGCTCTAAGGAAGACCAGAGACCTTTGCATTTGTTACTCAACTATGAGCAAGTAGATTCCTTGTCCTGCATTAACCACCCACCCCACTCTTGCCAGGGACTCTGGGTGCCAGAACCACCACTTTTACCATTGTGTACAGCTATGAGGAGATCATGGGTCATTAGAAGTTCTATTTCATAAAAGACCCTCTCGAGGAGCATCATCCATCGCCAATGCAGGAACCCTGTGTACCTGAAAGGACAAGAAAGCCCAGCAGAGAGTCCTACCTGAAGAGCCACGTGCCATGGCCAAGATCCAGATGCTGCAAACTTGGAGTCAGTGCTGTAAGTGGTGGTGGGCACACCACAACCTGGGGAGAGAACATTCATGAATGAGGTATATAGAGCAGAAGTTGATATGGATGCCTCAATCCAGGACTCTTCCCTAGACAGGGACTTGTTTTAGATGTGAATTTAGAGGGAAACATACACCCCTTGAGAAGAGGACATCAATCTAATACTCATGCTACCTCTAGGTAGTGTGTTTTAGATGCAAATTTAGGAGAATCACAACATCGATCCAAGATTTGTCTCCACTAGGTAGGGTCTTGTTTTATATGTGAATTTACAAGGAGCAGATCCATGTACCCATCTTCTCAAGGGGTGGTCTAAGACTCAAGTCTCCTCTAGGTAGGGATGTTTTTTCGATGCGAATTAAAAAGGAACATTCACCACCGCTTCGGGAAGGAGACCTTGATCTAAGACTCCCATCTCTTCTAGGTAGTGAATCATTTTAGATGTGAATTTAGAGGGAAACGTACACCCCTTAAGAAGAGGACATCAATCTAATACATCTCCTGTAGGTAGTGTGTGTTAGATGAGAGTTTAGAGGTAACATGCACCACCACTGGAGAAAATGGCGACATCTTTCTAAGGTTCACGTCTCCTACAAGTATTGGAGCATTCTAGATGTGAATTTGGAGGTAACATACATCGACCCTTTGAGAAGATGACAAGAGCCAAGATTTGTCTCTGCTAGGCAGTTACTCATATTATATATGAATTTAGAAGAAACAGATGTCCCGATCTTCTCAACAGGTGGTCTAAGACTCACGTCTCCTCTAGGTAGCGATGTGTTTGTTGTGTACTAAAAAGGAACATTCAACACCGCTTTGGGAGGATAGAAACCTTGGTCTAAGACTCCTATCTCTTCTAGGTAGCGACTTGTTTTACATGTGAATTTAGAAAGAACAGATCTATGTGCCTATCTTCTCAAGGGGTGGTCCAAGACTTGCGTCTCCTCTAGATAGGGATGTGTTTGATTTGAATTAAAAGGGTACATTCACCACCGCTTTGGGAAAATGGAGACCTTGGTCTAAGACTCATCCCTTCTAGGTAGTGACTCATTTTAGATGAATTTTAGAGTGAAACGTACACCCCTTGAGAAGAGGACCTAGATCTAATACTCACATCTCCTCTAGGTAGCGTTGTGTTTTAGATGAGAGTTTAGAGGTAACATGCACCACCACTGGAGAAAATGGCGACATCTAAGGTTCACGTCTCCTACAAGTATTGGAGCATTCTAGATGTGAATTTGGAGGTAACACACCCTTTGAGAATCACGACATCGATCCAAGATTGTCTCCACTAGGTAGTGACTTGTTTTAGTTGTCAGTTTAGAAGGAACAGATCTATGTCCCCATCTTTTGAAGGGGTGGTCTAAGACTCGCATCTCCTCTAGGTAGCGATGTGTATTAGATGTGAATAGGGAACATTTACCAATGCTTCGGGAAGATGGAGGCATCGATCTAAGACTCCCATCTCTTCTAGGTAGCGACTCATTTTAGATGTCAATTTAGAGGGAACATACTCCACCCCTTGAGAACTCGTGTCTTCTAGTAGTGATGCATTATAGATCATTTAGCAGGAAAATACACCACCCCTTAAAAGGACGTCGATCCAAGACTCACATCTCATCTAGGTAAATTGTTTTAGACCCAAATTTAGGAGGGAACAGACACCCACTGGAGACATCGATCAGAAGCTCACGTCTCCTCTAGGAAGTGCAAATAGCTAGAAAATAGCAAACCAAGGAGACTGTATAAAGCCAGGGCACTCAACATGTATAGCAATAAGTCTATTATGTACATTGAGCCATCATTTAAAAAACAAGCAAAATGACAAAGACAAATTAAAAACATGACTAACATACCCAGGGAGGTATATGATACAATATATAAAGCTGATACGGATCTAATCAATCACAATGCTATTAAGATAATAGAAATAGTTCTTTATAAGCCAAAAAAAAAAAAAAATTAATAAATTAAATGATATATTATATATTATATATACACGGCTAATCAAAAAATATACTCCAATGATGTAAAAACCCTGAATATTAGATTCTTAAACCATATAATAGTATACTAAATAAGTTTGCCAATGTCTCCTAAAAACTAGTGTAAAAAGTGACCATGCTCTAATCTTGCTAATAACTAAAATGTGCTAAAGAATATATAACAAAATACAATTCATGACAAAAAACCTCTATGTGTAGTGGTATGCATATGAGTTAGTGCTGGAGGAATAAATACACTATGAAAAACTAAAGTAAAAAAGAGTGGACTAAGGTCTCTAAGCTCCAATGGTTAACATGGGATGTGATAGTAACCATATGAAGGCCAGCACCAGCTGGTCGTTTATATCATAGAAGCAAACAGATCACATAAATAACATGGAATTGAAGTGAAGTCAAAGATACCGCAAGTAAAATACTAATCCATCCCAGGTGTATGAAGCTGCCCCGCACGCTCCGCTGTGTGCCCACAGCTTCTCTAGGGGGTTAAAATGAACTGACCTAGAGAAGCTGTGGGCGCCCAGCGGAGCACGCGGGGGCAGCTTCATATACCCAGGATGGATTAGTATTTTACTTGCGGTATCTTTGACTTTACTTCAATTCCATGTTATTTATGTGATCTGTTTGCTTCTGTGATATAAACGACCAGCTGGTGCTGGCCTTCATATGGTTACTATCACGTCCCATGTTAACCATTGGAGCTTAGAGATCTTAGTCCAATCTTTTTAACTTTAGTTTTTCATAGTGTATTTATTCCTCCAGCACTTTAACTCATATGCCTACCACTACACAGGTTTTTTGTCATGAATTGTATTTTGTTATATATTAATTCTTTAGCACATTATAGTTATTAGCAATATTAGAGCACGGTCACTTTATACACTAGCTTTAAGGAGATATTGGCAAACTAATTTAGTATACTATTATATGGTTTGAGAATTTAATATTCAGGGTTTTTACATCATTGGAGTATATTTTTTGATTAGCTGCATGTATTATATATATTTTTGGCTTATAAAGAACTATTTCGATTATCTTAATAGCATTGTGATTGAATAGATCCGTATCAGCTTTATATATTTATTGTATCATATACCTCCCGGGTATGTTATAGTCATGTTTTTAATTTGTCTCGTCATTTTGTTGCTTGTTTTTATATGATGGCTCAATGTACATAATAAATTTATTGCTATACATGTTACCTAGTTGAATGCCCTGGCTTTATACGGCCTCCTTGGTTGGGTCTTTTTTCTAGCTATTTGCTATATATATGTAAGGAGCCCGGGTTGCACCTTCTGGTCATTTATATTATTTTGGCTTTGCTGCTATTAGTGGTGCCATCACCAATCTGTTTCTTGTTATATCCTCTAGGAAGTGCCTCGCAGGTGTGGATTTAGAGGGAACATACACCATTCCTTAAGGAGACATTGATTGAAAGCTCAAGTCTCCTTGAGATGATTGATTAGTTTTCAGATGTGACTTTTGGGGAGAACATACTCCACCAGACCTCCCAAGTGTCCCCGACTTGGAGGGCCTGCCCACTTTTGGGTTCATGTCCACCTGTCCCTCATTCTCATTTGTCCCTCTTTGAGGTGTAACATGCAGATCTGCATCAAATTATTCATTTGCCTATTCAAACTGTTTATATTGCTGTAACTTACAACCCATCTCCTTATCCATCCCTCAATGAGGGGGGCATAGCTTAATTAAAATATTCTCCCCCTTTCCCACCCTGAAAAGTTGGAAGGTATGCACCACCGCTTGAGGACATTCCTACAGGCAGTAGCCTGTTTAAGATGCGAGTTTAGAGGGAACCTGCTCCACCACTGGAGAAGATTGTGACATTGAACTAAGACTCAAATCTCTTCTAGGAAGTGATTTTTATGTGAATATAGGGGAACGTACTCCACCACTTGAGAACATTCCTACATCGATCTAAGATTCACATCTTCTCTAGGCAGTGACATGTTTAGAATGCAAGTTTAGAGAGAACATACTCCACCACTGGAGAAGATGGCAACAACGATCCAGGACTTGGTCTCCTGGTAGTCTCCTCCAGGTAGGGACTCATTTTAGATGTGAATTTAGAGGGAACATGACAGCATTGATCTAAGACTCATGTCTCCCCCCAGATAGTGACGCGTTTTAGATGCGAGTTTAGAGAGAACCTACCCCCACCACTGGAGAAGACAGTGACATTGAACTAAGACTCACATCTCCTCTTGAAGTGATGAGTTTTAGGATTAGAATTTAGGGGGAACACACTCCACCACTTAAGAACATTCCTGTATTAATCTAAGGTTCACATCTTCTCTAGGCAGAAACATGTTTAGGATGAGAGTCCTTAGAAGGAACATACCCCACCACTGGAGAAGATGGTGACATTGATCTAGGAGTCTCTAGTAGTCTCCTTCAAGTAGGGACTCTAGATGTGAATTTAAAGGGAACATGGCAGCATTGGTCTAAAACTCATGTCTCCCCCAACATAGTGACGTGTTTTAGATGCGAGTTTAGAAGGAACCTACACCACTGGAGAATATGGTGACACTGATCCAAGACTCACATCTTCTCTAGGAATTGATGAGTTTTACATGTGAATTCAGGGGGAACATACTCCACCACTTGAGAACATTCCTACATCGATCTAAGATTCATATATTCTCTAGGAAGCGACCTGTTTAGGATGCAGGTTCTTAGAAGGAACATATTCCACCACTGGAGAAGATAGCGACAACGATCTAGGACTTAGTCTCTTGGTAGTCTCCTCCAGGTAGGGACTCATTTTAGAGGGAACATGGCAGCATTGATCTAAGACTCACGTCTCTCTCTCCCCCCCCCCCCACAGATGTGTTTTAGATGCGAGTTTAGAGGGAACCTACCCCACCACTGGAGAAGATGGTGTAATTGATCTAAGGCTCACATCTCCTCTAGGAAGTGATTAGCTTTAGAAGTGAATTTAGGGGGAACATACTCCACCACTTGAGAACATTCCTACATCGATCTAAGAGTCACATCCTCTCTAGGCAGCGACATGTTTAGGATGCGAGTTCTTAGAGGGAACATACTCCACACCACTGGAGAAGATGGTGACAATGATCTAGGACTTGAGTAGTCTCCTCCAGGTAGGGACTCCTAGATGAGAATTTAGAGGGAGCCCATTGAGAACATGGCAGCATTGATCTAAGACTCATGCCCCCCTGTCAGGGAACTGCTGGTCACGTGATACAACTATAAACCAGGGACCTCCTGACACAGACCGCGTTCCCCAAAACCCTTTGTCCGAGTCCTCCTATCAGATACACCAGGCCCAAAGCCTGATCTGCGTTGCTTAACCTGTAAATGCCAATTCCTTTTCCTGAGTGCATATTGATGACTAGGAGGGAAATAAAGGGGAACTCCGGATTTGCATCTGTGATAAAATGAAATGTAATGTTTGCCCTGTTCCGTACCCCCCCCCCACATTGCGACGTGATTTAGATGCGAGTTTAGAAGGAACCTACACCATCACCCCTTCAGGAGGTCTCAAACCATTCCCATCTGGGAACAATTATAAGACCTCTCGTGTTGTCACACTTGCCACATGGAGTCTTATGAAAAGTCTTGGATGGTCGGGGGGTTGATGCAGACCTAAGGCAGAGTTCATCGACCCTCTCGAGAACCAGCAGCTCATGTTAATTAGTGCAGCAACAGCCACAAAAACCAGTGTGCCCATTGGCTTGTAACATGGGTGTCCTGCCGAGACAACCCATGGTTTGGGCTTCCAGTTTTCCTGTGTGGGCCCATGTGAACCTCCCCCCACCCATCTGGTAAGTGGACAATTGTAGAATTTTGGGGGATGCCCTTGGGAGGGGGTATTAGATCCAGTTTCCCAATGACTGAATCCCCTTCTTTCCCTTGACAGGCACCTGGATGCCTCACCCCTGTCCCACTTATCCTGCCACCATCTCCCCCCCCCCCACTACACAGTTGCCATTTCACCACTCAATACACCACAGTGCCATTTTACTCCCCCCCCCCCCCACACACTTACCATTTTACTCCCCCCCCACACACTTACCATTTTACTCCCCCCCCCCCACACTTACCATTTTACTCCCCCCCCCCCACACTTACCATTTTACTCCCCCCCCCACCACACTTACCATTTTACTCCCCCCCCACCACACTTACCATTTTACTCCCCCCCCACCACACTTACCATTTTACTCCCCCCCCACCACACTTACCATTTTACTCCCCCCCCACCACACTTACCATTTTACTCCCCCCCCACCACACTTACCATTTTACTCCCCCCCCCACCACACTTACCATTTTACTCCCCCCCCCACCACACTTACCATTTTACTCCCCCCCCCCCACACACTTACCATTTTACTCCCCCCCCCCACACACTTACCATTTTACTCCCCCCCCACCACACTTACCATTTTACTCCCCCCCCCACACACTTACCATTTTACTCCCCCCCCACCACACTTACCATTTTACTCCCCCCCCACCACACTTACCATTTTACTCCCCCCCCACACACTTACCATTTTACTCCCCCCCCCCACACTTACCATTTTACTCCCCCCCCCCACCACACTTACCATTTTACTCCCCCCCCCCCACACACTTACCATTTTACTCCCCCCCCCCACACACTTACCATTTTACTCCCCCCCCACCACACTTACCATTTTACTCCCCCCCCCCACACACTTACCATTTTACTCCCCCCCCCCACACACTTACCATTTTACTCCCCCCCCCACACACTTACCATTTTACTCCCCCCCCCACACACTTACCATTTTACTCCCCCCCCCACACACTTACCATTTTACTCCCCCCCCCCACACACTTACCATTTTACTCCCTCCCCCACACACTTACCATTTTACTCCCCCCCCCCACACACTTACCATTTTACTCCCCCCCCACACACTTACCATTTTACTCCCCCCCCACACACACTTACCATTTTACTCCCCCCCACACACTTACCATTTTACTCCCCCCCCACACACACTTACCATTTTACTCCCCCCCACACACTTACCATTTTACTCCCCCCCCACACACACGTACCATTTTACTCCCCCCCCCCACACACACGTACCATTTTACTCCCCCCCCCACACACACGTACCATTTTACTCCCCCCCCCACACACGTACCATTTTACTCCCCCCCCCACACACACGTACCATTTTACTCCCCCCCCCCACACACACGTACCATTTTACTCCCCCCCCCCCCCACGTACCATTTTACTTCCCCCCCCACACACACGTACCATTTTACTTCTCCCCCCACACACACGTACCATTTTACTTCTCCCCCCACACACACACGTACCATTTTACTTCTCCCCCCACACACACACGTACCATTTTACTTCTCCCCCCACACACACACGTACCATTTTACTTCTCCCCCCACACACACGTACCATTTTACTTCTCCCCCCACACACACGTACCATTTTACTTCTCCCCCCACACACACGTACCATTTTACTTCTCCCCCCACACACACGTACCATTTTACTTCTCCCCCCACACACACGTACCATTTTACTTCTCCCCCCACACACACGTACCATTTTACTTCTCCCCCCACACACACGTACCATTTTACTTCTCCCCCCACACACACGTACCATTTTACTTCTCCCCCCACACACACGTACCATTTTACTTCTCCCCCCACACACACGTACCATTTTACTTCTCCCCCCACACACACGTACCATTTTACTTCTCCCCCCACACACACGTACCATTTTACTTCTCCCCCCACACACACGTACCATTTTACTTCTCCCCCCACACACACGTACCATTTTACTTCTCCCCCCACACACACGTACCATTTTACTTCTCCCCCCACACACACGTACCATTTTACTTCTCCCCCCACACACACGTACCATTTTACTTCTCCCCCCACACACACGTACCATTTTACTTCTCCCCCCACACACACGTACCATTTTACTTCTCCCCCCACACACACGTACCATTTTACTTCTCCCCCCACACACACGTACCATTTTACTTCTCCCCCCACACACACGTACCATTTTACTTCTCCCCCCACACACACGTACCATTTTACTTCTCCCCCCACACACACGTACCATTTTACTTCTCCCCCCACACACACGTACCATTTTACTTCTCCCCCCACACACACACGTACCATTTTACTTCTCCCCCCACACACACGTACCATTTTACTTCTCCCCCCCCCCACACACGTACCATTTTACTTCTCCCCCCCCCACACACGTACCATTTTACTTCTCCCCCCCCCCACACGTACCATTTTACTTCTCCCCCCCCCCACACGTACCATTTTACTTCTCCCCCCCCCCCCACACACACGTACCATTTTACTTCTCCCCCCCCCCACACACGTACCATTTTACTTCTCCCCCCCCCCACACACGTACCATTTTACTTCTCCCCCCCCCACACACGTACCATTTTACTTCTCCCCCCCCCCACACACGTACCATTTTACTTCTCCCCCCCCCCACACACGTACCATTTTACTTCTCCCCCCCCCACACACGTACCATTTTACTTCTCCCCCCCCCCACACACGTACCATTTTACTTCTCCCCCCCCCACACACGTACCATTTTACTTCTCCCCCCCACACCCCAGTGCTAATTCACCCCCCCCACACCACCACCACACCCCAGTGCTAATTCACCCCCCCCACAACACCACCACACCCCAGTGCTAATTCACCCCCCCCACAACACCACCACACCCCAGTGCTAATTCACCCCCCCCCCACAACACCACCACACCCCAGTGCTAATTCACCCCCCCACAACACCACCACACCCCAGTGCTAATTCACCCCCCCACAACACCCCAGTGCTAATTCACCCCCCCCACACCACCACCACACCCCAGTGCTAATTCACCCCCCACAACACCCCAGTGCTAATTCACCCCCCCCACAACACCACCACACCCCAGTGCTATTCCACCCTCCTACACAACATCCAAGTGCTCACGATTCCATTTCAACAATACACTAGTAAAATTAATACAATAGTAAAAAAATTGCACAAATATAGTGTAACACAAGCTAGCAGCAATATACCACAAAGCCACTACAATAATATGCTACAGCACAACACAACACAGCACACACTGCCCCAATACACTACAGCACAACACAGCACACACTGCCCCTATACACTACAATAATATGCTACAGCACAACACAGCACACACTGCCCCTATACACTACAATAATATGCTACAGCACAACACAGCACACACTGCCCCTATACACTACAATAATATGCTACAGCACAACACAGCACACACTGCCCCTATACACTACAATAATATGCTACAGCACAACACAGCACACACTGCCCCTATACACTACAATAATATGCTACAGCACAACACAGCACACACTGCCCCTATACACTACAATAATATGCTACAGCACAACACAACACAGCACACACTGCCCCTATACACTACAATAATATGCTACAGCACAACACAACACAGCACACACTGCCCCTATACACTACAATAATATGCTACAGCACAACACAACACAGCACACACTGCCCCTATACACTACAATAATATGCTACAGCACAACACAACACAGCACACACTGCCCCTATACACTACAATAATATGCTACAGCACAACACAACACAGCACACACTGCCCCTATACACTACAATAATATGCTACAGCACAACACAACACAGCACACACTGCCCCTATACACTACAATAATATGCTACAGCACAACACAGCACACACTGCCCCTATACACTACAATAATATGCTACAGCACAACACAGCACAGCACACACTGCCCCTATACACTACAATAATATGCTACAGCACAACACAGCACACACTGCCCCTATACACTACAATAATATGCTACAGCACAACACAGCACACACTGCCCCTATACACTACAATAATATGCTACAGCACAACACAGCACACACTGCCCCTATACACTACAATAATATGCTACAGCACAACACAGCACACACTGCCCCTATACACTACAATAATATGCTACAGCACAACACAACACAGCACACACTGCCCCTATACACTACAATAATATGCTACAGCACAACACAACACAGCACACACTGCCCCTATACACTACAATATGCTACAGCACAACACAGCACACACTGCCCCTATACACTACAATAATATGCTACAGCACAACACAGCACACACTGCCCCTATACACTACAATAATATGCTACAGCACAACACAGCACACACTGCCCCTATACACTACAATAATATGCTACAGCACAACACAGCACACACTGCCCCTATACACTACAATAATATGCTACAGCACAACACAGCACACACTGCCCCTATACACTACAATAATATGCTACAGCACAACACAGCACAGCACACACTGCCCCTATACACTACAATAATATGCTACAGCACAACACAGCACACACTGCCCCTATACACTACAATAATATGCTACAACACAACACAGCACACACTGCCCCTATACACTACAATAATATGCTACAGCACAACACAGCACAGCACACACTGCCCCTATACACTACAATAATATGCTACAACACAACACAGCACACACTGCCCCTATACACTACAATAATATGCTACAACACAACACAGCACACACTGCCCCTATACACTACAATAATATGCTACAGCACAACACAGCACACACTGCCCCTATACACTACAATAATATGCTACAGCACAACACAGCACAGCACACACTGCCCCTATACACTACAATAATATGCTACAACACAACACAGCACACACTGCCCCTATACACTACAATAATATGCTACAGCACAACACAGCACAGCACACACTGCCCCAATACACTACAATAATATGCTACAGCACAACACAGCACACACTGCCCCTATACACTACAATAATATACTACAGCACAGCACAGCACACACTGCCCCTATACACTACAATAATATGCTACAACACAACACAGCACACACTGCCCCTATACACTACAATAATATGCTACAACACAACACAGCACACACTGCTCCTATACACTACAATAATATGCTACAGCACAACACAGCACAGCACACACTGCCCCTATACACTACAATAATATGCTACAGCACAACACAGCACACACTGCCCCTATACACTACAATAATATGCTACAGCACAACACAGCACACACTGCCCCTATACACTACAATAATATGCTACAGCACAACACAGCACACACTGCCCCTATACACTACAATAATATGCTACAGCACAACACAGCACACACTGCCCCAATACACTACAATAATATGCTACAGCACAACACAGCACACACTGCCCCTATACACTACAATAATATGCTACAGCACAACACAGCACACACTGCCCCTATACACTACAATAATATGCTACAACACAACACAACACAGCACACACTGCCCCTATACACTACAATAATATGCTACAGCACAACACAACACAGCACACACTGCCCCTATACACTACAATAATATGCTACAGCACAACACAACACACACTGCCCCTATACACTACAATAATATGCTACAGCACAACACAACACAGCACACACTGCCCCTATACACTACAATAATATGCTACAACACAGCACACATTGCCCCTATACACTACAATAATATGCTACAGCACAACACAGCACACACTGCCCCTATACACTACAATAATATGCTACAGCACAACACAGCACAGCACACACTGCCCCTATACACTACAATAATATGCTACAGCACAACACAGCACACACTGCCCCTATACACTACAATAATATGCTACAGCACAACACAGCACAGCACACACTGCCCCTATACACTACAATAATATGCTACAGCACAACACAGCACACACTGCCCCTATACACTACAATAATATGCTACAGCACAACACAGCACACACTGCCCCTATACACTACAATAATATGCTACAGCACAACACAGCACACACTGCCCCTATACACTACAATAATATGCTACAGCACAACACAGCACACACTGCCCCTATACACTACAATAATATGCTACAGCACAACACAGCACAGCACACACTGCCCCTATACACTACAATAATATGCTACAGCACAACACAACACAGCACACACTGCCCCTATACACTACAATAATATGCTACAACACAGCACACATTGCCCCTATACACTACAATAATATGCTACAGCACAACACAGCACACACTGCCCCTATACACTACAATAATATGCTACAGCACAACACAGCACACACTGCCCCTATACACTACAATAATATGCTACAACACAACACAACACACACTGCCCCTATACACTACAATAATATGCTACAGCACAACACAGCACACACTGCCCCTATACACTACAATAATATGCTACAGCACAACACAGCACACACTGCCCCTATACACTACAATAATATGCTACAACACAACACAGCACACACTGCCCCTATACACTACAATAATATGCTACAGCACAACACAACACAGCACACACTGCCACTATACACTACAATAATATGCTACAACACAACACAGCACACACTGCCCCTATACACTACAATAATATGCTACAGCACAACACAGCACAGCACACACTGCCCCTATACACTACAATAATATGCTACAGCACAACACAGCACACACTGCCCCTATACACTACAATAATATGCTACAGCACAACACAGCACAGCACACACTGCCCCTATACACTACAATAATATGCTACAACACAACACAGCACACACTGCTCCTATACACTACAATAATATGCTACAGCACAACACAACACAGCACACACTGCCCCTATACACTACAATAATATGCTACAGCACAACACAGCACACACTGCCCCTATACACTACAATAATATGCTACAGCACAACACAGCACACACTGCCCCTATACACTACAATAATATGCTACAGCACAACACAGCACACACTGCCCCTATACACTACAATAATATACTACAGCACAACACAACACAGCACACACTGCCCCTATACACTACAATAATATGCTACAGCACAGCACAACACACACTGCCCCTATACACTACAATAATATGCTACAGCACAACACAGCACAGCACACACTGCCCCTATACACTACAATAATATGCTACAGCACAACACAACACAGCACACACTGCCCCTATACACTACAATAATATGCTACAGCACAACACAACACAGCACACACTGCCCCTATACACTACAATAATATGCTACAGCACAACACAGCACACACTGCCCCTATACACTACAATAATATACTACAGCACAACACAGCACACACTGCCCCTATACACTACAATAATATGCTACAGCACAACACAGCACACACTGCCCCTATACACTACAATAATATGCTACAACACAACACAGCACACACTGCCCCTATACACTACAATAATATGCTACAACACAGCACAGCACACACTGCCCCAATACACTACAATAATATGCTACAACACAACACAGCACACACTGCCCCTATACACTACAATAATATGCTACAGCACAACACAGCACACACTGCCCCTATACACTACAATAATATGCTACAGCACAGCACACACTGCCCCTATACACTACAATAATATGCTACAGCACAACACAGCACACACTGCCCCTATACACTACAATAATATGCTACAACACAACACAGCACACACTGCCCCTATACACTACAATAATATGCTACAACACAACACAGCACACACTGCCCCTATACACTACAATAATATGCTACAGCACAACACAACACAGCACACACTGCCCCTATACACTACAATAATATGCTACAGCACAACACAGCACACACTGCCCCTATACACTACAATAATATACTACAGCACAGCACAGCACACACTGCCCCTATACACTACAATAATATGCTACAACACAACACAGCACACACTGCCCCAATACACTACAATAATATGCTACAACACAACACAGCACACACTGCCCCTATACACTACAATAATATGCTACAGCACAACACAGCACACACTGCCCCTATACACTACAATAATATGCTACAACACAGCACAGCACACACTGCCCCTATACACTACAATAATATGCTACAGCACAACACAGCACACACTGCCCCTATACACTACAATAATATGCTACAACACAACACAGCACACACTGCCCCTATACACTACAATAATATGCTACAACACAACACAACACAGCACACACTGCCCCTATACACTACAATAATATGCTACAGCACAACACAACACAGCACACACTGCCCCTATACACTACAATAATATGCTACAGCACAACACAGCACACACTGCCCCTATACACTACAATAATATGCTACAGCACAACACAGCACACACTGCCCCTATACACTACAATAATATGCTACAGCACAACACAGCACACACTGCCCCTATACACTACAATAATATGCTACAACACAACACAGCACACACTGCCCCTATACACTACAATAATATGCTACAGCACAACACAGCACACACTGCCCCTATACACTACAATAATATGCTACAGCACAACACAGCACACACTGCCCCTATACACTACAATAATATACTACAGCACAACACAACACACACTGCCCCTATACACTACAATAATATGCTACAGCACAACACAGCACACACTGCCCCTATACACTACAATAATATGCTACAGCACAACACAGCACACACTGCCCCTATACACTACAATAATATACTACAGCACAACACAACACACACTGCCCCTATACACTACAATAATATGCTACAACACAACACAGCACACACTGCCCCTATACACTACAATAATATGCTACAGCACAACACAGCACACACTGCCCCTATACACTACAATAATATGCTACAGCACAACACAGCACACACTGCCCCTATACACTACAATAATATGCTACAACACAGCACACACTGCCCCTATACACTACAATAATATGCTACAGCACAACACAACACAGCACACACTGCCCCTATACACTACAATAATATGCTACAGCACAACACAGCACAGCACACACTGCCCCTATACATTACAATAATATGCTACAGCACAACACAGCACACACTGCCCCTATACACTACAATAATATGCTACAGCACAACACAGCACACACTGCCCCAATACACTACAATAATATGCTACAGCACAACACAGCACAGCACACACTGCCCCTATACACTACAATAATATGCTACAGCACAACACAGCACACACTGCCCCTATACACTACAATAATATGCTACAGCACAACACAGCACAGCACACACTGCCCCTATACACTACAATAATATGCTACAGCACAACACAGCACAGCACACACTGCCCCTATACACTACAATAATATGCTACAACACAACACAGCACACACTGCCCCTATACACTACAATAATATGCTACAACACAGCACACACTGCCCCTATACACTACAATAATATGCTACAGCACAACACAACACAGCACACACTGCCCCTATACACTACAATAATATGCTACAGCACAACACAGCACACACTGCCCCTATACACTGCAATAATATGCTACAGCACAACACAGCACACACTGCCCCTATACACTACAATAATATGCTACAGCACAACACAGCACACACTGCCCCAATACACTACAATAATATGCTACAGCACAACACAGCACAGCACACACTGCCCCTATACACTACAATAATATGCTACAGCACAACACAGCACACACTGCCCCTATACACTACAATAATATGCTACAGCACAACACAGCACACACTGCCCCTATACACTACAATAATATGCTACAGCACAACACAACACAGCACACACTGCCCCTATACACTACAATAATATGCTACAGCACAGCACAGCACACACTGCCCCTATACACTACAATAATATGCTACAACACAACACAGCACACACTGCCCCTATACACTACAATAATATGCTACAGCACAACACAGCACACACTGCCCCTATACACTGCAATAATATGCTACAGCACAACACAGCACACACTGCCCCTATACACTACAATAATATGCTACAGCACAACACAGCACACACTGCCCCAATACACTACAATAATATGCTACAGCACAACACAGCACAGCACACACTGCCCCTATACACTACAATAATATGCTACAGCACAACACAGCACACACTGCCCCTATACACTACAATAATATGCTACAGCACAACACAGCACACACTGCCCCTATACACTACAATAATATGCTACAGCACAACACAACACAGCACACACTGCCCCTATACACTACAATAATATGCTACAGCACAGCACAGCACACACTGCCCCTATACACTACAATAATATGCTACAACACAACACAGCACACACTGCCCCTATACACTACAATAATATGCTACAGCACAACACAGCACACACTGCCCCTATACACTACAATAATATGCTACAGCACAACACAACACACACTGCCCCTATACACTACAATAATATGCTACAGCACAACACAGCACAGCACACACTGCCCCTATACACTACAATAATATGCTACAACACAACACAGCACACACTGCCCCTATACACTACAATAATATGCTACAGCACAACACAGCACACACTGCCCCTATACACTACAATAATATGCTACAGCACAACACAGCACACACTGCCCCTATACACTACAATAATATGCTACAGCACAACACAGCACACACTGCCCCTATACACTACAATAATATGCTACAGCACAACACAACACAGCACACACTGCCCCTATACACTACAATAATATGCTACAGCACAACACAGCACACACTGCCCCTATACACTACAATAATATGCTACAGCACAACACAGCACACACTGCCCCTATACACTACAATAATATGCTACAGCACAACACAGCACACACTGCCCCTATACACTACAATAATATGCTACAACACAACACAGCACACACTGCCCCTATACACTACAATAATATACTACAGCACAACACAACACACACTGCCCCTATACACTACAATAATATACTACAGCACAACACAACACACACTGCCCCTATACACTACAATAATATGCTACAGCACAGCACAACACAGCACACACTGCCCCAATACACTACAATAATATGCTACAGCACAACACAGCACACACTGCCCCTATACACTACAATAATATGCTACAGCACAACACAGCACACACTGCCCCTATACACTACAATAATATGCTACAGCACAACACAGCACACACTGCCCCTATACACTACAATAATATGCTACAACACAACACAGCACACACTGCCCCTATACACTACAATAATATGCTACAGCACAACACAGCACAGCACACACTGCCCCTATACACTACAATAATATGCTACAGCACAACACAACACAGCACACACTGCCCCTATACACTACAATAATATACTACAGCACAACACAACACACACTGCCCCTATACACTACAATAATATACTACAGCACAACACAACACACACTGCCCCTATACACTACAATAATATACTACAGCACAACACAACACACACTGCCCCTATACACTACAATAATATGCTACAACACAACACAGCACACACTGCCCCTATACACTACAATAATATGCTACAGCACAACACAGCACACACTGCCCCTATACACTACAATAATATGCTACAGCACAACACAACACACACTGCCCCTATACACTACAATAATATACTACAGCACAACACAACACACACTGCCCCTATACACTACAATAATATGCTACAACACAGCACACACTGCCCCTATACACTACAATAATATGCTACAGCACAACACAACACAGCACACACTGCCCCTATACACTACAATAATATGCTACAGCACAACACAGCACACACTGCCCCTATACACTACAATAATATGCTACAGCACAACACAGCACACACTGCCCCTATACACTACAATAATATGCTACAGCACAACACAACACACACTGCCCCTATACACTACAATAATATGCTACAGCACAACACAGCACACACTGCCCCTATACACTACAATAATATGCTACAGCACAACACAGCACACACTGCTCCTATACACTACAATAATATGCTACAGCACAACACAACACACACTGCCCCTATACACTACAATAATATGCTACAACACAACACAGCACACACTGCCCCTATACACTACAATAATATGCTACAGCACAACACAGCACACACTGCCCCTATACACTACAATAATATGCTACAGCACAACACAACACAGCACACACTGCCCCTATACACTACAATAATATGCTACAGCACAACACAACACAGCACACACTGCCCCTATACACTACAATAATATGCTACAGCACAACACAGCACACACTGCCCCTATACACTACAATAATATGCTACAACACAACACAGCACACACTGCCCCTATACACTACAATAATATGCTACAGCACAACACAGCACACACTGCCCCTATACACTACAATAATATGCTACAGCACAACACAGCACAGCACACACTGCCCCTATACACTACAATAATATGCTACAGCACAACACAGCACAGCACACACTGCCCCTATACACTACAATAATATGCTACAACACAACACAGCACACACTGCCCCTATACACTACAATAATATGCTACAGCACAACACAGCACAGCACACACTGCCCCTATACACTACAATAATATGCTACAGCACAACACAGCACAGCACACACTGCCCCTATACACTACAATAATATGCTACAACACAACACAGCACACACTGCCCCTATACACTACAATAATATGCTACAGCACAACACAGCACAGCACACACTGCCCCTATACACTACAATAATATGCTACAGCACAACACAGCACAGCACACACTGCCCCTATACACTACAATAATATGCTACAGCACAACACAACACAGCACACACTGCCCCTATACACTACAATAATATGCTACAGCACAACACAACACAGCACACACTGCCCCTATACACTACAATAATATGCTACAGCACAACACAGCACACACTGCCCCTATACACTACAATAATATGCTACAGCACAACACAACACAGCACACACTGCCCCTATACACTACAATAATATGCTACAACACAACACAGCACACACTGCCCCTATACACTACAATAATATGCTACAGCACAACACAACACAGCACACACTGCCCCTATACACTACAATAATATGCTACAGCACAACACAACACAGCACACACTGCCCCTATACACTACAATAATATGCTACAACACAACACAGCACACACTGCCCCTATACACTACAATAATATGCTACAGCACAACACAGCACACACTGCCCCTATACACTACAATAATATGCTACAGCACAACACAGCACACACTGCCCCTATACACTACAATAATATGCTACAACACAACACAGCACACACTGCCCCTATACACTACAATAATATGCTACAGCACAACACAACACACACTGCCCCTATACACTACAATAATATGCTACAGCACAACACAGCACAGCACACACTGCCCCTATACACTACAATAATATGCTACAGCACAGCACACACTGCCCCTATACACTACAATAATATGCTACAGCACAACACAGCACAGCACACACTGCCCCTATACACTACAATAATATGCTACAGCACAGCACACACTGCCCCTATACACTACAATAATATGCTACAGCACAACACAGCACAGCACACACTGCTCCTATACACTACAATAATATGCTACAACACAGCACAGCACACACTGCCCCTATACACTACAATAATATGCTACAGCACAACACAACACAGCACACACTGCCCCTATACACTACAATAATATGCTACAACACAACACAGCACACACTGCCCCTATACACTACAATAATATGCTACAACACAACACAGCACACACTGCCCCTATACACTACAATAATATGCTACAACACAACACAGCACACACTGCTCCTATACACTACAATAATATGCTACAGCACAACACAGCACAGCACACACTGCTCCTATACACTACAATAATATGCTACAACACAACACAGCACACACTGCCCCTATACACTACAATAATATGCTACAGCACAACACAGCACAGCACACACTGCTCCTATACACTACAATAATATGCTACAGCACAACACAGCACAGCACACACTGCCCCTATACACTACAATAATATGCTACAGCACAGCACAGCACACACTGCCCCTATACACTACAATAATATGCTACAGCACAACACAGCACAGCACACACTGCTCCTATACACTACAATAATATGCTACAACACAGCACAGCACACACTGCCCCTATACACTACAATAATATGCTACAGCACAGCACAGCACACACTGCCCCTATACACTACAATAATATGCTACAGCACAACACAGCACAGCACACACTGCTCCTATACACTACAATAATATGCTACAACACAGCACAGCACACACTGCCCCTATACACTACAATAATATGCTACAGCACAACACAGCACAGCACACACTGCTCCTATACACTACAATAATATGCTACAACACAGCACAGCACACACTGCCCCTATACACTACAATAATATGCTACAGCACAACACAGCACAGCACACACTGCTCCTATACACTACAATAATATGCTACAACACAGCACAGCACACACTGCCCCTATACACTACAATAATATGCTACAACACAACACAGCACACACTGCCCCTATACACTACAATAATATGCTACAACACAACACAGCACACACTGCCCCTATACACTACAATAATATGCTACAGCACAACACAGCACAGCACACACTGCCCCTATACACTACAATAATATGCTACAGCACAACACAACACAGCACACACTGCCCCTATACACTACAATAATATGCTACAACACAACACAGCACACACTGCCCCTATACACTACAATAATATGCTACAACACAACACAGCACACACTGCCCCTATACACTACAATAATATGCTACAACACAACACAGCACACACTGCCCCTATACACTACAATAATATGCTACAACACAACACAGCACACACTGCCCCTATACACTACAATAATATGCTACAACACAACACAGCACACACTGCCCCTATACACTACAATAATATGCTACAGCACAACACAGCACACACTGCCCCTATACACTACAATAATATGCTACAGCACAACACAGCACACACTGCCCCTATACACTACAATAATATGCTACAGCACAACACAGCACACACTGCCCCTATACACTACAATAATATGCTACAGCACAACACAGCACAGCACACACTGCCCCTATACACTACAATAATATGCTACAGCACAACACAGCACACACTGCCCCAATACACTACAATAATATGCTACAGCACAACACAACACAGCACACACTGCCCCTATACACTACAATAATATGCTACAGCACAACACAGCACACACTGCCCCTATACACTACAATAATATGCTACAGCACAACACAGCACACTGCCCCTATACACTACAATAATATGCTACAACACAACACAACACAGCACACACTGCCCCAATACACTACAATAATATGCTACAGCACAACACAGCACAGCACACACTGCTCCTATACACTACAATAATATGCTACAACACAACACAGCACACACTGCCCCTATACACTACAATAATATGCTACAACACAACACAACACAGCACACACTGCCCCAATACACTACAATAATATGCTACAGCACAACACAGCACAGCACACACTGCTCCTATACACTACAATAATATGCTACAACACAACACAGCACACACTGCCCCTATACACTACAATAATATGCTACAGCACAACACAGCACAGCACACACTGCCCCTATACACTACAATAATATGCTACAGCACAGCACAGCACACACTGCCCCTATACACTACAATAATATGCTACAGCACAACACAGCACAGCACACACTGCTCCTATACACTACAATAATATGCTACAACACAGCACAGCACACACTGCCCCTATACACTACAATAATATGCTACAGCACAGCACAGCACACACTGCCCCTATACACTACAATAATATGCTACAGCACAACACAGCACAGCACACACTGCTCCTATACACTACAATAATATGCTACAACACAGCACAGCACACACTGCCCCTATACACTACAATAATATGCTACAGCACAACACAGCACAGCACACACTGCTCCTATACACTACAATAATATGCTACAACACAACACAGCACACACTGCCCCTATACACTACAATAATATGCTACAGCACAACACAGCACAGCACACACTGCTCCTATACACTACAATAATATGCTACAACACAGCACAGCACACACTGCCCCTATACACTACAATAATATGCTACAACACAACACAGCACACACTGCCCCTATACACTACAATAATATGCTACAACACAACACAGCACACACTGCCCCTATACACTACAATAATATGCTACAACACAACACAGCACACACTGCCCCTATACACTACAATAATATGCTACAGCACAACACAGCACAGCACACACTGCCCCTATACACTACAATAATATGCTACAGCACAACACAACACAGCACACACTGCCCCTATACACTACAATAATATGCTACAACACAACACAGCACACACTGCCCCTATACACTACAATAATATGCTACAACACAACACAGCACACACTGCCCCTATACACTACAATAATATGCTACAACACAACACAGCACACACTGCCCCTATACACTACAATAATATGCTACAGCACAACACAGCACACACTGCCCCTATACACTACAATAATATGCTACAACACAACACAGCACACACTGCCCCTATACACTACAATAATATGCTACAGCACAACACAGCACACACTGCCCCTATACACTACAATAATATGCTACAGCACAACACAGCACACACTGCCCCTATACACTACAATAATATGCTACAGCACAACACAGCACAGCACACACTGCTCCTATACACTACAATAATATGCTACAGCACAGCACAGCACACACTGCCCCTATACACTACAATAATATGCTACAGCACAACACAGCACACACTGCCCCAATACACTACAATAATATGCTACAGCACAACACAACACAGCACACACTGCCCCTATACACTACAATAATATGCTACAACACAACACAACACAGCACACACTGCCCCAATACACTACAATAATATGCTACAGCACAACACAACACAGCACACTGCCCCTATACACTACAATAATATGCTACAGCACAACACAACACAGCACACACTGCCCCAATACACTACAATAATATGCTACAGCACAACACAGCACACACTGCCCCTATACACTACAATAATATGCTACAGCACAACACAGCACACACTGCCCCTATACACTACAATAATATGCTACAGCACAACACAGCACACACTGCCCCTATACACTACAATAATATGCTACAGCACAACACAGCACACACTGCCCCTATACACTACAATAATATGCTACAGCACAACACAGCACACACTGCCCCTATACACTACAATAATATGCTACAGCACAACACAACACACACTGCCCCTATACACTACAATAATATGCTACAGCACAACACAGCACACACTGCCCCTATACACTACAATAATATGCTACAGCACAACACAGCACACACTGCCCCTATACACTACAATAATATGCTACAGCACAACACAGCACACACTGCCCCTATACACTACAATAATATGCTACAGCACAACACAGCACACACTGCCCCTATACACTACAATAATATGCTACAGCACAACACAGCACACACTGCCCCTATACACTACAATAAT
The DNA here is from genome assembly GCA_027917425.1 of Gastrophryne carolinensis. Lineage (NCBI taxonomy): Eukaryota > Metazoa > Chordata > Amphibia > Anura > Microhylidae > Gastrophryne > Gastrophryne carolinensis. Next base: position 7,594,275 of record CM051234.1, read on the forward strand.
ATGCTACAGCACAACACAGCACACACTGCCCCTATACACTACAATAATATGCTACAGCACAACACAGCACACACTGCCCCTATACACTACAATAATATGCTACAGCACAACACAGCACACACTGCCCCTATACACTACAATAATATGCTACAGCACAACACAGCACACACTGCCCCTATACACTACAATAATATGCTACAGCACAACACAGCACACACTGCCCCTATACACTACAATAATATGCTACAGCACAACACAGCACACACTGCCCCTATACACTACAATAATATGCTACAGCACAACACAACACACACTGCCCCTATACACTACAATAATATGCTACAGCACAACACAACACACACTGCCCCTATACACTACAATAATATGCTACAGCACAACACAACACACACTGCCCCTATACACTACAATAATATGCTACAGCACAACACAGCACACACTGCCCCTATACACTACAATAATATGCTACAGCACAACACAGCACACACTGCCCCAATACACTACAATAATATGCTACAGCACAACACAACACAGCACACACTGCCCCAATACACTACAATAATATGCTACAGCACAACACAGCACACACTGCCCCTATACACTACAATAATATGCTACAGCACAACACAGCACACACTGCCCCTATACACTACAATAATATGCTACAGCACAACACAGCACACACTGCCCCTATACACTACAATAATATGCTACAACACAACACAGCACACACTGCCCCTATACACTACAATAACATGCTACAGCACAACACAACACAGCACAGCACACACTGCCCCTATACACTACTAAGACATCACAAAGGACATTAGTGTGACAGCTCCCACTGCTATGAGACTCACCAAACACTGTGCTGATCAGGAGCAGGCAGGACACACCACACAGCACTGACATTGTGTTACATGACTTAACTAACCCCCTGTCACATGCTGCTTATATACCCTCCTCCACCAATCACACACAAGTGCCCCACCTGCCCCTGGGAAGAGTAATTATCTCTGGACACATTTACATGGAGGGTTATGGTGTCACCTCCCCCTAGTGACCTCTCTATAGGAATATATGGAGGGTTATGGTGTCACCTCCCCCTAGTGGCCTCTCTATAGGAATATATGGAGGGTTATGGTGTCACCTCCCCCTAGTGGCCTCTCTATAGGAATATATGGAGGGTTATGGTGTCACCTCCCCCTAGTGGCCTCTCTATAGGAATATATGGAGGGTTATGGTGTCACCTCCCCCTAGTGGCCTCTCTATAGGAATATATGGAGGGTTATGGTGTCACCTCCCCCTAGTGGCCTCTCTATAGGAATATATGGAGAGTTATGGTGTCACTGCCCCCTAGTGGCCTCTCTATAGGAATATATGGAGGGTTATGGTGTCACCTCCCCCTAGTGGCCTCTCTATAGGAATATATGGAGGGTTATGATGTCACTGCCCCCTAGTGGCCTCTCTATAGGAATATATGGAGGGTTATGGTGTCACCTCTCCCTAGTGGCCTCTCTATAGGAATATATGGAGGGTTATGGTGTCACCTCCCCCTAGTGGCCTCTCTATAGGAATATATGGAGGGTTATGGTGTCACTGCCCCCTAGTGGCCTCTCTATAAGAATATATGGAGGGTTATGGTGTCACCTCCCCCTAGTGGCCTCTCTATAGGAATATATGGAGGGTTATGGTGTCACCTCCCCCTAGTGGCCTCTCTATAGGAATATATGGAGGGTTATGGTGTCACCTCCCCCTAGTGGCCTCTCTATAGGAATATATGGAGAGTTATGGTGTCACTGCCCCCTAGTGGCCTCTCTATAGGAATATATGGAGAGTTATGGTGTCACTGCCCCCTAGTGGCCTCTCTATAGGAATATATGGAGGGTTATGGTGTCACCTCCCCCTAGTGGCCTCTCTATAGGAATATATGGAGGGTTATGGTGTCACCTCCCCCTAGTGGCCTCTCTATAAGAATATATGGAGGGTTATGGTGTCACCTCCCCCTAGTGGCCTCTCTATAGGAATATATGGAGAGTTATGGTGTCACTGCCCCCTAGTGGCCTCTCTATAGGAATATATGGAGAGTTATGGTGTCACTGCCCCCTAGTGGCCTCTCTATAGGAATATATGGAGGGTTATGGTGTCACCTCCCCCTAGTGGCCTCTCTATAGGAATATATGGAGGGTTATGATGTCACTGCCCCCTAGTGGCCTCTCTATAGGAATATATGGAGGGTTATGGTGTCACCTCTCCCTAGTGGCCTCTCTATAGGAATATATGGAGGGTTATGGTGTCACCTCCCCCTAGTGGCCTCTCTATAGGAATATATGGAGGGTTATGGTGTCACTGCCCCCTAGTGGCCTCTCTATAAGAATATATGGAGGGTTATGGTGTCACCTCCCCCTAGTGGCCTCTCTATAGGAATATATGGAGGGTTATGGTGTCACCTCCCCCTAGTGGCCTCTCTATAGGAATATATGGAGGGTTATGGTGTCACCTCCCCCTAGTGGCCTCTCTATAGGAATATATGGAGGGTTATGGTGTCACCTCCCCCTAGTGGCCTCTCTATAGGAATATATGGAGGGTTATGGTGTCACCTCCCCCTAGTGGCCTCTCTATAGGAATATATGGAGGGTTATGATGTCACTGCCCCCTAGTGGCCTCTCTATAGGAATATATGGAGGGTTATGGTGTCACCTCTCCCTAGTGGCCTCTCTATAGGAATATATGGAGGGTTATGGTGTCACCTACCCCTAGTGGCCTCTCTATAAGAATATATGGAGGGTTATGGTGTCACCTCCCCCTAGTGGCCTCTCTATAGGAATATATGGAGGGTTATGGTGTCACTGCCACCTAGTGGCCTCTCTATAGGAATATATGGAGGGTTATGATGTCACCTCCCCCTAGTGGCCCCTCTATAGGAATATATGGAGGGTTATGGTGTCACCTCCCCCTAGTGGCCTCTCTATAGGAATATATGGAGGGTTATGGTGTCACCTCCCCCTAGTGGTCTCTCTATAGGAATATATGGAGGGTTATGGTGTCACTGCCCCCTAGTGGCCTCTCTATAGGAATATATGGAGGGTTATGGTGTCACCTCCCCCTAGTGGACTGTCTATAGGAATATATGGAGGGTTATGGTGTCACTGCCCCCTAGTGGCCTCTCTATAGGAATATATGGAGGGTTATGGTGTCACTGCCCCCTTGTGGCCTCTCTATAGGAATATATGGAGGGTTATGGTGTCACTGCCCCCTAGTGGACTGTCTATAGGAATATATGGAGGGTTATGGTGTCACTGCCCCCTAGTGGCCTCTCTATAGGAATATATGGAGGGTTATGATGTCACCTCCCCCTAGTGGCCTCTCTATAGGAATATATGGAGGGTTATGGTGTCACCTCCCCCTAGTGGCCTCTCTATAGGAATATATGGAGGGTTATGGTGTCACCTCCCCCTAGTGGCCTCTCTATAGGAATATATGGAGGGTTATGGTGTCACTGCCCCCTAGTGGCCTCTCTATAGGAATATATGGAGGGTTATGGTGTCACTGCCCCCTTGTGGCCTCTCTATAGGAATATATGGAGGGTTATGGTGTCACTGCCCCCTAGTGGCTTCTCTCTGTTGGATGATTGTATAAGGTGGTAGCTGTGCATTATAGATATACATCACAGACTTGAATAAACACATGAAACAGTTGATCCTTTGGCACATGTTTATTTCCCTCCAGCGCGCGCACGCCATGTATTCAGTTGCTCTCCACAGTCAGTGTTATCCAGGATAAATAAAGGGAGACACGAGTGTAGACTGCGGGGAGAGCGCTGTCAGCAGGGACAGTAGATTGGAGACCAGATAGGACCCAGTCCCGGTCCTTTGGGCACACGAGAGCGCCCCTGTAGTCACTCTGAAGAGGAGGAAACAAGTGGAGGTTAGTGGCTGTATTTCACTTACCTCAATTTTCAAAGCATATAAATCCCCATCTAGTCCTGTGCAGCTGAGCCTCACCAGGAGGCCTGAAACTCAGGCAATATATTCACCCTTTTATGTTCCTAGGAAATGTATGGAAATGCCAGCAGGGGGACTGGATGAGTGGTGCCAGTAGGGGGACTGGATGAGCGGTGCCAGTAGGGGGACTGGATGAGCGGTGCCAGTAGGGGGACTGGATGAGTGGTGCCAGTAGGGGGACTGGATGAGCGGTGCCAGTAGGGGGACTGGATGAGCGGTGCCAGTAGGGGGACTGGATGAGTGGTGCCAGTAGGGGGACTGGATGAGCGGTGCCAGTAGGGGCAGTGGATGAGCGGTGCCAGTAGGGGGACTGGATGAGTGGTGCCAGTAGGGGGACTGGATGAGTGGTGCCAGTAGGGGGACTGGATGAGCGGTGCCAGTAGGGGCACTGGATGAGCGGTGCCAGTAGGGGGACTGGATGAGCGGTGCCAGTAGCGGGGCCGGATGAGCGGTGCCAGTAGGGGGACTGGATGAGCGGTGCCAGTAGGGGGGCCGGATGAGCGGTGCCAGTAGGGGGGCCGGATGAGCGGTGCCAGTAGGGGGACTGGATGAGTGGTGCCAGTAGGGGGGCCGGATGAGTGGTGCCAGTAGGGGGGCTGGATGAGCGGTGCCAGTAGGGGGACTGGATGAGTGGTGCCAGTAGGGGGACTGGATGAGCAGTGACAGTAGGGGGAATGGATGAGCGGTGCCAGTAGGGGGAATGGATGAGTGGTGCCAGTAGGGGGACTGGATGAGCGGTGCCAGTAGGGGGACTGGATGAGCGGTGCCAGTAGGGGGACGGGATGAGCAGTGCCAGTAGGGGGGCCGGATGAGCGGTGCCAGTAGAGGGACTGGATGAGCGGTGCCAGTAGGGGGACTGGATGAGTGGTGCCAGTAGGGGGACTGGATGAGCGGTGCCAGTAGGGGGACTGGATGAGCAGTGCCAGTAGGGGGACTGGATGAGTGGTGCCAGTAGGGGGACTGGATGAGCGGTGCCAGTAGGGGGACTGGATGAGCGGTGCCAGTAGGGGGACTGGATGAGCGGTGCCAGTAGGGGGACTGGATGAGCGGTGCCAGTAGGGGGACTGGATGAGCGGTGCCAGTAGGGGGACTGGATGAGCGGTGCCAGTAGGGGGACTGGATGAGCGGTGCCAGTAGGGGGGCCGGATGAGCGGTGCCAGTAGGGGGACTGGATGAGTGGTGCCAGTAGGGGGGCTGGATGAGCAGTGCCAGTAGGGGGACTGGATGAGTGGTGCCAGTAGGGGGACTGGATGAGCGATGCCAGTAGGGGGACTGGATGATAACTGAGGAGAGCTTGATAGGAGGGCCAGATGAGCGGCGTTGGGGGCAGATGATGGGAGCTCGGGATTTAATGAGCAGAGCTGGAGAAGCCATCAGAAGACCCATAGAAGACTTTAGGGGTGCCATACCGTGGAAGTCCTGGAGGTGGCGGCACAGATTACGCTGCTTGGAATGTCCGCTCCCCAGGCCTGGCTGCACTCTGCATTGGACAGGAGAGTGGCGCCCTCTTGCTGCAGTTCACCCGCTTTGGCGGTTGCTGAAAGGAAGAGGCAGACTGGTAAATCCAGCTCTTTGATAGATGTGGCTTTAAGTGGACCTAAACTGGCTAACAATAACCATGTGTAACATGCACCCTTTAGTACAGGGCTTACTATGTGAGCTGAAGGATGTCCCCTAGATGAAGGAGCTAAAGGATGTCCCCTGGATGAGGGAGCTAAAGGATGCCCCCTGGATGAGGGAGCTAAAGGATGCCCCCTGGATGAGGGAGCTAAAAGAAGTCCGCCGGGTGAGGAAGCTAAAGGATGTCCGCCGGGTGAGGGAGCTAAAGCATGTCCCCTGCATGAGGGAGCTAAAGGATGTCCCCTAGATGAGGGAGCTAAAGGATGTCCACCGGGTGAGGGAGCTAAAGGATGTCCCCTGCATGAGGGAGCTAAAGGATGTCCCCTGCATGAGGGAGCTAAAGGATGTCCCCTGCATGAGGGAGCCAAATGATGTTCCCTAGATGAGGGAGCTAAAGGATGTCCCCTAGATGAGGGAGCTAAAGGATGTCCCCTAGATGAGGGAGCTAAAGGATGTTCCCTAGATGAGGGAGCTAAAGGATGTTCCCTAGATGAGGGAGCTAAAGGATGTCCCCTGGATAGGGGAGCTAAAAGATGTCCACTGGATGAGGGAGCCAAAGGATGTCCCCTGCATGAGGGAGCCAAAGGATGTCCCCTGCATGACGGAGCCAAAGGATGTCCCCTGCATGAGGGAGGCAAATGATGTTCCCTAGATGAGGGATGCTACTCAAGGTCTTCCAGGTGAGCAGTCTGGTGTGGGATTCTCCAGCATCCCGTGACAACATGTACCAATGACCCTCTGCATTGGCCCCCGGCCTTACTCTTCTGAATTTATAGACACAGGATCCAATCGGGTGTCACCCTAGTTTGCTCCTAGACTCACTCACCCAAAGCAAGGGTGACACCTACTGTTTAAACACCCCATACTGCTTTCCCTACACTAAACTCTAACTAAACTACACTAAACTTATCTATCTGACACCAGAAACATGGCCAACATCTTTAAAGCCGGGATTTTCAATATCCTGGGTTTGGTTCCTTGCCCCGGGGCACTTGGGATATGCCGCTAAGTGAAAACCCCTAGCTCTCCCATAAACACATACCTTTCCCCAGCCCTACAGTACATGCGCAGGCTCTCGTCCAATCACTGTGTGCTATGCATATTGATGTTCATTAATATAGTTGAAGATCTTGGCAAAAGGGAGTGGGATTGGCCGCATCCCCAGTACCCTTTAGACTTTGGCAAGCTCCCGTTCCCCGGCTTATCTGAATGGCTGGACAAGGCCAGAGATGCTGAGGATGCGGCAGTCGATGTCTACATTGCTGTTCTGAGGCGACCCGGGGGGATGGGGAGGTAGATCACTGTGACAGACTCTCTGCCCCTTTGGACTTTACACAGGTTCATTACTTTCCTTTTCTTAAGCATGTTACAGACTGCCAGTGTATTGATTGATTACGTTATTCATTGTTCTGACTGCCATTGTATTGTTTGATTACGTCATAGACAATGGCATTGTTCGGATTGAGTGTATTACAGACGTCTATTGTGTTGCTGATTGCGTCACCGGCAGAGTTGAGGGATTGTGTGCCCTGCTGCTATTGGTCGGTGTGTGTGTCATGCAATGGAGACTTGTGTATATAAGGCCTAGAGTGGCACTAATAAAGACACTTCACCTTCACCCTCAATACTGAAGTTCTGTCTCTTATTGGGGGAAACGCTATATTACAATTCACTAGCCCTTGTAAGGGCTGTTCCTGTTTCCTCACGGACGACTCTGGAATTCCAGCAGCACCTCTTACGATTGGGAAAAGGACGTCTCGGGCGGTGAAGCCCTCCAGCGATAAGGGTTATCGCTACAATCACATAGAGGGTCTTCCCATGATGTGCAACTATTACTTCTATGACCACCACCTAGCTGTAATGTACCGTCTACAGACAAGGCGGTCCTGTCCAGGCTTGGACTTGCCCACAGGTCCACCAGAGAAACCCACAGAGGCCTCCTGGTCCCTGGGGCCCCTTGAGGGGCTTGCGGCAGGCGATGTCTACATTTCTGTTTTGAGTTTTGTGGTGACCCGGGGGAATGAAGAGGTAGGTCACACAGTAGGGCTTGCTATGATGTGCCACTACCACTACTATGACCACCTCCTAGCTGTGATGTACCGTCTACAGACAACGTGGTCCTGTCCACAGGTCCACCAGGGAATCCCACAGTGGTCCCTGGGCCCTTTGAGGGGCTTCATTACCAAACCTGAACTATGTATACCTTATTTTTGAATTCACTAGAGCTGTCTGGCATAATGTTATTGTGCATGGGCCCTGCATGTAAGCCATAATTATGTGTACCTAAATCTGGGGTGGGCCCCAGAGTTAGGACGACTGGTGGGAGCCAGACACCCCAGTCCCACACTGGACTCGTCTACACTGGAAAGTGGTGCTTTAGTTACGGCACAAACTGGTCCCAAGTGTGGTCTGGCTGTGCTTTTTTTAATAACTGGTGACAATAATTTATACCACCATCATTAAATGCCCGTTCACTCAAGGGCTCACTGGAGTGGGCGTTGGCCTCTGATACCCATATAATGGTATAATGATACCCTCAATTATTGCGAGATGACAACTTGTACCATTCGGGTCAGCTTTGTTGTTTCCCGATCCAATAGCGACACATTGTCCTTCCGCGCTGAGGGCATCAGAGGCGCTGGGGAGAGACACCGGGGACACTTGGTCGTTCATGGTGACGTCACTGCTCAGCTTCAGGAGGGCGATGTCATTGTGGAAACTCGGGTCATGGAATGCGGGGTGTTTGATGACCTGTGAAATATTCATACACATTATCATTCTGCATCTAGACCAAGAGAGGGTGAAATGCTGAGACAAGACGAGCACGAGAGCCATCAATACTAGAGACACGTTGTAACCGGCCGCCAACTGTGATGCCCCGTGGGACACCCACCTTCAGGTAAGTTGGCCAACCCCAATCTCCACCGCTGCATCACTTGTCATTATTTAGAAAAAGTAAGCACCATTCATTTCTGCTGTCTCAGTCTTTAGTTTTCTAGCTGCATCCAACTGAGTTTAAAGACAGAAACATTTACTGTATGTAAAGCCTCACAAATGAGCCTCTGTTATTTAGACCTGGTTAATCCTGTCCGCAGAGGGGAGAAACAGGTGCAGGATGAGTTGCAACATTGTAGTACTCTTAAACATAAAAACCCTGCCAGCCTGCTTGATGCCACGTGGGACACCCGTCTTCCGGTAAGTTGGCAAACCCCAATCTCCGGCGCTGCATTTGCCTTTAGACAGGCCCCCCGTTCACCGGAATCCAAGCTGGCCTCACTGGAGACGGTTGTCCCCAGGACATATGTAGCGCAAAGGATGCCAACTGATGGGGTGAAGGCGGATGAACCAGGGGCACAAAGATTCAGGAAGTCGGGGTCACTCACGGGGTATCAGTCCTCCAGGCATCTTAGTACAGGGGTAGAGCAGATGGGTGGTCGAGGATAGCCAGGGGTGTCAGAGCCGGAGAGCCAGAGATATCGCGGCATTCAGAGGGTCAGGCAAAATCGCAGTCGACAGGCAGAGGTTGGTCCAGGCCGTAAACAGGGATGGTCAGATGAAGCAGTCAATAATAGATTAGGTTTAGCTGAGACACAGAGAGCAATTTTAGTGCAGTACCACTAACATGGGCAATGTGAACAGGGCTGGGTTCCTGTTTAAGTGGCCAGTGGGAGCTGTGGGTGGGTCTGGTCTGTGGCGATTGGCTGGCCTGTAATCTAAGGACTCTTGGGCCCAGTACTGATTCCAGGGGCTGGCCAGCTCTGTGACCAGTGAGCTTGGCAAGCCACTAATTAGCCCTCCTGCTTGGGAGGCTGCGGCGCCTTCCACCAGGGTTGGGGAGTGATAGACCAGAGCATAAAAGACGTCTCCAGGACCAGAAAAGTCATCTCCTTCTGGGGAAATGTCAATGTAACATGCTAGAAGGACATGGAATTGCAGCACTAGACCACGCCTCCCTGGGGTGCCCCACATCACTACTTTGCTAAGTCAAAGTGGACCAGAACCCACGACGATTGTCCCAGGAATCTATAAGATTTTCATGCCAATCAATTCCCTCCCTCCGGGGCATCCAAAATCGTGATGCCCTGATTTGTGAAACCCCCAGCTCGCCCACATACTTACCTTCTTTCCAAGTCCAACGGCACATGTGCAATCTGCGTCCGCATCCCCACTATCCCTCTAGCAGGGCGCATGCCCGCACCAGACATTTGTGCATGGCCAACACGGGCTCAACCATCTACCATGGTTCTTTTTGCTTTTTATCGGAAACTTCTGCACCCATCTCTCCCGTGTCCTAAATGACCCGTTACTGGGCATCCCATTGACAGAACAGGATTAGGACGATGACTAACCCACACAAGGCATCCCGAAAATCAAACCCACAGCTCTGCACCTTCATAGGTCATCGTCATTGTTACGCCTCGCTCTAATCGGGCTCACTGGTGCTTTTTTTTGTATTTACTTGAAAAGAAAGGCTCTTACTTTGGAAATAGCTTTAACCTAGGTGGACTCCATGCGGGACATCGGGGCGGACTGGCCCAGAATCACCCGGATATCGGTTCTGTAAGGACAAACAAGTGGGAGTCATTTATCACAAAAACGACCAGATAATGTGTTAGAAATAGGGGGAGGGGCAAAAGATAAAGGTGACAAAGGGTTAACTAAGGGTGTTATCTTCACTGAAATGCCTTTGTTTTCATGGACATTCAGCAGCCCCCTGAGCAGCATAGTCAGGAGCTGGGAGGAAGATATCCTTCTATTCAGGAAAAATCAATGGGCAAACAAGACTAAGGGGTTTATTGGCAACATGAACCAGGAAAAAATCATCCTTGGGGCCACTAGAGGAAATCATTCTTGGGGTCACCAGAGAAAATCATTCTTGGGGCCACCAGAGGAAATCATTCTTGGGGCCACCAGAGGAAATCATTCTTGGGGTCACCAGAGAAAATCATTCTTGGGCCACCAGAGGAAATCATTCTTGGGGCCACCAGAGGAAATCATTCTTGGGGCCACCAGAGGAAATCATTCTTGGGGTCACCAGAGGAAATCATTCTTGGGGCCACCAGAGGAAATCATTCTTGGGGCCACCAGAGGAAATCATTCTTGGGGTCACCAGAGGAAATCATTCTTGGGGCCACCAGAGGAAATCATTCTTGGGGTCACCAGAGGAAATCATTCTTGGGGCCACCAGAGGAAATCATTCTTGGGGCCACCAGAGGAAATCTTTCTTGGGGCCACCAGAGGAAATCATTCTTGGGGTCACCAGAGGAAATCATTCTTGGGGCCAACAGAGGAAATCATTCTTGGGGCCACCAGAGGAAATCATTCTTGGGGCCACCAGAGGAAATCATTCTTGGGGTCACCAGAGGAAATCATTCTTGGGGCCACCAGAGGAAATCATTCTTGGGGCCACCAGAGGAAATCTTTCTTGGGGCCACCAGAGGAAATCATTCTGTGGGTCACCAGAGGAAATCATTCTTGGGGCCAACAGAGGAAATCATTCTTGGGGCCACCAGAGGGAATACTTCTTGGGGCCACAGAAGGAAATCATTCTTGGGGGTCACCAGAAGAAATAATTCTTGGAGCCACCAGAGGAAATCATTCTTGGGTCCCCACCAGAAAAAATCATCCTCTGGGCCACCAAGGGAAATCACTCTTGGGGTCACCAGAGGAAATCATTTTAGGGCCCACCAGAGTAAATCATTCTTGGGGTCACCAGAGTAAATCATTCTTGGGGCAACCAGAGGAAATCATTCTTGGGGCCACCAGAGGAAATCATTCTTGAGGTCATCAGAGTAAATCATTCTTGGGGTCACCAGAGTAAATCATTCTTGGGGTCACCAGAGTAAATCATTCTTGAGGTCACCAGAGGAAATCATTCTTGGGGTCATCAGAGTAAATCATTCTTGGGGCAACCAGAGGAAATCATTCTTGAGGTCACCAGAGGAAATCATTCTTGGGGTCATCAGAGTAAATCATTCTTGGGGTCACCAGAGTAAATCATTCTTGGGGCCACCAGAGGAAATCATTTCTAGGGCCACCAGAGGAAATCATTCTTGGGGGCCACCATGCCCATGAAGATACATAAATGTTTCTTTCCAAGAGTTGTATGGGATAACACTTACGTGACCTTGCAATGAGCAGCTATAACAACCCAGCGACTGTTGATCAGCGCGCCACTACAGCTGGCAAATCCATCATTATTCTGTGGAGGAAGTATCATTAGAATATTATAATTATTTATTTATAAAGCTCCATCGTATTCTGACAGGAGGATGAGTCACACACGCATTATGGGTCGTAAAAGCAAACAACACAGAGCATGCGTCTCTCAAAATGAACCACTAGATGGGTAACTCTGGGAAACTGTACCTTGTGTGCGTGTCATAGTTTCTTAAGGTCGGTCTCCAGCAATGCAGGCTTTTGAAGGGCACTCTATGCAGATGGACTAGAAGAGCCAGTGAAACCTATTAATCCTCTTATGTGGGCTCTCGTCCAATCAGTCCACATCCACTGCTATCTAACAGGGAGCGTGCCCGTACTGGCTATTCACAAATGCATGGGATGGGCCAAGGTCTTGCTAAGGGTAGAGCGGGGATGCAGCCGCTGCTTGTGCATGCGCCGTTAAAACAATAAAAAAAGGTGAGTTTCCGGGTGACCCACACATGGGGGCATCCCGATTTTGGATTCCCCGGGGCGAGGGAATCTAGCCATCTGTCGGGTGGTGGGTTTTGGTCAACTTTCCAGGGCCGTCTCTGTTTGGATGAGAACCCGCAAATGCACCATAGAACCGGGAAAAGGTGAATTTATACTGGGCAGTCTGCGGGGTTACACATGGCGGGGGAATAACAAATCTGGATGCCTCAGTGGCACAGAATAAAATCCCAGGTTTTGTTCCCCTTTAAAGCAGCACAGAATCCTTTGTGTGCCTCCCCACACGCCCCACTCATTCTCCCTGCCCAAGTACCTTAAAAACAATAGGTCTTTCCTCCCGTGAGGCAATGCCCACATGGCACTTTTTAAGATAGCTGATTGGCTGATCTCGGTTTCCCTGTATGTGAGGAGCGCTCCCGACACCTATCTATATAATTGGCTAAACGCCAAAGTGTGCCACAGCTACAGAAATCCCAGGATGTATCTGCTACGGCTTTCTATGCTGGGCGCTGTTGCATGAAGTGCCTGTGCATGCGCTGTGGGAGCATTGGGGAAAATTCATTTTTAAAGGTGCAATGCCACAGCAGGAACATCCCAAATCACAATGACCAAAACATGGTATAGTCAAACACATATATAAATAATAAAATAAATAAATACTAAAGCCAGATGGAGAGTCTTACCTGCAGAGACACGTGCCAGGGCCAACATCCAGGTACGGCAACCTTGGAGGCAGGCGTGCTGGCGGGTATACCACAGCCTGGGAAGAGAAATGGCTCAGGTGACATTGTGGCCAATTACATTATACTTGAAGTATATAACTATGTATTCAGACCAGTGGTGGTTGCAGAGATGGAAAAAGGGGCTTATTACAGCCAACAGAGTACAGAAAATGGAGGGTCGGGCTCCAGTACAGACAGCAGAGTACAGATAACAGAGGGCTCCAGTACAGGCAAAAGAGTACAGACAATGGAGGGTTGGGCTCATTACAGCCAACAGAGTACAGACATTGGAGGACTGGGCTCATTACAGCCAAAAGATTACAGACAACGGAGGGTAGGGCTCCAGTACAGAAAACAGAGAACAGACAATGGAGGGTAGGGCTCCAGTGCAGCCAAAAGAGTACAGACAACAGAGGGTGGCGCTACAATACAGCCAACAGAGTACAGACAGTGGAGGATTGGCCTCATTACTGCCAAAAGAGTACAGACAATGGAGGGCTGAGCTCCGATACAGCCAACAGAGTACAGACAACGGAGGGCCGGGCCCATGGGACATACAGCAAAGTACAGACAATGGAGGATTGGGCTCATTACAGCCAAAAGAGTACAGGCAACACAGGGTTGTCATTACAGACAACAGAGTACATACAATGGGGGATCCGGCTCATTACAGACAAAAGAGTACAGGAAATGGAGGATCAGGCTCCAGTACAGACAACAGAGTACAGACAATCGAAGGTTGGGCTCATTACAGACAACAGAGTACAGGCAATGGAGGGTCAGGCTCATTACAGCCAACAGAGTACAGACAATGGAGGGTCGGGCTCATTACAGCCAAAAGAGTGCAGGCAACGGAGGGTTGGGCTCATTACAGCCAAAAGAGTGCAGGCAACACAGGGTTGAGCTCATTAAAGACAACCCAGTACAGACAAAGGAGGGCCGGGCTCCAGTACAGACAGCAGAGTACAGACAATAGAGGTTTGGGCTCAAATACATCCTACAGAGTACAGAGAACGGAGGGTCGGGCTCTTGTACAGACAACGGAGGGTGGCTCTCCAGTACAGCCAACAGAGTACAGACAATGGAGGGTTGGGCTTATTACAGCCAAAAGAGTACAGACAATAGAGGGTTGAGCTCATTACAGACAACAGAGAACAGACAATGGAGGGTAGGGCTCCAGTACAGCCAACAGAGTACAGACAATGGAGGGTAGGGCTCCAGTATGGATAACAGAGTACAGACAATGGAGGGTTGGGCTCATTACAGCCAACAGAGTACAGACAACGGAGGGTTGGGCTCATTACAGCCAAAAGAGTGCAGGCAACACAGGGTTGAGCTCATTAAAGACAACCCAGTACAGACAAAGGAGGGCCGGGCTCCAGTACAGACAGCAGAGTACAGACAATAGAGGTTTGGGCTCAAATACATCCTACAGAGTACAGGGAACGGAGGGTCGGGCTCTTGTACAGACAACGGAGGGTGGCTCTCCAGTACAGCCAACAGAGTACAGACAATGGAGGGTTGGGCTTATTACAGCCAAAAGAGTACAGACAATAGAGGGTTGAGCTCATTACAAACAACAGAGAACAGACAATGGAGGGTAGGGCTCCAGTACAGCCAACAGAGAACAGACAATGGAGGGTAGGGCTCCAGTACAGCCAACAGAGTACAGACAATGGAGGGTTGGGCTCATTACAGCCAAAAGAGTACAGACAATGGAGGGTTGGGCTCATTACAGCCAAAAGAGTACAGACAATAGAGGGTTGAGCTCATTACAGACAACAGAGAACAGACAATGGAGGGTAGGGCTCCAGTACAGCCAACAGAGTACAGACAATGGAGGGTAGGGCTCCAGTACAGCCAACAGAGTACAGACAATGGAGGGTAGGGCTCCAGTACAGCCAACAGAGAACAGACAATGGAGGGTAGGGCTCCAGTACAGCCAACAGAGAACAGACAATGGAGGGTAGGGCTCCAGTACAGCCAACAGAGTACAGACAATGGAGGGTAGGGCTCCAGTACAGCCAACAGAGTACAGACAATGGAGGGTAGGGCTCCAGTACAGCCAACAGAGTACAGACAATGGAGGGTAGGGCTCCAGTACAGCCAACAGAGTACAGACAATGGAGGGTAGGGCTCCAGTACAGCCAACAGAGTACAGACAATGGAGGGTAGGGCTCCAGTACAGCCAACAGAGAACAGACAATGGAGGGTAGGGCTCCAGTACAGCCAACAGAGTACAGACAATGGAGGGTAGGGCTCCAGTACAGCCAACAGAGTACAGACAATGGAGGGTAGGGCTCCAGTACAGCCAACAGAGTACAGACAATGGAGGGTAGGGCTCCAGTACAGCCAACAGAGAACAGACAATGGAGGGTAGGGCTCCAGTACAGCCAACAGAGTACAGACAATGGAGGGTAGGGCTCCAGTACAGCCAACAGAGTACAGACAATGGAGGGTAGGGCTCCAGTACAGCCAACAGAGAACAGACAATGGAGGGTAGGGCTCCAGTACAGCCAACAGAGTACAGACAATGGAGGGTAGGGCTCCAGTACAGCCAACAGAGTACAGACAATGGAGGGTTGGGCTCATTTTAGACAATGGGGTATAGGCAATGGTGGGTGGTGGAGAGATAATGAAGGACGGGAGCCACAAAACACAAAGCAAGATATGAGTAACATACCTACTACATACATACCATACCATACATACTATAATACACTTCAGAGACATTACAACTATTTCCTAACTATACTATAATACACCACAAAGATGTAACAAAGAAATACTGAATACACCACAATACACCACAAAGACACAACAAAAATATCCTAACTATACTGCAATACACTACAAAGGCATTACAAACTGACATCACAAATATATTGCAACACACCAAAATGTATTACAATAATATGTCACAGGTTTTACTACTGTACAAAACACTGCAAAGATGTTTCAAAAATATCATAGGTACAGTACAATACCCCAAGAAGGCATCACAATAACATATTAAACATATGCCTAAATACACCAAGGTATTAAAATAATATATCACTAGTATACAGCACAAAGATGTAACATAGATATACTAATTACACCACAATATACCACAAAGACATAACAAAAATATCCTAACTATACTACAATACACTACAAAGGCATTTCAAACTGACATCACAAATATATTGCAACACACCAAAATGTATTATAATACTATGTCACAGATTTTACTACTGTACAACACACTGCAAAGATGTTTCAAAAATATCATAGGTACAGTACAATACCCCAAGAAGGCATCACAATAACATATCACACATATGCCTAAATACACCAAAAGGTATTCAAATAATATATCACAAGTGTACAGCACAAAGATGTTGCAAAAAATAACATTAATACACTACAATACCCCACAAATGAATAAGCAATACACAATACAGAAAAAAAAACTACATTACAGTGATATATCACAAATACAGTACAATATACCAAAAGGTATTACACTAATATATCACACATTTACTACAATACAACACAAAAGCAATCCAAAACTATATCACAAATACACTTTAATACACCACAAAGGTAAGACAATAATATAGCTCAGGTTTTCTCCAATACATGGGATCAGGTGAGTATACTCACCATATGCTCCGCTGATTAGGGCCAAGCAGGAGAGGAAGCACAACGCTGCCATTGTGTCACACTGTTTGACTTGCCTCTGGTGTTTCCTGGTCTCCTGTCTAAGTCTCTCCACCAAGTAGACAAGATCGCCCCACCTGCCCCATGGGAGGGTGAGGATTTTTCTCAGCCTCTAAAGGTTGTCTCTCGATTGGCCTCACACAGTCACAGTTTCCAAAAACTGTAAACCACACGTTCCTCTTTCATTTATTTTTTGTGGGGGCCAAAAATGTATGGGGTCAAAGTTTGTAACTTCTGGGACTGGAAAGTGCGCCAGATTCTCCCTATCAATATAACTCCCCCTAGTGACCACTCAGTCAAGCTTTCCAAGATTGGGTCTTAGGGGGCATGCTAGTTCCTTGGGACTCCTTCCACAAGTCACATGACCCCCGAGAAGTGTCCAACGATTCAGTCAGATGCTGCGCATTCGATGAGTTCAAACATGGCTGTCTGATATGGTTCCTAACCCTGGCTCCTGTGCCCGCTATAATGATGTACAATAACGCAATTCTGTGAGACTCACTTCTCTGCCCGAAGGGGCGTGGACTGCAAGATCAAAGATGTGGCTCCTCCCGGCCGCCTATAAATAGCCTCCGCCTTTTAACTAAGCCCAGTCATTAAAAAGCAGTAACTCAATAACAAGAGGCAGGCCGGGAGGCCCGAACATAGGAGACCATGTTACTTCACATAGCCTCTGCTTGTTCTCTCTCGAACCTAAAATCCTAAATTTGAATAACCAGTGTCCTATGAACAAGTAATGGTTCAATCACCATAAAAGGGCATGCAGGACAATAATAAATCTCAAAGAGGGCGGGTTGGACGGCCTGGAATTGATAGGAAATAAAACCAATTCTACAGGTGAGTATCACAGAATTGCGTTTTTCCCTCCGTCCGGTCCGGTTGACCCCAGCGGATGCACAGAGCTTGAAAAGCCTTCCTCCTAAGAGACCATTCCCCCAGATGCAAGGACCTCCTGCTCAGGGAGTCTGCCTCCTGGTTCTCTACCCCCGGAATGTAAACCGCCGAGATGCAGGGAACATTCTCCTCTGCCCAACTCAGAATCTGGCTCACCTCCTTGAGGGATCTCTTGCTCCGAGTACCGCCCTGGTGATTGATGTAGGCTACAGCCGTCTGATTGTCCGAACCGCATGGCCCCTTAAATTGGGGGTCAGATGTAGGAGAACAAACCATATTTCTCAGTTCCAAGAGATTTATGGGCAACTGGTTCTCTCTTGGACCCCACTGACCCTGGATCTTCTGGGTCTGCCAGATGCCTCCCCAGCCTGTAAGACTGGCATCCGTGGTAACTATCTCCCAATGGGGAGTCCAAAAGGACTTGCCTACCAGCAGATACCGAGGATCCAACCACCACAAGAGGGATTGCCTGGCTGGGGGGGACAGCACAAATCCTTGATCCAGGGATTCCGGGGATCGATCTCAGCTGGCTAGCAGGTTCAGCTGAAGAGGCCTCATGTGGAATTGGGCAAAGGGCACTGCTTCGAAGCAAGCCACCAATAGGCCCACCAATCTCATCCCCAGGCACACCGATGGCTGTTGACAAGCCAGCAAGGCCTTTTCCTACGTCTGGAGACACAAGACCTTCCGCTGTGGCAGAAAGACCTTGACTTGAACGGTGTCTAGGGTCACCCCCAGGAAGAATCTCACTGTTGACGGTGTGATATGCGACTTGGGGTAGTTGTTCACCCAACCGAAAGCTTCCAGAGTTGACAGCACGGTCCGGGTGTCGCTCTCAGCCTCCTGAAGGGACGGGGCCGAGATCAGAAGGTTATCCAGATAGGGTAATACACGAATACCCTGACCCCTCAGGATAGCCATGATGCCCGCCAGCTCCTTGGTGAACACCCTGGGAGCTGAGTATATGCCGAAGGGGAGTGCCACAAACTGGAAATGCTGACCCTCCAATGCAAACCTCAAAAACTTCTGATGTCCCGGAATAACAGTCCCCCTCTCTTTCTTTCTTTTAAAAATCCAAGCAACAAGAAAGTCAAGTGTAAAGAAAAGCAGGACTCACAGTTACCGCTCTCCACCAGCGCTGCACGGCTTAACGCAGACGCAGCACGCGTCTAGATCAAGAAGCTTCTGGCTGGGGGAGTGTCACCAGAGCGATAGCCAGCCTGTGCGCCGCTCACTCCGTGACTCCGCCCCCCCGGCCAGCACCTTTGCGGCCTGACAGCGGCGGCCTCCGTGGGGTGTGCCGGCCATATACGGCCCGCGCCCCCTATCAGGAGGCCTCCCCACGGCGAGGGAACGAGGGTGGTGAGTATGTGGGAGGAGCGGCAGCGGAACGCTCCTCGCTGTAGTGCTGCTATGGCGACGGAGCTCTCCGCTCCCCCACTCAGTAAACACAAGCACGAACACAAATTAAAATAAAAAATACATGTTGGAGAAGGGAGGGTAACATATAAAAAGATATCTGGTTTCTCAGCAGGTACACCATATAAACCTGCGGCCGACCTGCTTGTTCTAGAGAAGCCTGCAGCACAGAGCCATGTGCCCTGTAAAATGCCTCAGACCCCGGCGTTTCACCCTACCGCCACGGATCCTGGTCATGCAGCAAGCCGACAGGTCAGAGGCCCCGCTTTGCTGCTAAAATCCTGAGAGAGTGTAAGCGTTCTTCGCAGTACCACTGCAAGAAGTAGACTGGGCTTGGCTAAGAGGCGGCGGCTATTTATAGGGGATCGGGAGGAGCCACATCTTTGATATTGCAGTCCACGCCCCTTCGGGAGGAGAAGTCCCAGCTGTGAAGAATGAGGGACGGCCTGGAATGGATAGGAAGGAAAATATGTACAGGTGTGTCTGGGCCTCCAGGTTCTGAATATCTGTTTAGCTTATGAATAATGTTCGTGATGACCCCACGATTCTTACAATATATTGGCACCGGTGTGTCTTGGATCCCGGCTTTGAAGTTGTTCCTGAGAGCAGGCTCTCCACAGCAGGTCGGTCCCGAGCCCCAGGTGAAAAATGTAGCAGGCATTCCTTTTGACGTTGTGACCCCCTGTGGTGCAGTGCGTTTACAGATCCCTCGTGGCAAGGGACAGTTTCCCTTCCTAAAAGTAAAAAATAGAATTCTCTTTCGCCCCGTCTTCTGTTATTTTTAGCTGAGTTCTTTTTTCTCTCCCCTGTTGGGGGGGTGTCCCCTCTTCAGGTCTGGTCCAGAGGCCGTCATTTTCTTCACAACTACCATCTGTAGAGCAAGATTCCCCAGGAAATCCCCTCCAGTGACATCATTAGTCACATGGGGGGATTCTACATAGGCTTTGTCACGATCAGCTTACCTGTGCCGCGTTCCAGCGGTGTCCCCGTCGCCCCGCCATCCAGGCGCCGGCCGCGCCGGGCGGCAGCTCGCGCGGCTGCGGGCGCGCCCCCTCCTTCTCCTCCTGCCGGCGTGTCCGGCACCTGCACACTTGCTCGCGCGGGTGCGCGAGCACGTTCCTTCTATGCCCTCCGGCGGCGCTGCATTCAGCGTGGCCGCCGGAGGAGGTGAATAAATTAAAAAGGGGCACGCCCCCTTTTCAGTTAAAGGGCCTATGAGCCCAGCTGGCCGGCACGTCCCCTATTCCTCCTGAAGGGCCAATGAGCCCTGGGTTCAGTGGGGGGACACGCCCCCTCCTGTTGTGCACTCCAATCATTATCATGATCCCTGTGTGCACCAATCACAATTCCTTCCCTCTTATGTCTGTCCCTATAAAGCTCTTTTCCCCGCAGTTGGTGGTTGCCTGTGATAGCGCCTAGACCCCAGCCATTGTTAATCCCTGATTTTGATCCAGATTCCTGTTGCCGACCCTCGCTTGTTTGACCATCCGTGCTCTCCATTCCTGTTGCCGACCCTCGCTTGTTTGACCATCCGTGATCTCCATTCCTTTTGCCGACCCTCGCTTGTTTGACCATCCGTGATCTCCGCTCCTGTTGCCGACCCTCGCTTGTTTGACCATCCGTGATCTCCACTCCTGTTGCCGACCCTCGCTTGTTTGACCATCCGTGATCTCCACTCCTGTTGCCGACCCTCGCTTGTTTGACCATCCGTGATCTCCGCTCCTGTTGCCGACCCTCGCTTGTTTGACCATCCGTGATCTCCACTCCTGTTGCCGACCCTTGCCTGTCCTTGGACTCCCACCATACGCTCACATACCGGCTACCCGATTCCACTTCCAGCCGCGGGCTCTCCAGCACTCTGTACCGTAAGACCTCAACCTTTGAGCCATTAAGTCCTGGGGGCAACCGATCCCGAGCAGGCGTGCTCTGCGTCTCGGCAAGCGGGGGCTCCTATAGGTGAAGCTGGCTGCGGAGATTGGGGGTTGAGGTCCTTACCAAGAGAGCTGGAGTTGTCCAAGTGGTAAATTGTGGTTCCGGGAGCGTGATATTATCACAGGCCCTCATGGATGACCTGGTACAGCAAGTACAGGCTATGGCCACAGCTATAAATCAACTTGCCCAGAGAGTGGCCAATCAGGAAACCAGGCAGATTCCTGCATCCGCTGTACCACCTCACGTGTCGGAGCCGAAGGTCCCGTTACCAGAGAAATTTTTTGGAGACCGAGCCAGATTCTCCAATTTCAAAAATTCCTGCGAGCTGTACTTCAGATTGAGACCTGGGTCCTCGGGCACCGAGACCCAACGGGTGGGGTTAGTTATCTCCCTTTTGCAAGGAGATCCCCAATCATGGGCCTTTAGCCTGCCTCCAGATGATGCTGCCCTGCACTCCGTTACTTCCTTTTTTCAGGCTATGGGTGTGTTATATGCTGACCCAGACCAGCAGTCCACAGCCGAAAATAGGCTTCGGGCCTTGAAGCAAGGTCGGAATACTGCCGAAGATTACAGTTCTGAATTCCGGCGGTGGGCAGTAGACTCCAGATGGAATGACCCAGCCCTGTGTAGCCAGTTCCGAATGGGTCTATCAGAGGGTATCAAGGACGCTTTGGTCAATTTCCCTACACCAGCAGATCTAGACCAGCTAATGCAGGTCTCCATCAAAATAGATCGGCGTCTTAGGGAGAGAGCCAGGGAAAGGGTTAGGACTTCTTCGTCCTTTAAGCCATCTCAGTCCTCCAACCCACTCCCTTCCCCTGGGGCAAACACACCTTCCTCCTCACTGGAAGAACCCATGCAGATCGGTAGAGCTCGTCTTACCCAGGACGAGAAGCAGCGTAGACGCTCCATGGGTCTCTGCTTATATTGTGGGAATCCGGGACATTTTGCTAGGTCCTGTCCTAACAAAGGATACCCGGCGGGAAACTTCCTCGCCTAGATCAGGAGGGGAGTACTGGTCTAGGTGAGTCAGTTAATTACTCTCACTTGAATAAAATGTTAATCCCCATAGAGCTTTCTTGGGGTCCCTCCAAACGGGCAGTATCCGCCTTTATCGACAGTGGAGCTGCAGGTAATTTCCTGGACCGGAGCATGATCTCCGTCCTGGGGATTCCGCTGGTACCCCTTGGAAAATCTCTACAGGTTCTAGCCATAAATGGGAAGGCCATCCAGGGATGTCCGGTTAGTACCAAGACCCCACCTCTCAATTTAATCGTTGGCTCTTCTCACTCTGAATATATCGAGTTCTTGGTTTTTGACTGTCCTGAAACCCCGGTAGTACTGGGATATCCCTGGTTAAAACTCCACAACCCCATTTTAGACTGGCAGACTGGGGATTTAGTGAGGTGGAGTAATCACTGCAAGACACATTGTTTTTCCACTGCCCTCAAAAGTTTTCAGATGCTGCCACAGGGATTGCCTCAGCCTTACGCAGATTGGGCTGATGTTTTTTCCGAACGTTCTGCCGATTCCCTTCCCCCTCATAGGCCCTATGACTGCCCTATTGACCTGCTCCCTGGGACCATCCCTCCTAGAGGGAAGGTTTATAATCTCACTCGGCCGGAAGAACTGGCCATGAAGGAGTACATCTCCGAGAATTTAAGCAAGGGGTTCATCCATCCTTCAACATCACCCGCGGGGGCTGGCTTCTTTTTTGTGGAGAAAAAGGATGGTGGTTTAAGGCCTTGTATAGACTACAGAGCCCTGAATAAGATCACGGTTAAAAACCGGTATCCCCTTCCCTTGATTGGGGATTTATTTAATCAAGTAGTAGGAGCTCGGGTGTTCTCCAAGTTAGACCTGAAGGGGGCCTACAACCTGATTCGTATTCGACAAGGGGATGAGTGGAAAACTGCATTCAATGTTAAAGATGGTCATTACGAATATCTAGTCATGCCCTTTGGCCTTTGTAATGCCCCTGCGGTCTTCCAAGACTTCGTTAATGACGTCTTCCGAGACTATTTGGGCAGGTTCATGGTAATTTATTTGGATGATATCCTCATTTTCTCTAAGTCTTTGTCCGAACATAGACTGCATGTGAAAATGGTACTTCAAAAACTAAGAGAGAATAACTTGTATGCAAAGATTTCTAAATGTATGTTTGAGGTCACCACCGTTCCCTTTTTGGGTTATATAATCTCTAGCCAGGGGTTAGAGATGGATACGGGGAAAGTTTCGGCGGTGCGGGAATGGGTACAACCCAAGACTTTAAAAGAATTACAGCGTTTTTTAGGTTTCGCTAATTTCTATCGACGCTTTATTAAGGGTTTCTCCAAGATTGTTGCTCCTCTCACCAACCTTACTCGCAAGGGCGCCTTCACAGTAAACTGGTCATCTTCGGTCAATGAGGCCTTCCAGACTCTAAAACAGGCTTTTACTTCGGCGCCAGTTTTAGTTCACCCTGACGTTAATAAACCTTTTACCATCGAAGTAGATGCATCTGAGTTGGGTGTGGGGGCGGTGTTGTCTCAATACTCTGGTCATCCTGATCGTTTGCATCCTTGCGCCTACTTCTCACGGAAATTTAGTACCGCGGAACAGAACTATGATGTTGGAAACAGGGAGTTATTGGCGATTAAACTGGCTTTTGATGAATGGCGTCACTGGTTGGAGGGGTCATTGTATCCGATCACGGTCTATACTGATCACAAAAACCTCGAGTACATTAGCTCAGCTAAGAGACTGAACTCTCGTCAGGCCCGTTGGGCATTATTTTTCTCGCGTTTTAATTTTATAATTACATTTAAGCCAGGAGTGAAAAACTCTAAAGCGGATGCTCTGTCCCGCTTGTTTGGGGATTGTAAGGATCGGGGCGATATGGGTGAACCTATTTTGCCTGTGGGATGTGTGATTGGGGCCTTGCTTCCTGATCTTTCGAATGCACTGGCACCATTTCAAAATGAGTCCCCGGTAGATATACCTTTAGGATGTCAGTTTGTACCACCGCATATGCGTTCCGATGTAATTCGCGAGTTTCACGATGCCAAAACTGCTGGACATCTAGGAAATCGTAAAACTTTCATTTTAGCCCGACGCCTTGTATGGTGGCCTACTATGCGCCGTGATATAACTACCTTTATCGACGCATGTTCTGTTTGTGCACGAAGTAAGGGGGTTCACAAGGCTCCTAGTGGGTGTTTAGTCCCACTTGAGATTCCTAAAGAGCCATGGACTCATATCTCTATGGATTTTATTGTAGATTTGCCTCTCTCACATGGGAACACTGTGATTTGGGTGGTCGTCGACCGTTTCAGTAAGATGGCACATTTTATTCCTTTATCTAAGCTACCATCAGCTCCTGAGCTTTCGCGGTTATTTATCTCGCACATTTTCCGTATCCATGGCATACCATCTAATATAGTTTCCGATCGGGGTGTGCAATTTACTTCGCGTTTTTGGAAGAATTTCTGTTCTCGCTTGGGAATTCAGATATCTTTGTCTTCTGCGTACCATCCTCAAACCAATGGACAGACTGAGAGAACCAATCAGAGTCTAGAACAGTATTTGCGGTGTTACATTTCCGACGCACAAGAACAGTGGTCAGAATATATTGACTTCGCAGAATTCGCGTACAATAATGCGCCGAGTGAAAGTACCAAAGTCTCTCCGTTTTTTTGCAATCTTGGGAGGAATCCCAGGGCTTCCTCTCTCTCTGGGTCCTCTTCCAATTTACCGGCATTGGAAGAGTGGCTCCAAGAGCGGAAGAACATCTGGACCCGCGTCCAGCAGACTTTGAAAGAAACTATTCTTAGATACAAAAGGTTCGCCGATCGCCACAGGTCTCAAGAACCCGCGCTTCAGATTGGGGACTTTGGGTTTCTACAAAAAATATTTCTCTGCGGCAACCGTCCAGTAAGTTAGGGCCCAAGTTTATTGGCCCTTTCCCCATTATTCAGAAATTAAGCAACGTGTCCTTTAAGGTTCAACTCCCGCAAACCATGAGAATCCCAAATTCTTTTCACGTGTCACTGCTAAAACCAGCCAAGAATGTTCCGCGTCCATCATCGCCGCCTATTTTAGTAGATAACGAACCAGAATATGAAGTAAACAAAATTCTCGACTGGGTTGGTTACGGTCCTGAGGAGAGATGTTGGGTTGCGGCAAAAGATGTGCATGCTAAAGTTCTTATTAAAAAGTTCCATCATGACAATCCGGGGAAACCTGGTGAGGGTCCGGAGGCCCCTCATGAAGGGGGGGGGTAGTGTCACGATCAGCTTACCTGTGCCGCGTTCCAGCGGTGTCCCCGTCGCCCCGCCATCCAGGCGCCGGCCGCGCCGGGCGGCAGCTCGCGCGGCTGCGGGCGCGCCCCCTCCTTCTCCTCCTGCCGGCGTGTCCGGCACCTGCACACGTGCTCGCGCGGGTGCGCGAGCACGTTCCTTCTATGCCCTCCGGCGGCGCTGCATTCAGCGTGGCCGCCGGAGGAGGTGAATAAATTAAAAAGGGGCACGCCCCCTTTTCAGTTAAAGGGCCTATGAGCCCAGCTGGCCGGCACGTCCCCTATTCCTCCTGAAGGGCCAATGAGCCCTGGGTTCAGTGGGGGGACACGCCCCCTCCTGTTGTGCACTCCAATCATTATCATGATCCCTGTGTGCACCAATCACAATTCCTTCCCTCTTATGTCTGTCCCTATAAAGCTCTTTTCCCCGCAGTTGGTGGTTGCCTGTGATAGCGCCTAGACCCCAGCCATTGTTAATCCCTGATTTTGATCCAGATTCCTGTTGCCGACCCTCGCTTGTTTGACCATCCGTGCTCTCCATTCCTGTTGCCGACCCTCGCTTGTTTGACCATCCGTGATCTCCATTCCTGTTGCCGACCCTCGCTTGTTTGACCATCCGTGATCTCCGCTCCTGTTGCCGACCCTCGCTTGTTTGACCATCCGTGATCTCCACTCCTGTTGCCGACCCTCGCTTGTTTGACCATCCGTGATCTCCACTCCTGTTGCCGACCCTCGCTTGTTTGACCATCCGTGATCTCCGCTCCTGTTGCCGACCCTCGCTTGTTTGACCATCCGTGATCTCCACTCCTGTTGCCGACCCTTGCCTGTCCTTGGACTCCCACCATACGCTCACATACCGGCTACCCGATTCCACTTCCAGCCGCGGGCTCTCCAGCACTCTGTACCGTAAGACCTCAACCTTTGAGCCATTAAGTCCTGGGGGCAACCGATCCCGAGCAGGCGTGCTCTGCGTCTCGGCAAGCGGGGGCTCCTATAGGTGAAGCTGGCTGCGGAGATTGGGGGTTGAGGTCCTTACCAAGAGAGCTGGAGTTGTCCAAGTGGTAAATTGTGGTTCCGGGAGCGTGATAGGCTTCTTCTCTGTGGTATAAAAATCTCCCTTAGTGATGGGCCACCAAGGAAGGAGGACCTGTGTCCCCCCTCACTACAGGTGCTGGCGGGATTATTGCATTAACCACTCCCTATCAAGAAGATGATCACAGCCTATCGGAACAGGAGGAAGCTCCCGGACCTGATGGTCTTGCTGAGAGGAGGCTACCCGGTGGAGGACCGGTGATGAAAGACACAGAGGCCCCTGACACGTAGGAAACATGTAGTAAGGTACCCACCTCCAGCTGCTTGGTCCCTAATTGGTCTGCCTTTCTCAGAGTCCCATCCACTGGGCCCCAAAGACCTCCTGGCTCTGGTCTGTACACAAGGGATGCTCCTACTCAGTAAACCTCCAAGTTCCACTGGGTAGGCGATGCTTCAGTTGTTCCCACATTGGCCCCTCTCAAGAGTGTATTGGCCAGCACTACTTCCCTCAGGCACTGGCTTGTCTTCTTCCTCGGCATTCATGCTCAACACAAGACAAGATCTCCTCCTTATATAGTACTTGGGATCCAATCAGTGAGAAGGTGGGCTGTCCCTATCTGAAAGGCCCATACATGGAATTAAAACAAACTGTTCATATGTTATCCTATTCTGTCACCTAGTGGCCTAACTGTGTAACTGCACCAACCAATAAAATGAAACGATATTTGTGTACATTTCCCACCTATTAACCCTTAAACTAAGTTATTAACCCCTTAACAGTATATCTGTAGGTGAGAGAATTTCTCACTAATAGGTCTGCGCTGAATTACATTACACAAAATATCAAGATATAATTAATACAATAAAAATTACAATTCCAACATTATTGCCCAGCGCAAGGAATCAAACTGTGTCAATCCAGTTACATAGAAATGAAGTCTATGCGATACAACATAGAAGGATTCCGCAGGGGTTAATAGAATTGATTGCACTGTCCTCAATATTCATAAATGGATTACACCACCAGTGCTCATAAAATCTTCAGTGCCACACCAACCACCAAATAAAATTGCACGTACCAGACTCCCTTTTTAGTGTCGCTTATCAGTTTGATTCCTCTTGAAACCGTCAATCGCTTTTTATACTTAAATATTTCTTATGAATTCACTCTCAGGAATAATCATTAGAATCCGCATGTGCAAGGGAAATTAAAAAGGAGACATAGCGTGACACCGTCTCATAACATTAAAAACAATCACCTTTTTATTGTGCTTAACCAATACACTCTTATTGCTCGCATGTAAAATCACAAATCCACATGAAAAGCTGGATGTCAAAGGCACATTCCGCCTCTATATTTCCGTAGCTAAAACTATCATAGGCTTGCTAAAATTCCCCGCTGCCCCGGCCGCAGGCTGCGGAGATGACTTAATCCAATCCGAAAACAAAAGAACATGTGTTGACGCTGTGGATGGGCCCCGCCCAATGTGCTTTGTCAATCCAGACTTACTCAATGGGCTGCAGGCCCTCCACACCATCAATAGATTTATTGAATACATTTAGTGATAGTGTGGAGGGCCCGCAGCCCATTGAGTAAGTCTTGATTGACGAAACGCGTTGGTAAGCAAGTGAATGTAAGCAAGCCTATGACAGTTTTATCTATGGAAATATAGAGGCGGATCGTGACTTTGGCATCCAGCTTTTCATGTGGATTTGTGATTTTACATACGAGTAATAAGAGTGTACTGGTGGTGTAATCCATTTATGAACATTGAGGACAGTGCAATCAATTCTATTAACCCCGCGGAATCCTACTATGTTGTATAGCATAGACTCTGTTTACCCCTTAACAGTGGTGAAGGATAAGCCACCACTTAGTTACACAGTTTGTGAACTGCCAAGAGGTCCAAGGGACCCCTGTTCTAGTTTACATGTAGCACAGGCGGGTGGCATGGCAGATGATTGGAACAGATGAGGACCGGAACAATCAGGTTGAATATAGCCTGGACTCAGATCCTAAGCCATTCCCTACATATAATGGGCTATAAATTCAAAGGGAAGATACAGGGAATGGAAAGGGAGCATAGGTGATGTCACTCAACCATGAGTACGTGGGATGCCAGGATGGCTGAAGATCACAGGAAACCAGGAACGTACAGGATCCCAGGAATCGCTGAAGGTCAGGCAGCCATGACGATGTCAGGTGATGTCTGATAGCTCCTGTCCTGTCCTGTACATCATGTAAGCAGGTTGCTTTCTATAATGGAATCGAGTCCTACTGTCAGGCCCAAGGCCTGAATATAGAATAAGCATGTGTATTATAATTGTATTTGTGTTTAATGTATAGTCCAAGACCTAGGTGAGGGGTCACTCAGACTGTGCCTGTTGTTTTGTGCATTCCAGTTTTATGGGGGGTTCTGTTTGTGCTACTTCCTTCTTTGAAGTCAAAAGCCATTGTAGCAGCAGGATGTGCTGTCTCTGGACCCACCATAAAACCAAACTGAGATAAGGGACCTGGAAGAGAAATGTCCTCACCAGGTGGGGTCAGAGGGGAGGGGGGATGAAGCTTTTCCCTCCTAAATTTAGCTAATAAAGACTAGATGCTAAACACATTCTGGAGTGAGAAACCTGAGTCACGAACCTCAGTCACAAGCCTGTGGCAAACGCTGGACAAAAGACCCTAAGCAACAGCTGGAGACTCACTCGCAAGGATTTCTACGCCATTATGCTGTAAGGACTTTCTTTTAGTTTTCTGAACTGATCTTTGCTGTACTCTTTTATGTATTTTTGTACCTGTATGTCATTTGTTTCTGTATATTACATCTAGCACTGTGATACCTTTTTTATCAGATTAAAAGGTTAATCAATCAGCTCTGGCCTTTGATCTCTAAATATATGAGCTCACCTTTCTGAAGGAAACTCTGTTGAAACACGTTTATCAAAGGGTTAATTTGGTGACTTGCTGGGACTAGTAGTGCATACCCAGGGGTCTGGTGGCTTTAACCCTTGCACCATCGCACTGTCTCTAGCATACTGGCTGAGCTGATAGAGTGCGATCGTGACAACTGGAGGCAGCGTCGGGATATATTTAGAGATTTTTAGTGCTTGCTGGATTTTACCAGAAAATCTTAGCACTAAAATAAATTGCGTACATCTTATTGTGTGTAAATTCCAAAGACAGAGCTCAGTGCTGATCTAAAAGTCATACCAAGAAGAGTGCAAGACAGTTCTGTCCTCCCTATCTATTGTTTTACTTCCTCTGCTTCATATCGGAAATATGAAGGCATATCGCAAGCAGTCCAAGCCCGCACTGGAGCTAATGTGCCAAGAAATGGAGATCCCTACAGTGGGAAAGAACAAGGAGCAACTTATTGCTGATCTTGTGGAGTATGATGCCCGTGCAGCAGAGCTGAGTGACGTGAGGCTAAGTCCTACAGCTGGGACTGGGGGACACGACAACATTACTCCCCATCAGGGGACAATTACTCTGTGTGTGAGAGTTATAATTATTGCACTTACCAGCTTAGACTGTATGATAGCCATTCATCTATATTACGGACTGATATGAGGGACCTCTGGCGCCCCCTGGTGTCTATTGTGTATATGTTATGTAAGTTTTTATGTATTGTACTTGATGTTTTTTTAGCCATTAGATATTTTCAATAAATCAAGATTTTTTATTATTACCTTGGTGGGTGGTGCCGCTCTTTGTATTCTCTTGGGATGGGCTTTTGGGGGTGTGTGGGGACCACCAATACATATTTGCAGTGTTCTGGTTGCTATACCAAGAGTAGTGAGCACACAGTGTTATATTTCTAATTTTTTTTTCCTTTTGTAATAGACTGGTGCTGTCCTTTCCTTTCTTTTTTTGACTATACAGCAGCACAGGGAAACAATTTATTCTTAATGTGGTGGATTATGCAACCAGGTACCCTGAGGCTGTTGTCTTATCTTCTGTCCGGGCAGATAAGGTGGCTGATCAGTAAATTCTGCGGGTTGGGGTTCCCCGGAGAAATGCTAACTGATCAGGGCACACAGTTTATGTCCAATCTAATGCAAAGTCTCTGTAAAAGGTGAATGTACAGCGCTTGGTAGCAAGCCCATACCACCCCCAAAACAAATGGTCTCTGCGAGAGGTTCAATAGGACATTGAAACAAATGTTAAAAACCTTTGTAGAATCAGAAGGCAGAGACTGGGAAAAGTACTTACCCTATTTGTTATTTGCTTACAGGGAGATACCCAAAGAGTCTACAGGTTTCTTGCCCTTTGAATAATTGTATGGTCGCAAAGTACGGGGACCCCTAGATTTAGTTAGGGGGGAATGGGAATGGGTGCAACATACCCCTGAGACTTCTATGGTGGAGTATGTTCAGGGACCGGATGCAGCCATTGACTGGGCTAGTACACGACAACCTCAGAGCAGCACAGTCCAGGCAGAAGTACAGGTATGACCGCAATGCAAGGGACCGAGTCTATGAGGTGGGACAGAAGGTAATGGTTCTAAACCCCATTAGGCAGAATAAGTTACAGGCTGCCTGGGAGGGTCCTTTCACCATTTTACTGCGCCCAGAACCAACCACATACGTAGTAGCCCTTGATGAGAAAGGTCAGAGGCAGAGACAGTACCACATTAATATGTTAAAGGCCTACTATGACCCTGAGGAGGTGGTACTCAGTGTGTGCAGTGCACCAGAAGAAGGCGTGGATAGTGATCCCTTACTAGACCTCGTGGAGGAAGCTAAGAGCCAGGGATCCCTTCAGGATGTGCAGATCAATCCACAGCTCTCAGATGAGAGGAAGAGGCAGCTAAATCAGGAATTAGGCCCCTTCAGTGCCACCTTTAATACAGTAGCCACCCAACATGTTGATACGGGGGACCAGCCACCGCTTAGACAGGTGGCCTATCGGGTATCCCCAGAAATAAAGGCCCACATACAGAAGGAGATCGAGCACATGTTAAAGCTAGGGGTAATTAAGAAGTTTAAGAGCCCCTGGGCCTCCCCAGTAGTTCTGGTGTCCAAAAAGGATAAATCCACCAAGTTGTGTGTGGATTACCGAAGATTAAATGCAGTGACTAAATTTGATGCTTGCCCCATGCCCAGAATAGATGAACTGCTTGATCAGCTAGCAGGTTCCCAATATGTCACTATCATGGATTTGAGCCGAGGGTACTGGCAGATCCCTATGACCCCCTGGGCCCAGGAGCGGTCAGCCTTTATCACTCCCTTTGGGTTGTTTGAGTGCTGTGTCATGCCTTCTGGGATGAAAAATGCCCCAGCCACTTTCCAACGACTAGTTGATCAGCTGCTAGAGCGCCACGAGGAATACGCAGTGGCTTACTTAGATGATATTGCCTGGGAGGAGCACCTGATTCACCTGGGCAAGGTGGTAAAACAAATAGCTGAGGCAGGGCTTACCATCAAACCAGAGAAGTGTCAAGTTGGCATGACAGAAGTGCAGTATCTGGGATATCGGGTAGGAGGAGGGACTCTACGACCTGAGCCCAGTAAGGTGGAGTCTTATCCTCAAACAATATAATTTCACTGTCCAACACAGGAAAGGAAGCCTGCATCAAAATGCAGATGGACTATCACGTCAGGGGGAAATAGACGGTTAATGGAGACAGATCTATCAGCCTGTAGAGGCTAGATCGCTCAGTCCCCATCTTAAAGGGGAGGTGTCAGGCCCAAGGCCTGATTATAGAATAAGCATGTGTATTATAATTGTATTTGTGTATAATGTATAGTTCAAGAGGGGTCACTCGGACTGTGTTTTGTGTATTACAGTTTTATGGGGGGTTCTGTTTGTGGCACTTCCTTCTTTGAAGTCAAAAGCCTTTGTAGCAGCAGGATGTGCTGTCTCTGGACCCACCATAAAACCAAAACTGAGATAAGGGACCTGGAAGAGAGATGTCCTCACCAGGTGGGGTCAGATGGGAGGGGGGTTTTTCACTCCTAAATTTAGCTAATAAAATCTAGATGCTAAACACATTCTGAAGGGTTATGGTGTCACCTCCCCCTAGTGGCCTCTCTATAGGAATATATGGAGGGTTATGGTGTCACCTCCCCCTAGTGGCCTCTCTATAGGAATATATGGAGGGTTATGGTGTCACCTCCCCCTAGTGGCCTCTCTATAGGAATATATGGAGGGTTATGGTGTCACCTCCCCCTAGTGGCCTCTCTATAGGAATATATGGAGGGTTATGGTGTCACTAACCTCTAGTGGCCTCTCTATAGGAATATATGGAGGGTTATGGTGTCACCTCCCCCTAGTGGCCTCTCTATAGGAATATATGGAGGGTTATGGTGTCACTGACCTCTAGTGGCCTCTCTATAGGAATATATGGAGGGTCATGGTGTCACCTCCCCCTAGTGGCCTCTCTATAGGAATATATGGAGGGTTATGGTGTCACTGACCTCTAGTGGCCTCTCTATAGGAATATATGGAGGGTTATGGTGTCACCTCCCCGCTTCTCTCTGTTGGATGCTTGTATAAGGTGGTAGCTGTACATTATAGATATACATCACAGACTTAAAAAAGTTCATGAAACAATTGATCCTTTGGCACATGTTTATTTCCCTCCAGTGCCGCGCGCCCGCCATGCATTTCAGTTGCTGGCGACAGTCTGTTTTATCCAGGATATATATTCAGAGACACGAGTGAAGACACTGGGGAGACCGCAGTCAGCAGGGATGACAGATTGGACACCAGCGAGGACCCAGTCCCGGTCCCTTGGGCACACGAGAATGCCCCTGTAGTCACTCTGAAGAGGAGGAAACAAGTGCAGGTTAGTGGCTGTATTTCACTTCACATCCCTATCCCCCATCCAGTCCTGTGCCCCTGATGCCAGAAACTCAGGAAATATATTCACCCTTTTATGTTACTAGCAAATGCATGGAAATGCCAGCAGGGGGCTGCATGAGTGGTACCAGTAAAGGGGGGACAGGATGAGCGGTGCCAGTAGGGGGACTGGATGAGCGGTGCCAGTAGGGGGACTGGATGAGCGGTGCCTGTAGGGGCACTGGATGAGTGGTGCCAGTAGGAGGACTGGATGAGTGGTGCCAGTAGGGGGACTGGATGAGTGGTGCCAGTAGGGGGACTGGATGAGCGGTGCCAGTAAAGGGGGGACAGGATGAGTGGTGCCAGTAGGAGGACTGGATGAGTGGTGCCAGTAAAGGGGGGACAGGATGAGTGGTGCCAGTAGGGGGACTGGATGAGTGGTGCCAGTAGGGGGACTGGATGAGCGGTGCCAGTAAAGGGGGGACAGGATGAGTGGTGCCAGTAGGAGGACTGGATGAGCGGTGCCAGTAGGGGGACTGGATGAGCGGTGCCAGTAGGGGGACTGGATGAGTGGTGCCTGTAGGGGGACTGGATGAGTGGTGCCAGTAGGAGGACTGGATGAGTGGTGCCAGTAGGGGGACTGGATGAGTGGTGCCAGTAGGGGGACTGGATGAGCGGTGCCAGTAAAGGGGGGACAGGATGAGTGGTGCCAGTAGGAGGACTGGATGAGTGGTGCCAGTAAAGGGGGGACAGGATGAGTGGTGCCAGTAGGGGGACTGGATGAGTGGTGCCAGTAGGGGGACTGGATGAGCGGTGCCAGTAAAGGGGGGACAGGATGAGTGGTGCCAGTAGGAGGACTGGATGAGTGGTGCCAGTAAAGGGGGGACAGGATGAGTGGTGCCAGTAGGGGGACTGGATGAGTGGTGCCAGTAGGGGGACTGAATGAGTGGTGCCAGTAAAGGGGGGACAGGATGAGTGGTGCCAGTAGGGGGACTGGATGAGTGGTGCCAGTAGGGGGACTGGATGAGCGGTGCCAGTAGGGGGACTGGATGAGTGGTGCCAGTAGGGGGACTGGATGAGCGGTGCCAGTAAAGGGGGGACAGGATGAGTGGTGCCAGTAGGAGGACTGGATGAGTGGTGCCAGTAAAGGGGGGACAGGATGAGTGGTGCCAGTAGGGGGACTGGATGAGTGGTGCCAGTAGGGGGACTGAATGAGTGGTGCCAGTAAAGGGGGGACAGGATGAGTGGTGCCAGTAGAGGGACTGGATGAGCGGTGCCAGTAGGGGGACTGGATGAGCGGTGCCAGTAGGGGGACTGGATGAGTGGTGCCAGTAGGAGGACTGGATGAGCGGTGCCAGTAGGGGGACTGGATGAGCAGTGCCAGTAGGGGGACTGGATGAGTGGTGCCAGTAGGGGGGCTGGATGAGCGGTGCCAGTAGGGGGACTGGATGAGCAGTGCCAGTAGGGGGACTGGATGAGCAGTGCCAGTAGGGGGACTGGATGAGTGGTGCCAGTAGGGGGGCTGGATGAGCGGTGCCAGTAGGGGGACTGGATGAGCGGTGCCAGTAGGGGGACTGGATGAGCGGTGCCAGTAGGGGGACTGGATGAGTGGTGCCAGTAGGGGGACTGGATGAGCGGTGCCAGTAGGGGGACTGGATGAGCAGTGCAGTAGGGGGACTGGATGAGCAGTGCCAGTAGGGGGACTGGATGAGTGGTGCCAGTAGGGGGGCTGGATGAGCGGTGCCAGTAGGGGGACTGGATGAGCAGTGCAGTAGGGGGGCTGGATGAGCGGTGCCAGTAGGGGGACTGGATGAGCAGTGCAGTAGGGGGGCTGGATGAGCGGTGCCAGTAGGGGGGCTGGATGAGCGGTGCCAGTAGGGGGACTGGACAAGCGGCGCCAATAGGGGGCTGGATGAGCAGTGCCAATAGGGGGCTGGATGAGTGGTGCCAGTAGGGGTACTGGATGAACAGTGCCATTAGTAGGGGATCAGATGAGTGGAGCAGGACAAAGGGAACCAAAAGAGTGGAGCTTGAAGGATGGAGCAGATCTGGAACGGTGGACAGAGGACTGGAGATGGCAGTGGGGGGACCAAGAGGGGGCTGGATGAGGGGTGCTCCTAGGAGGACTGGATGAGTGGTGCTCCCAGGGGAACTGGATGAGGGGTGCTCCTAGGGGGGCTGGATGAGTGGTGCCAGTAGGGGGACTAGATGAGCAGTGCTAGTAGTAGGGGGATCAGATGAGTGAGCAGGACAAGGGGAACCAAAAGAGCGGACACGGATGTGGCAGATAAGAAAGATAAGGAAATCTGGGAGGGTGGACAGAGGACTGGAGATGGAAGTGAGGGGGGGAAGAGGGGGACTTGATGAGTGGTTCCAGTTGGGGAACTGGACGAGTGGTGTTGGAACACCGGAGTGGTGCAAGTAGGGGGGGGGGGGAATGAGCGGTGCCAGTAGGGGGACTGGATGAGCACTGACAGTAGGGGGACTGCATGAGCGGTGCCAATAGGGAATTGGATGAGCGGTGCCAGTAGGGGGACAGGATGAGCAGTGCCAGTAGGGAGACTGGATGAGTGTTGCTCATAGGGGGGCTGGATCAGCGGTGCCTGTAAGGAGACTAAATGAGTGGTGCCAGCAGGGGGACCGGATGAATGGTGCCATTAGTAGGGGGGATTAGATGAGTGGAGCTAGACAAGGGGAACCAAAAGAGAGTAGCTTGAAGGATGGAGCAGACTGGATGAAGAGCAAAACTATAGGTTTTTAAATGAGGAGAGCTTGATAGCAGGGCCAGATGAGCAGCGTGGGGGGCAGATGATGGGAGCTCGGAATTTAATGAACAGAGCTGGACAAGCCATCAGAAGACACATAGAAGATGGTAGGGTGCCATACCACGCAGGCGAAGTTCCTGGAGGTGGTGGCACAGATTATGCTGCTTGGAATGTCCGCTCCCCAGGCCTGGCTGCACTCTGTGTTAGACAGAAGACAGGCGACCTTTTGCTGCAGATGACCCACTTTGGCGTTTGCTGAAAGAAAGAGGTAGACCAATAAATCCAGCTCTTTGATAGAGGTGGCTTGAAGTGGACCTAAGCTGGCTAACAATAACCATGTGTAACATGCACCCTTTAGTTCAGGGCTTGCTATTTGATCTGAAGGATGTCCCCTGCATGAGGGAGCTAAAGGATGTCTCCTGGATGAGGGTCTTCCTGTGTCTGAGTAGTACTCACCCAGTTCTGGGAGGTATCATCCTGGTAATTTTAGGTCAATTTTAGGTCAAAACGTTCCAGCAAAGACATCTTTATTGGACAGAATCATGTCCAGTTGAGAAACTCTGGCACGGGTGGACGTTCCCACTTCCTACTGGTCTTGATCTCCAGCTGGTCACCCTCTGTCACTACCCCCCTGGGCCACAGTAAGCACCGGAATCCTAGCCCCTTCACTCTGCCCCTCACAGGGGGATGCTACTCCAGCCTGACCCCCAAGGTCTTCCACATGAGCCGTCTGGCATGGGATTCTCTGGGCGTTGGCCTCTAATACCCTTAATTATTTTATTGTAAGATGAAAACTTGTACCATTCGAGTTAGTGCTGGTGTTTCTTGATCCAGTAGCGACACATTGTACTTCCGCACTGAGGGCATCAGAGGCGCCGGGGAGAGACACCGGGGACACTCGGGCATTCATGGCAACGTTACTGCTCAGCTTCAGGAGAGAGATGTCGTTGTGGAAACTCAGGTCATTGAAGATGGGGTGTTTGATGACCTGTGAAATATTTATACACACTATCATTCTGCATCCAGCGAAAAATAGGATAAAAACCTGAGACAAGACGAGCACGATAGCCATCACTACTAGAGACGTCTTGTAACCAGCCGCCAATTGTGATGACCCGCCAGACACCCGTTGGCAACCCCTAATCTCCACCACTGAATCACTTGTCTTTATTTAGAAAAAGTAAGCAACATTCATTTCTGCTGTCTCACAAATGTTATTTAGACCTGGTTAATCCTGTCAGCAGAGGAGAGAAAGAGGTGCAGGCTGAGTTGCGACATTGTAGTATTCTTAACCATAAAAGCCCTGCTAGCCTGCTTGTTGCCCCGTGGGACACCTGCCTTCAGGTAAGTTGGCAAACCCCAATCTCCGCCGCTGCATCAAGCCCCCGTTCACCGGGATGCAAGCTGGCCTCACTAGAGACGGTTGTCTCCAGGTCCTATGTAGCGCAAAGGATGCCAAGTGATGGGGTGAAACTGGATAAACCAAGGGCCCAAAGAGAGCAGAGTCAGGAAGCCGGTGTCACTCACGGGGTATTAGTCCTCCAGGCGTCTTAGTACAGGGGTAGAGCAGATGGATGGTCGAGGATAGCCAGGGGTGTCAGAGCCGGAGAGTCAGAGGTATCGCGGTATCCAGAGGGTCAGGCAAAATCGCAGTCGAGCAGGCAGAGGTTGGTCAATAACATATTAGGTTTAGCTGAGACACAGAGAGCACCCTTAGCGCCGTAACGCTAACATGGGCAATGTAAACAGGGATGGGTTCCTATTTAAGGGGTCAGTGGCCAATGGGAGCTGTGGGTGAGTCTGGTGTGTGGCAGTTGGCTGGCCCAGTACTGATTCCAGAGCTGGCCAGCTCTGTGAGCAGTGAGCTTGGCAAGCCACTAATTAGCCCTCCTGCCCAGGAGGCTGCGGCGCCTGTCACCAGCAGCGCAGCGTCTCCTCAAGGCAAAATCCTTAAAGAGTGGTGCGCGTGCTTACACAGCTAGAGGGGAGTGAAGGGCGCGGTGTGGAA
This sequence comes from Gastrophryne carolinensis, assembly GCA_027917425.1. Lineage (NCBI taxonomy): Eukaryota > Metazoa > Chordata > Amphibia > Anura > Microhylidae > Gastrophryne > Gastrophryne carolinensis. Next base: position 7,632,105 of record CM051234.1, read on the forward strand.
CAATGCATGGAGACTGGCCGCTCCAAAACAAATAACCTAGATAGCAACAGAGAAAATAAATGGTGAAATTAAAAAAAATGGGCATTTATGTGTATGCCTGGGTACGAATCCTAGGCGTAACCTAGGAGGGTGCAGGGGGCAGAGCCGCACTGGGGCCCAGAAGGTCCTGAATTGCAGCAATGTGCCACGCCTCCCTAGGGCGCCGCGCATCGCTACTCATCATCCATTTAGCTAAGGTCAATCTGACTTATCTGCACATAACTGTTTGCAATTCATCACCTGTAGTTTTGCTCTTCAGACCTGTATTTGAACTGTTATTACCTGTATTATTTACTTAGTGTGCGTTTACCGCAGTAACATCTACAATGGTTCTTTTTGCTTTTTATCGGAACTTCTACACCTGTCTCTCTCCCATGTCTTAAATGACCCGTTACTGGGCCAGTCTCCAGTCCGATATTTCCCGGTCATGGACCGGGCTTAGGACAACGACTAACCCACACGATGCATCCCGAAAATCGAACCCTTCATAGGTCATCGTCATTGTTACACCTCGCTCTAATCGGGCTCACCTGCGCTTTTTTTGTATTAACTTAAAAAGAAAGGCTCTTACTTTGGAAACAGCTTTAACCTGGGTGGACTTCGCACGGGACATTGGGGTGGACTGGCCCAGAATCACCTGGGTATCGGTTCTGTAAGGAAAAACACATAGGAGACTTCACACAAATGGCCAGATAATGTGTTATAAATAGGGGGAGGGGCAAAAGAAAAAAGTGGCAAAGTGTTAACTAAGGGTGTTATCTCATGTTTGAGGCAGGGGCTGTGTTACTAATCGAACCCGGTCCACCATTTTCTTTTTTTAAAGCCCGAGAAGCTTCTGACCGCCACGTTCAGAGTCCTTCACTGAAATGCCCTTGTCTTCAGGGACATACAGCAACCCCTGGGAGCTGGGAGGAAGATATTATATTGAGTGAGAGTCAATAGGCAAACAAGACTAAGGGATTTATTGGCAACATGAACCAGGAAAAAATCATTCTTAGGGCCACCAGAGGAAATCCTTCTTGTGGTCACCAGAGGAAATCATTCTTGGGGCCACCTGAGGAAATCATTCTTGGACCCACCAGAGGAAATCATTCTCTGGGACAAAAGAGGAAATCATTCTTGGGGCCACCAGAGTAAATCATTCTTGGTGCCATCAGAGGAAATCATTCTTGGGACTCACCAGAGAAACCGATTCTAGGGGTGTCAGGTCTGGAGTTCCTCCGCAGCTTGATTTCCCCTACATTATGCTGCTCCACCAGCAGATGTCTCTGTCCTGCTGAGGTGTGTTAATCAGCCAGCACCTGTGGGACTTCCTGGCCTATATAAGCTGATCTACACATGGCCTCAGCGGATCAGCATTAATCTGTCTTTCGAACCTGAACCCTGGAACTCTGTAACCTGAACAACTCTGTAACCTGAACAACTCTGTAACCTGAACAACTCTGTAACCTGAACTCTGTAACCTGAACTCTGTAGCCAGGACTTACCTTAGCCTTAGCCCTAGCCTCAGTCATAGCCTTAGCCACAGCATCAGCCATTGTTGGACTTTGGACTCCTAAGCACGTATGTTTTTTGACTTCACAGCAATCTGAGTGTGTTTCATGCTTCCCTGTTTATCTATGTGTTTATATGTATATAGCAGCTTGGTTGGTGTGTACTTACTGTTTGTCATTATTAAACACGGTTTGCCGCATATCACGGTCACGGTTTGCCGCTTCTGTCTCTCAGTCTAATTCTGGACATTTACTACTATTGGGATTTCTCTGATGAGAAATCCCTGACATGGGGTCTCTAGAGGAAATCATTCTTGGGGTCACCAGAGCAAATCATACTTTCGACCACCAGAGGAAATCATTCTCGGGGCCACTAGGGGGCAAGGATTCAAATTCATGTCACATGAACTTACACTTATGAGACTTGATTTGTGATAGGCTAGTACAATTTCCTTGTGGCAGTCAATTGACATAACTCGGCACCTGATCTGTGCTATGCCAAGCCCATGAAGATCCATAAATGTTTCTCTCCTGGAGTAGCTATGGAATAACACTTACGTGACGTGGCAATGAGCAGCTGTAACAACCCAGAGACTGTTGATCAGCGCGCCACTACAGGGGGCCAATCCATCGTTATTCTGTGGAAGAAGCGTCATTAGAATATTATTTTTACTGTTTATCTATAAAGCTCCATTGTATTCTGAGAGGAGGAGGAGTAACACACAGGGGGCATTAAGGGTCCTAGAGCCGGGAAATAAGGTTAGTTTCCAGGTGACCTGGGGGGCTTCAGACAGTGGGGTATCCCAATTTTTAATGCCCCGGGGGTGACAATCTACCCGTCCGTCGGGTCGTGGGTTATGTAACACTTTAAAGCGGAACAAAACCTGCATGGCCAGCCCTGGGTTTTAAAAGAGAACCCGCGCATGCACCATAGAACCGGGAAAAGGTGAGTTTGTACTGGGCATTCTGTGCGGTTTCACGCGGCGGGGGAATACCAAATCTGGATTCCACAAAGACAATGATCAAAACCTGGTATGGTGAAATGTGTGTTTTTTGGTCCACTTTAACCTGATTTAACGTCCAGTTTTGGGCTTATTTAAAAAAGCTTGGCCCTTAGAATGGCTATATATAATAATATGGAACAAAGATTCCTATGTGTGCCTAGCATAGAATGGCCATCTACACAAAAATAATAATAATAATGCCAAGTGGAGAGTTTTACCTGCAGAGAAACGTGCCAGGGCCAAGATCTAGGTACGGCGACCTTGGAGTCACTGCTGGAGGCAGGCGTGCTGGCGGGCATACCACAGCCTGGGAGGAGAAATGGCTCAGGTGACATTGTGGCCAATTACATTATACTTGAAGTATATAACTATGTATACAGATTAGTGGTGGTTACAGACAATGGAGGGTCGGGCTCCAGTACAGACAACAGTGTACAGACAATGGAGGTCCAGGCTCCAGTACAGACAGCAGAGTACAGACAATGGAGAGTTGGGCTCCAGTACAGCCAACAGAGTACAGACAACGGGTGGTCGCGCTTCAGTACAGCCAACAGTGTACAGACAATGGAGGTCCAGGCTCCAGTACAGATAACAGAGTAGAGACAATAGAGGGTTGGACTCATTACAGCCAAAAGAGTACAGGCAACGCAGGGTTGAGCTTGTTACAGACAGCAGAGTACAGACAATGGAGGGCCGGGCTCCAGCATGGATAACAGAGTACAGACAATAGAGGGTTGGGCTCATTACAGACAACAGAGTACAGACAACGGAGGTTTGGGCTCATTACAGACAATAGGGTACAGACAATGGTGGGCGATGGCCCTGGTAAGGGCTAAGGAGGTTGTGAGCCCCAATATGATGGGAGCCACAAAACACGAGGCAAGATATAACTAACATACCTGCTACATACATACCATACCATACATACTACAATACACTAAAAAGGCATTACAAATATATCCTAACTATACTACAATGCACCACAAAGGCGTTTCAAACTTACATCACAAATATATTACAACACACCAAAATGGATTATAATACTATGTCACAGATTTTACTATTGTTCAACACACTGCAAATATGTTACAAAAATATCATATCAGGTACAAGAAAGCATCAAAATAACATTTCACACATATGCCTAAATACACCAAATGGTATACAATATACAATACCCCAAGGTATTACAAAAACAAATAAGCAATACACAGTACAGAAAACAAACTACAATACAGTGATATATCACAAATACATTACAATATAAAAAAAGGTAATACAATAGTAAATCACACGTTTACTACAATACAACACAAAGGCAATCCAAAACTATATCACAAATACAACACAAATACAACACATTTTCTACAATACAAGGGATTAGGTGAGTATACTCACCATATGCTCCGCTGATCAAGGCCAAGCAGGAAAGGAAGCACATCGCTGCCATTGTGTCACACTGTTTGGTTTTGCCTCTGGTGTTTCCTGTTTTCCTGTCTCTCCACCAAGCAGACAAGATCGCCCTACCTGCCCCATGGGAGGGGTAAATCACCCTGCACGTCCTATAGAGAATTTTTCTCAGCCCCTAAAGGTTGTCTCTCGATTGGCCTCACACAGTCACAGTTTCCAAAAACTGTAAACCACATGTTCCTCTTTCATTTATTTTTTGTGGGGACCAAAAACGTATGGGGTCAAAGTTTGTAACTTCCCCCTAGTGGCCACATTACTTCTGTCAAGCTTTCCAAGATTGGGTGTTAGGGGGCATGCTAGTTCCTTGGGACTCCTTCCACAAGTCACATGACCCCCGAGAAGCGTCAAATGATTCAGTTAGATGCTGTGCATTCGATGAGTCCAAACATGGCTGTCTGATATGTTTCCTAACCCGGGCTCCTGTGCCCGCTAAAATGACGTGGAATATATGTACAGGTGTGTCAGGGCCTCCAGGTTCTGAATATATGTTTAGCTTATGAGTAATGTTCATGACAACCCCACAATTGCTTAAAATATATTGGCACCGGCGTGTCTTGGATTCTGGCTTTGAAGTTGTTTCTGAGAGCAGGCTCTCCACAGGAGCCTCAGGTGAAAAATATAGCAGGGATTCCTTTTGACGCTGTAACCCCCCCGGAGGTGCAGTATGTTTGCAGACACCTCATGGCAAGGGACAGTTTCCCCCTGTTCAAATATGATCGTTCCTCTTCCTAAAATTAAAAAAATAGAACCCCTTCACCCCTTTTTCCATTATTTTTGGTTTAGTTCTTTTTTCTGTCCCCCATTGGGGGGTGTGTCCCGTCTTCAGGTCTGCCGGGCCAGAGGCTTCCTCGTGGTCCAGCACCCGTCATCTTCTTCACGCTGGGGAGCTGCCACGACTACCATCTGTAGAGCAATATTCCCTAGGACATCCCCTAGGACATCCTACGCTCCCGTGACATCATTAGTCACATGGGGGATTGTACCTAGGCTCCTTTTCTGTGGTATAAAATGCTCCATTTGAGACGGGCCAAGAAAGGAGGACCTGTGTCACTACAGATGCTGCTGGGATGACTGCAATAACCACTCCCCATCAAGAAGAAGATCACAGGCCATCGGAACAGGGGGAAGCTCCCGGACCTGACGGTCCTGCTGAGAGGAGGCCACCCGGTGGTGGACCGGTGATGGAAGACACGGCGAAGATAATTTTTAACATTTTTTAACTGCTCTTGTGGAGACACCTGCAGACTTTGGGATGCCCCAATAAGGGATGCAGATCGAAAAAAGGGGGCAAGTGACTGGAACTAACACTATCTATGGAGGGGTCTTTGTGGACCAGGAGGTTTAGGTACTCGCTCAGGTCCTGGGGGGTGCAGGGGCGTAGCTGGGAGGGCACTTGCCTTGGCTGCAGCAGGTCAGGGTGGTGCTAAAGGGGGCCCTGAGCACAGATGGGGGCACCATTTCGAATCTTTGCCCCGGGTGCCAGAAAGCCTAGCTACTCCTCTGGGGGGGGGGGGGGGGTTGCCCCCTCTTTATTGGAACTCCAGACAACAACAGAGGCACCTGTCATGTAGAAAACATGTAGTAAGGTACCCACCTCCAGCTGCTTGGCCCCTATCTGGTGGTCCGCCTTTCTCAGAGTCCCTGGGCCTTTCCATCTCTGGTCCCCAAAGACCTCCTGGCTCCGGTCCATTCACAAGGGATGCTCCTACTCAGTGAACCTCCAAGGCTCCTCGGGTAGGTGATGCTTCAGGGGTGTTCCTGCAGCGCTCCCTCTCAAGAGGGTATTGGCCAGCACTACTTCCCCCGAGCACTGGTCTCGTCTTTCTCATGTCCTCGACAGAAGACAAGATCTCCTCCTTATATAGGACTCTGAGCCAATCAGTGAGAAAGTGGACTGTCCCTACCTAAGAGGCCCATACATGGAATTAAAACAAACTGTTCATTTCTTATCCTAGTGTCCGCACTGTGTAACTGCACCTACAAATACAATTCAATGATCATTTGTGTACATTTCCCACCTATTAACCCTTAAACTAAGTTATTAACCCCTTAACAGTGATGAAGGATAAGCCACCACCCAGTTACACTGTTTGTGAATGGGTAAATGGTCCAAGGGACCCATGTACTAGTTTAGACCTAGCACTGGCTGGTGGCATGGCAGATGATTGGAACTAGATCTTGCCTGGTGTCCGCGATGGGGTGGACTGGACGAATCAGGTTGAGTCTAGCCTGGAACCATATCCGAAGCCCATCAATACTCATAATGGGCTATCAATTCAAAGGGAACATACAGGGAATGGTCACGGGAGCACAGGTAATGTCAATCAACCATGAGCAGGCGGGATGCCAGGATGGCTGAAGATCACAGGAAACCAGGACCGGACGGGATCCCAGGAATCGCGGAAGATCAAGCAGCCATGACGATGTCAGGTGATGTCTGATAGCTCCTCAAGTCCTGGAAGTAGGTTGCTTTCTATAATGGAATTGAGTCCTACAAGCACTACGAGCACTACAAGGAACAGGGAGATGTAGTGACAGATTGGGGTCACAGGGGTCCTAACCCTCTGGCTTGCCCAGTCTGTGGTGCTGTCTTCTTCTGTATGTCCCCTGTGAAGCCAAGCCTAGGGACTTCTAAGGACTTCCTGTCTTCTTCTGTACAACCCCTGTGAAGGCAAGCCTAGGGAATTCTAAGGATGTGCTGTCTTCTTCTGTACGACCCCTGTGAAGCCAAGCCTAGGGACTTCTAAGGACTTCCTGTCTTCTTCTGTAAAACTCCTGTGAAGGCAAGCCTAGGGACTTCTAAGGACTTTCTGTCTTCTCCTGTACAACCCCTGTGAAGGCAAGCCTAGGGACTTCTAAGGATGTACTGTCTTCTTCTGTACGACCCCTGTGAAGCCAAGCCTAGGGACTTCTAAAGACTTCCTGTCTTTCTCTGTACAACCCCTGTGAAGGCAAGCCTAGGGAATTCTAAGGATGTGCTGTCTTCTTCTGTACAACCCCTGTGAAGGCAAACCTAGGAAATTCTAAGGATGTGCTGTCTTCTTATGTGCGACCCCTGTGAATCTAAGCCTAGGGACTTCTAAGGATGTGCTGTCTTCTGTACGACCCCTGTGAAGCCAAACATAGGGACTTCTAAGGACTTGATGTCTTCTTCTGTATGACCCCTGTGAAGCCAAGCCTAAGGACTTCTAAGGACATGCTGTCTTCTTCTGCATGACCCCTGTGAAGCCAAGCCTAGGGACTTCTAAGGATGTGCTGTCTTCTTCTGTATGACCCCTGTGAAGCCAAGCCTAGGGACTTCTAAGGATGTGTTGTCTTCTTCTGTACGACCACTGTGAAGCCAAGCCTAGGGACTTCTAAAGAGGTGCTGTCTTTTTCTGTATGGCCACTGTGAAGACAAGCCTAGGGACTTCTAAGGACTTGCTGTCTTTTTCTGTATGACTGCTGTGAAGCCAAGCCTTGGGAATTCTAAGTATGTACTGTTTTCTTCTGTACGACTCCTGTAAAGCCAAGCATTGGGACTTCTAAGGACGTGCTGTCTTCTTCTGTACGATCCCGGTGAAGCTAAGCCTAGAGACTTCTAAGGACATGCTGACTTCTTCTTTATGACCCCTGTGAAGCCAAGCCTAGGGACTTCTAAAGACGTCAGGATTTGTGGAGAAGACTGGTGGAGGGGGGCACCTATGTATCTAGTGTGTACTAGTGTAGTACTTGTGATGCCCAGCCAGGCTTAGTGTAGTGCTGTCTTCTTCTGTATGAACCCTGTGAAGCCAAGCCTAGGGACTTCTAAGTATGTGCTATTCTTCTTCTGTACGACCCCTGTGAAGCCAAGCCTAGGGACTTCTAAGAACGAGCTGTCTTCTTCTCGATGACCCATGTGAAGCGAAGCCTAGGGACCTCTAAGGACGTGCTGTCTTCATCTGTACAACCCCGGTGAAGCCAAGCCTAGGGACATCTAAGGATGTGCTGTCTTCTTCTGTATGACCCCTGTGAAGCCAAGCCTAGGGACTTCTAAGGACATGCTGTCTTCTTCTTTATGACCCCTGTGAAGCCAAGGCTAGGGACTTCTAAAGACATCAGGCTTTATGGAGAAGACTGGTGGAGGGGGGCACCTAGGTATGTATCTAGTGTGTACTAGTGTAGTACTTGTGATGCCCAGCCAGGCATAGTGTAGTAGTGGGATGCCCCCTACTAACAAATGTAGGGAACACACCTGAAGGACGTGGGATGCCCCCTGGGATCCATGTAGGGAGTTGTGGGAGGTGGCCACGGGGCAATATCACGCTTCATGAGGGGCCTTTTTTGGGTCACGGGAGCAAAGGGTGCACAGGTACTCACTCAGACCCCTGGCTTATCTCATGGTCGGAGTCCAAGGTGACTTCAGGTCCTCTTTAGCGTAGAAAGAACTACAGGCAAGAGAAGAGTTTCCCCACTTTATTAGGGAAGCTTCAGATAAAGGGGGCCCTGGCGTGTAGATGTTCCACCTTCACCGCTTGATCACTAGTCCGTCCATCGGGGTCTTCCTCCCTCCTGGCACCACCCACCAACCGATGCTACTTCAGCCCATTACAAAGGCTTCCTCCAAGGTCCTTTGGCTAGAAAGGACTTCTGAGGGGCGTGCACCTCCTGGGCCCTCTTGAGCCCCATGGCCCAGTATCCAGCTCTGCTTCCAGACTCCCAACAACCACTGAACTTTCTGGGTCAGTTTTATATCAGAGAGTTATGGTGTCACTGCCCCCTAGTGGCCTCTCTATAGGAATATATTGAGGGTTATGGTGTCACCTCCCCCTAGTGGCCTCTCTATAGGAATATATGGAGGGTTATGGTGTCACTGCCCCCTAGTGGACTGTCTATAGGAATATAAGGAGGGTTATGGTGTCACTGCCCCCTAGTGGCCTCTCTATAGAAATATATGGAGGGTTATGGTGTCACCTCCCCCTAGTGGCCTCTCTATAGGAATATATGGAGGGTTATGGTGTCACCTCCCCCTAGTGGCCTCTCTATAGGAATATATGGAGGGTTATGGTGTCACTGCCCCCTAGTGGCCTCTCTATAGGAATATATGAGGGTTATGGTGTCACCTCCCCCTAGTGGCCTCTCTATAGGAATATATGGAGGGTTATGGTGTCACCTCCCCTTAGTGGCCTCTCTATAGGAATATATGGAGGGTTATGGTGTCACCGCCCCCTAGTGGCCTCTCTATAGGAATATATGGAGGGTTATGGTGTCACTGCCCCCTAGTGGCCTCTCTATAGGAATATATGAGGGTTATGGTGTCACCTCCCCCTAGTGGCCTCTCTATAGGAATATATGGAGGGTTATGGTGTCACCTCCCCTTAGTGGCCTCTCTATAGGAATATATGGAGGGTTATGGTGTCACCTCCCCTTAGTGGCCTCTCTATAGGAATATATGGAGGGTTATGGTGTCACCGCCCCCTAGTGGCCTCTCTATAGGAATATATGGAGGGTTATGGTGTCACTGCCCCCTAGTGGCCTCTCTATAGGAATATATGAGGGTTATGGTGTCACCTCCCCCTAGTGGCCTCTCTATAGGAATATATGGAGGGTTATGGCGTCACCTCCCCCTAGTGGCCTCTCTATAGGAATATATGGAGGGTTATTGTGTCACCTCCCCCTAGTGGCCTCTCTATAGGAATATATGGAGGGTTATTGTGTCACCGCCCCCTAGTGGCCTCTCTATAGGAATATATGGAGGGTTATTGTGTCACCTCCCCCTAGTGGCCTCTCTATAGGAATATATGGAGGGTTATGGTGTCACCTCCCCCTAGTGGCCTCTCTATAGGAATATATGGAGGGTTATGGTGTCACCTCCCCTTAGTGGCCTCTCTATAGGAATATATGGAGGGTTATGGTGTCACCTCCCCTTAGTGGCCTCTCTATAGGAATATATGGAGGGTTATGGTGTCACCTCCCCCTAGTGGCCTCTCTATAGGAATATATGGAGGGTTATGGTGTCACTGCCCCCTAGTGGCCTCTTTATAGGAATATATGGAGGGTTATGGTGTCACCTCCCCCTAGTGGCCTCTCTATAGGAATATATGGAGGGTTAGGGTGTCACTGCCCCCTAGTGGCCTCTTTATAGGAATATATGGAGGGTTATGGTGTCACCTCCCCTTAGTGGCCTCTCTATAGGAATATATGGAGGGTTATGGTGTCACCTCCCCCTAGTGGCCTCTCTATAGGAATATATGGAGGGTTATGGTGTCACCTCCCCCTAGTGGCCTCTCTATAGGAATATATGGAGGGTTATGGTGTCACCTCCCCCTAGTGGCCTCTCCATAGGAATATATGGAGGGTTATGGTGTCACTGCCCCCTAGTGGCCTCTCTATAGGAATATATGGAGGGTTATGGTGTCACTGCCCCCTAGTGGCCTCTCTATAGGAATATATGGAGGGTTATTGTGTCACCTCCCCCTAGTGGCCTCTCTATAGGAATATATGGAGGGTTATGGTGTCACCTCCCCTTAGTGGCCTCTCTATAGGAATATATGAGGGTTATGGTGTCACCTCCCCCTAGTGGCCTCTCTATAGGAATATATGGAGGGTTATTGTGTCACCTCCCCCTAGTGGCCTCTCTATAGGAATATATGGAGGGTTATGGTGTCACCTCCCCCTAGTGGCCTCTCTATAGGAATATATGGAGGGTTATGGTGTCACTGCCCCCTAGTGGCCTCTCTATAGGAATATATGGAGGGTTATGGTGTCACCTCCCCCTAGTGGCCTCTCTATAGGAATATATGGAGGGTTATTGTGTCACCTCCCCCTAGTGGCCTCTCTATAGGAATATATGGAGGGTTATGGTGTCACCTCCCCCTAGTGGCCTCTCCATAGGAATATATGGAGGGTTATGGTGTCACCTCCCCCTAGTGGCCTCTCTATAGGAATATATGGAGGGTTATGGTGTCACCTCCCCCTAGTGGCCTCTCTATAGGAATATATGGAGGGTTATGGTGTCACCTCCCCCTAGTGGCCTCTCTATAGGAATATATGGAGGGTTATGGTGTCACCTCCCCCTAGTGGCCTCTCTACAGGAATATATGGAGGGTTATGGTGTCACCTCCCCCTAGTGGCTTCTCTATAGGAATATATGGAGGGTTATGGTGTCACCTCCCCCTAGTGGCCTCTCCATAGGAATATATGGAGGGTTATGGTGTCACCTCCCCCTAGTGGCCTCTCTATAGGAATATATGGAGGGTTATGGTGTCACCTCCCCCTAGTGGTCTCTCTATAGGAATATATGGAGGGTTATGGTGTCACCTCCCCCTAGTGGCCTCTCTATAGGAATATATGGAGGGTTATGGTGTCACTGCCCCCTAGTGGCCTCTCTATAGGAATATATGGAGGGTGATGGTGTCACCGCCCCCTAGTGGCCTCTCTATAGGAATATATGGAGGGTTATGGTGTCACTGCCCCCTAGTGGCCTCTCTATAGGAATATATGGAGGGTTATGGTGTCACCGCCCCCTAGTGGCCTCTCTATAGGAATATATGGAGGGTTATGGTGTCACCTCCCCCTAGTGGCCTCTCTATAGGAATATATGGAGGGTGATGGTGTCAGCGCCTCCTAGTGGCCTCTCTATAGGAATATATGGAGGGTTATGGTGTCACCTCCCCCTAGTGGCCTCTCTATAGGAATATATGGAGGGTTATGGTGTCACTGCCCCCTAGTGACCTCTCTATAGGAATATATGGAGGGTTATGGTGTCACCTCCCCCTAGTGGCCTCTCTATAGGAATATATGGAGGGTTATGGTGTCACCTCCCCCTAGTGGCCTCTCTATAGGAATATATGGAGGGTTATGGTGTCACCTCCCCCTAGTGACCTCTCTATAGGAATATATGGAGGGTTATGGTGTCACTGCCCCCTAGTGACCTCTCTATAGGAATATATGGAGGGTTATGGTGTCACCTCCCCCTAGTGGCCTCTCTATAGGAATATATGGAGGGTTATGGTGTCACCTCCCCCTAGTGGCCTCTCTATAGGAATATATGGAGGGTTATGGTGTCACCTCCCCCTAGTAGCCTCTCTATAGGAATATATGGAGGGTTATGGTGTCTGCGCCTCCTAGTGGCCTCTCTATAGGAATATATGGAGGGTTATGGTGTCACCTCCCCCTAGTGGCCTCTCTATAGGAATATATGGAGGGTTATGGTGTCACCTCCCCCTAGTGGCCTCTCTCTGTTGGATGCTTGTATAAGGTGGTAGCTGTACATTATAGATATACATCACAGACTTGAATAAACACATGAAACAGTTGATCCTTTGGCACATGTTTATTTCCCTCCAGTGCCGCGCGCCCGCCATGCTTTTCAGTTGCTGGCGACAGTCTGTTTTATCCAGGATATATATTCAGAGACACGAGTGAAGACACTGGGGAGAGCGCTGTCAGCAGGGGCAGCAGATTGGACACCAGAGAGGACCCAGTCCCGGTCCTTTGGGCACACGAGAGCGCCCCTGTAGTCACTCTGAAAAGGAGGAAACAAGTGGAGGTTAGTGGCTGTATTTCACTGACCTCAATTTTCAAAGCATATAAATCCCCATCTAGTCCTGTGCAGCTGAGCCTCACCAGGCAAATCAGGCAATATATTCACCCTTTTATGTTCTTAGGAAATGTATGGAAATGCCAGTAGGGGACAGGATGAGTGGAGCCAGTAGGGGGACTGGATGAGCGGTGCCAGTAGGGGGACTGGATGAGCGGTGCCAGTAGGGGGACTGGATGAGTGGTGCCAGTAGGGGGGACTGGATGAGCGGTGCCAGTAGGGGGACTGGATGAGTGGTGCCAGTAGGGGGACTGGATGAGGGGTGCCAGTAAGGGGACTGGATGATTGGTGCCAGTAGGGGGACTGGATGAGGGGTGCCAGTAAGGGGACTGGATGAGCGGTGCCAGTAGGGGGACTGGATGAGTGGTGCCAGTAGGGGGACTGGATGAGGGGTGCCAGTAAGGGGACTGGATGAGCGGTGCCAGTAGGGGGACTGGATGAGCGGTGCCAGTAGGGGGACTGGATGAGCGGTGCCAGTAGGGGGAATGGATGAGCGGTGCCAGTAGGGGGACTGGATGAGTGGTGCCAGTAGGGGGAATGGATGAGTGGTGCCAGTAGGGGGAATGGATGAGTGGTGCCAGTAGGGGGACTGGATGAGCGGTGCCAGTAGGGGGACTGGATGAGCGGTGCCAGTAGGGGGACTGGATGAGCGGTGCCAGTAGGGGGACTGGATGAGTGGTGCCAGTAGGGGGAATGGATGAGTGGTGCCAGTAGGGGCAGTGGATGAGCGGTGCCAGTAGGGGGACTGGATGAGTGGTGCCAGTAGGGGGACTGGATGAGCGGTGCCAGTAGGGGGACTGGATGAGTGGTGCCAGTAGGGGGACTGGATGAGCGGTGCCAGTAGGGGGACTGGATGAGCGGTGCCAGTAGGGGGACTGGATGAGCGGTGCCAGTAGGGGGACTGGATGAGCGGTGCCAGTAGGGGGACTGGATGAGTGGTGCCAGTAGGGGCAGTGGATGAGCGGTGCCAGTAGGGGGACTGGATGAGCGGTGCCAGTAGGGGGACTGGATGAGTGGTGCCAGTAGGGGGACTGGATGAGTGGTGTCAGTAGGGGGACTGGATGAGTGGTGCCAGTAGGGGGACTGGATGTTTGGTGCCAGTAGGGGGACTGTATGAGCAGTGCCAGTAGGGGGACTGGATGAGTGGTGCCAGTAGGGGGACTGGATGAGTGGTGTCAGTAGGGGGAATGGATGAGCGGTGCCAGTAGGGGACTGGATGAGTGGTGTCAGTAGGGGGACTGGATGAGTGGTGCCAGTAGGGGGGCTGGATGAGCGGTGCCAGTAGGGGGACTGGATGAGCGGTGCCAGTAGGGGGACTGGATGAGCAGTGCCAGTAGGGGGACTGGATGAGCAGTGCCAGTAGGGGGACTGGATGAGCGGTGCCAGTAGGGGGAATGGATGAGTGGTGCCAGTAGGGGGGCTGGATGAGCGGTGCCAGTAGGGGGACTGGATGAGCGGTGCTAGTAGGGGGACTGGATGAGTGGTGCCAGTAGGGGGACTGGATGAGCAGTGCCAGTAGGGGGACTGGATGAGTGGTGTCAGTAGGGGGACTGGATGAGTGGTGCCAGTAGGGGGACTGGATGAGCGGTGCCAGTAGGGGGACTGGATGAGCAGTGCCAGTAGGGGGACTGGATGAGCAGTGCCAGTAGGGGGACTGGATGAGTGGTGTCAGTAGGGGGACTGGATGAGTGGTGCCAGTAGGGGGACTGGATGAGCGGTGCCAGTAGGGGGACTGGATGAGCAGTGCCAGTAGGGGGACTGGATGAGCAGTGCCAGTAGGGGGACTGGATGAGTGGTGTCAGTAGGGGGACTGGATGAGTGGTGCCAGTAGGGGGGCTGGATGAGCGGTGCCAGTAGGGGGACTGGATGAGCGGTGCCAGTAGGGGGACTGGATGAGCAGTGCCAGTAGGGGGACTGGATGAGCAGTGCCAGTAGGGGGGCTGGATGAGCGGTGCCAGTAGGGGGAATGGATGAGCAGTGCCAGTAGGGGGACTGGATGAGCGGTGCCAGTAGGGGGACTGGATGAGCGGTGCCAGTAGGGGGACTGGATGAGCGGTGCCAGTAGGGGGACTGGATGAGTGGTGCCAGTAGGGGGACTGGATGAGCGGTGCCAGTAGGGGGACTGGATGAGTGGTGCCAGTAGGGGGACTGGATGAGCGGTGCCAGTAGGGGGACTGGATGAGTGGTGCCAGTTGGGGTACTGGATGAGCGGTGCCAGTAGGGGGACTGGATGAGCGGGGCCAGTAGGGGGACTGGATGAGCGGTGCCAGTAGGGGGACTGGATGAGCGGGGCCAGTAGGGGGACTGGATGAGGGGTGCCAGTAAGGGGACTGGATGAGCGGTGCCAGTAAGGGGACTGGATGAGCGGGGCCAGTAGGGGGACTGGATGAGCGGTGCCAGTAGGGGTACTGGATGAGCGGTGCCAGTAGGGGGACTGGATGAGCGGGGCCAGTAGGGGGACTGGATGAGGGGTGCCAGTAAGGGGACTGGATGAGCGGGGCCAGTAGGGGGACTGGATGAGCGGTGCCAGTAGGGGTACTGGATGAGCGGTGCCAGTAGGGGGACTGGATGAGCGGGGCCAGTAGGGGGACTGGATGAGCGGTGCCAGTAGGGGGACTGGATGAGTGGTGCCAGTTGGGGTACTGGATGAGCGGTGCCAGTAGGGGGACTGGATGAGCGGGGCCAGTAGGGGGACTGGATGAGTGGTGCCAGTAGGGGGGACTGGATGAGCGGTGCCAGTAGGGGGACTGGATGAGTGGTGCCAGTAGGGGGACTGGATGAGGGGTGCCAGTAAGGGGACTGGATGAGTGGTGCCAGTAGGGGGACTGGATGAGGGGTGCCAGTAAGGGGACTGGATGAGCGGTGCCAGTAGGGGGACTGGATGAGTGGTGCCAGTAGGGGGACTGGATGAGGGGTGCCAGTAAGGGGACTGGATGAGCGGTGCCAGTAGGGGGACTGGATGAGCGGTGCCAGTAGGGGGGCTGGATGAGCGGTGCCAGTAGGGGGAATGGATGAGCGGTGCCAGTAGGGGGACTGGATGAGTGGTGCCAGTAGGGGGAATGGATGAGTGGTGCCAGTAGGGGGAATGGATGAGTGGTGCCAGTAGGGGGACTGGATGAGCGGTGCCAGTAGGGGGACTGGATGAGCGGTGCCAGTAGGGGGACTGGATGAGCGGTGCCAGTAGGGGGACTGGATGAGTGGTGCCAGTAGGGGGAATGGATGAGTGGTGCCAGTAGGGGCAGTGGATGAGCGGTGCCAGTAGGGGGACTGGATGAGTGGTGCCAGTAGGGGGACTGGATGAGCGGTGCCAGTAGGGGGACTGGATGAGTGGTGCCAGTAGGGGGACTGGATGAGCGGTGCCAGTAGGGGGACTGGATGAGCGGTGCCAGTAGGGGGACTGGATGAGTGGTGCCAGTAGGGGGACTGGATGAGCGGTGCCAGTAGGGGGACTGGATGAGCGGTGCCAGTAGGGGCAGTGGATGAGCGGTGCCAGTAGGGGGACTGGATGAGCGGTGCCAGTAGGGGGACTGGATGAGTGGTGCCAGTAGGGGGACTGGATGAGTGGTGTCAGTAGGGGGACTGTATGAGCAGTGCCAGTAGGGGGACTGGATGAGTGGTGCCAGTAGGGGGACTGGATGAGTGGTGTCAGTAGGGGGAATGGATGAGCGGTGCCAGTAGGGGACTGGATGAGTGGTGTCAGTAGGGGGACTGGATGAGTGGTGCCAGTAGGGGGGCTGGATGAGCGGTGCCAGTAGGGGGACTGGATGAGCAGTGCCAGTAGGGGGACTGGATGAGCAGTGCCAGTAGGGGGACTGGATGAGCGGTGCCAGTAGGGGGGCTGGATGAGCGGTGCCAGTAGGGGGACTGGATGAGCGGTGCCAGTAGGGGGGCTGGATGAGCGGTGCCAGTAGGGGGAATGGATGAGCAGTGCCAGTAGGGGGACTGGATGAGCGGTGCCAGTAGGGGGACTGGATGAGCGGTGCCAGTAGGGGGACTGGATGAGCGGTGCCAGTAGGGGACTGGATGAGTGGTGTCAGTAGGGGGACTGGATGAGTGGTGCCAGTAGGGGGACTGGATGAGCGGTGCCAGTAGGGGACTGGATGAGTGGTGTCAGTAGGGGGACTGGATGAGCGGTGCCAGTAGGGGACTGGATGAGTGGTGTCAGTAGGGGGACTGGATGAGTGGTGCCAGTAGGGGGGCTGGATGAGCGGTGCCAGTAGGGGGAATGGATGAGCAGTGCCAGTAGGGGGACTGGATGAGCGGTGCCAGTAGGGGGACTGGATGAGCGGTGCCAGTAGGGGGACTGGATGAGCGGTGCCAGTAGGGGACTGGATGAGTGGTGTCAGTAGGGGGACTGGATGAGTGGTGCCAGTAGGGGGACTGGATGAGCGGTGCCAGTAGGGGACTGGATGAGTGGTGTCAGTAGGGGGACTGGATGAGCGGTGCCAGTAGGGGACTGGATGAGTGGTGTCAGTAGGGGGACTGGATGAGTGGTGCCAGTAGGGGACTGGATGAGCGGTGCCAGTAGGGGGACTGGATGAGCGGTGCCAGTAGGGGACTGGATGAGTGGTGTCAGTAGGGGGACTGGATGAGTGGTGCCAGTAGGGGGGCTGGATGAGCGGTGCCAGTAGGGGGACTGGATGAGCGGTGCCAGTAGGGGGGCTGGATGAGCGGTGCCAGTAGGGGGAATGGATGAGCAGTGCCAGTAGGGGGACTGGATGAGCGGTGCCAGTAGGGGGACTGGATGAGCGGTGCCAGTAGGGGGACTGGATGAGCGGTGCCAGTAGGGGGACTGGATGAGTGGTGCCAGTAGGGGGACTGGATGAGCGGTGCCAGTAGGGGGACTGGATGAGTGGTGCCAGTAGGGGGACTGGATGAGCGGTGCCAGTAGGGGGACTGGATGAGTGGTGCCAGTTGGGGTACTGGATGAGCGGTGCCAGTAGGGGGACTGGATGAGCGGGGCCAGTAGGGGGACTGGATGAGCGGTGCCAGTAGGGGGACTGGATGAGTGGTGCCAGTTGGGGTACTGGATGAGCGGTGCCAGTAGGGGGACTGGATGAGCGGGGCCAGTAGGGGGACTGGATGAGCGGTGCCAGTAGGGGGACTGGATGAGTGGTGCCAGTTGGGGTACTGGATGAGCGGGGCCAGTAGGGGAACTGGATGAGCGGTGCCAGTAGGGGGACTGGATGAGTGGTGCCAGTTGGGGTACTGGATGAGCGGTGCCAGTAGGGGGACTGGATGAGCGGTGCCAGTAGGGGGACTGGATGAGTGGTGCCAGTTGGGGTACTGGATGAGTGGTGCCAGTAGGGGGAATGGATGAGCGGTGCCAGTAGGGGACTGGATGAGTGGTGCCAGTAGGGGGACTGGATGAGCGGTGCCAGTAGGGGGGCCGGATGAGCGGTGCCAGTAGGGGGACTGGATGAGCGGTGCCAGTAGGGGGGCCGGATGAGCGGTGCCAGTAGGGGGACTGGATGAGCGGTGCCAGTAGGGGGACTGGATGAGCGGTGCCAGTAGGGGGGCCGGATGAGCGGTGCCAGTAGGGGGACTGGATGAGTGGTGCCAGTTGGGGTACTGGATGAGCGGTGCCAGTAGGGGGACTGGATGAGCGGTGCCAGTAGGGGGACTGGATGAGCGGTGCCAGTAGGGGGACTGGATGAGTGGTGCCAGTAGGGTGACTGGATGAGCGGTGCCAGTAGGGAGACTGGATGAGCGGTGCCAGTAGGGGGACTGGATGAGCGGTGCCAGTAGAGGGACTTGATGAGTGGTGCCAGTAGGGGGACTGGATGAGCAGTGCAGTAGGGGGACTGGATGAGTGGTGTCAGTAGGGGGACTGGATGAGCGGTGCCAGTAGGGGGACTGGATGAGTGGTGCCAGTAGGGGGACTGGATGAGCGGTGCCAGTAGGGGGACTGGATGAGTGGTGTCAGTAGGGGGACTGGATGAGCGGTGCCAGTAGGGGGACTGGATGAGTGGTGCCAGTAGGGGGACTGGATGAGTGGTGCCAGTAGGGGGGACTGGATGAGCGGTGCCAGTAGGGGGACTGGATGAGTGGTGCCAGTAGGGGGGACTGGATGAGCGGTGCCAGTAGGGGGACTGGATGAGCGGTGCCAGTAGGGGGACTGGATGAGCAGTGCCAGTAGGGGGAATGGATGAGCGGTGCCAGTAGGGGGACTGGATGAGCAGTGCCAGTAGGGGGAATGGATGAGCGGTGCCAGTAGGGGGACTGGATGAGCGGTGCCAGTAGGGGGACTGGATGAGCGGTGCCAGTAGGGGGACTGGATGAGTGGTGCCAGTAGGGGGACTGGATGAGTGGTGTCAGTAGGGGGACTGGATGAGTGGTGTCAGTAGGGGGACTGGATGAGTGGTGTCAGTAGGGGGAATGGATGAGCGGTGCCAGTAGGGGGACTGGATGAGTGGTGCCAGTAGGGGGACTGGATGAGCGGTGCCAGTAGGGGGACTGAATGAGCGGTGCCAGTAGGGGCATTGGATGAGCGGTGCCAGTAGGGGGACTGGATGAGCGGTGCCAGTAGGGGGACTGGATGAGCGGTGCCAGTAGGGGGACTGGATGAGCGGTGCAAGTAGGGGGACTGGATGAGCGGTGCCAGTAGGGGGACTGGATGAGTGGTGCCAGTAGGGGGACTGGATGAGTGGTGCCAGTAGGGGCACTGGATGAGCGGTGCCAGTAGGGGGACTGGATGAGCGGTGCCAGTAGGGGGACTGGATGAGCGGTGCCAGTAGGGGGAATGGATGACTGGTGCAAGTAGGGGGACTGGATGAGTGGTGCCAGTAGGGGGACTGGATGAGCAGTGCCAGTAGGGGGACTGGATGAGTGGTGCCAGTAGGGGGACTGGATGAGCGGTGCCAGTAGGGGGGCCGGATGAGCGGTGCCAGTAGGGGGACTGGATGAGCGGTGCCAGTAGGGGGACTGGATGAGCGGTGCCAGTAGGGGGACTGGATGAGCAGTGCCAGTAGGGGGAATGGATGAGCGGTGCCAGTAGGGGGACTGGATGAGCGGTGCCAGTAGGGGGACTGGATGAGTGGTGCCAGTAGGGGGAATGGATGAGTGGTGCCAGTAGGGGGAATGGATGAGCGGTGCACGTAGGGGGGCTGGATGAGCGGTGCCAGTAGGGGGACTGGATGAGCGGTGCCAGTAGGGGCACTGGATGAGCGGTGCCAGTAGGGGCACTGGATGAGCGGTGCCAGTAGGGGGACTGGATGAGCGGTGCCAGTAGGGGGACTGGATGAGCGGTGCCAGTAGGGGGACTGGATGAGCGGTGCCAGTAGGGGGACTGGATGAGCGGTGCCAGTAGGGGGACTGGATGAGCGGTGCCAGTAGGGGGACTGGATGAGCGGTGCCAGTAGGGGGACTGGATGAGAGGTGCCAGTAGGGGGACTGGATGAGCGGTGCCAGTAGGGGGACTGGATGAGTGGTGCCAGTAGGGGGACTGGATGAGCGGTGCCAGTAGGGGGACTGGATGAGAGGTGCCAGTAGGGGGACTGGATGAGTGGTGCCAGTAGGGGGACTGGATGAGCGGTGCCAGTAGGGGGACTGGATGAGTGGTGCCAGTAGGGGGAATGGATGAGCGGTGCACGTAGGGGGGCTGGATGAGCGGTGCCAGTAGGGGGACTGGATGAGCGGTGCCAGTAGGGGGACTGGATGAGCGGTGCCAGTAGGGGGACTGGATGAGCGGTGCCAGTAGGGGGACTGGATGAGTGGTGCCAGTAGGGGGAATGGATGAGTGGTGCCAGTAGGGGGAATGGATGAGCGGTGCACGTAGGGGGGCTGGATGAGCGGTGCCAGTAGGGGGACTGGATGAGCGGTGCCAGTAGGGGGACTGGATGATAACTGAGGAGAGCTTGATAGGAGGGCCAGATGAGCGGCGTTGGGGGCAGATGATGGGAGCTCGGGATTTAATGAGCAGAGCTGGAGAAGCCATCAGAAGACCCATAGAAGACTTTAGGGGTGCCATACCGTGGAAGTCCTGGAGGTGGCGGCACAGATTAAGCTGCTTGGAATGTCCGCTCCCCAGGCCTGGCTGCACTCTGCATTGGACAGGAGAGTGGCGCCCTCTTGCTGCAGTTCACCCGCTTTGGCGGTTGCTGAAAGGAAGAGGCAGACTGGTAAATCCAGCTCTTTGATAGATGTGGCTTGAAGTGGACCTAAACTGGCTTGCTATGTGAGCTGAAGGATGTCCCCTAGATGAAGGAGCTAAAGGATGCCCCCTGGATGAGGGAGCTAAAGGATGCCCCCTGGATGAGGGAGCTAAAGGATGCCCCCTGGATGAGGGAGCTAAAGGATGCCCCTTGCATGAGGGAGCTAAAGGATGTCCGCTGCATGAGGGAGCCAAATGATGTTCCCTAGATGAGGGAGCTAAAGGATGCCCCCTGGATGAGGGAGCTAAAGGATGCCCCCTGGGTGAGGGAGCTAAAGGATGCCCCTTGCATGAGGGAGCTAAAGGATGTCCGCTGCATGAGGGAGCCAAATGATGTTCCCTAGATGAGGGAGCTAAAGGATGCCCCCTGGATGAGGGAGCTAAAGGATGCCCCCTGGATGAGGGAGCTAAAGGATGCCCCTTGCATGAGGGAGCTAAAGGATGTCCGCTGCATGAGGGAGCCAAATGATGTTCCCTAGATGAGGGAGCTAAAGGATGCCCCCTGGATGAGGGAGCTAAAGGATGCCCCCTGGGTGAGGGAGCTAAAGGATGCCCCTTGCATGAGGGAGCTAAAGGATGTCCGCTGCATGAGGGAGCCAAATGATGTTCCCTAGATGAGGGAGCTAAAGGATGCCCCCTGGATGAGGGAGCTAAAGGATGCCCCCTGGATGAGGGAGCTAAAGGATGCCCCCTGGATGAGGGAGCTAAAGGATGTCCGCCGGGTGAGGGAGCTAAAGGATGTCCCCTGCATGAGGGAGCTAAAGGATGTCCCCTAGATGAGGGAGCTAAAGGATGTCCGCCGGGTGAGGGAGCTAAAGGATGTCCCCTAGATGAGGGAGCTAAAGGATGTCCACCAGGTGAGGGAGCTAAAGGATGTCTGCCTGGTGAGGGAGCTAAAGGATGTCCCCTGCATGAGGGAGCTAAAGGATGTCCGCTGCATGAGGGAGCCAAATGATGTTCCCTAGATGAGGGAGCTAAAGGATGCCCCCTAGATGAGGGAGCTAAAGGATGTTCCCTAGATGAGGGAGCTAAAGGATGTCCCCTGGATAGGGGAGCTAAAAGATGTCCACTGGATGAGGGAGCCAAAGGATGTCCCCTGCATGAGGGAGCCAAAGGATGTCCCCTAGATGAGGGAGCCAAAGGATGTCCCCTAGATGAGGGAGCTAAAGGATGTCCCCTGGATGAGGGAGCTAAAGGATGTCCCCTAGATGAGGGAGCTAAAGGATGTCCCCTGGATAGGGGAGCTAAAGGATGTCCCCTGGATAGGGGAGCTTAAGGATGTCCCCTGGATAGGGGAACTAAAGGATGTCCCCTAGATGAGGGAGCTAAAGGATTTCCCCTGGATAGGGGAGCTACAGGATGTCCCGGGATGAGGGAGCTAAAGGATGCTCCCTGGACAGGGGAGCTAAAGGATGCCCCCTGGATAAGCGAGCTAAAGGATGTCCCCTAGATGAGAGGTGCTAAATCATGTCCCCTGGATGATGGAGCTAAAGCATGTCCCCTGGATGAGGTCAAATTTGGGAAAGGGGTCTTCCTGTGTCTGAGTAGTACTCACCCACAGTCCAAAACGTTCCAGCAAAGACATTTTTATTGGACAGATTCATGTCCACTTGAGGAACTCTGGTACTTATGGTGGACGTTCCACCTTCCTACTGGTCTTGATCCCCAGCTGGTCCACCCTCTGTCACTGCCCCCCTGGGCCACAGTAAGCCCCGGAATCCTGGCCCCTTCTCTCTGCCCCTCACAGGGGGATGCTACTCCAGCCTGACCCCCAAGGTCTTCCAGGTGAGCAGTCTGGCGTGGGATTCTCCAGCATCCCGTGACAACATGTACCAATGTCCCTCTGCATTGGCTCCCGGCCTTACTCTTCTGAATTTATAGACCCAGGATTGGCCGCATCCCCAGTACCCTTTAGACTTTGGCATGCTCCCGTTCCCCGACTTATCTGAATGGCTGGACAAGGCCAGAGATGCTGAGGATGCGGCAGTCGATGTCTATATTGCTGTTCTGAGGCGACCCGGGGGGATGAGGAGGTAGATCACATAGAGGGGCTTCCCATGATGTGCCACTATTACTTCTATGACCACCACCTAGCTGTAATGTACCGTCTACAGACAAGGCGGTCCTGTCCAGGCTTGGACTTGCCCACAGGTCCACCAGAGAAACCCACAGAGGCCTCCTGGTCCCTGGGGGCCTTTGAGGGGCTTGCGGCAGTCGATGTCTACATTTCTGTTTTGAGTTTTGTGGTGACCCGGGGGAATGAAGAGGTAGGTCACACAGTAGGGCTTGCTATGATGTGCCACTACCACTACTATGACCACCTCCTAGCTGTGATGTACCGTCTACAGACAATGTGGTCCTGTCCGCAGGTCCACCAGGGAATCCCACAGTGGTCCCTGGGCCCTTTGAGGGGCTTCATTACCAAACCTGAACTATGTATACCTTATTTTTGAATTCACTAGAGCTGTCTGGCATAATGTTATTGTGCATAATTATGTGTACCTAAATCTGGGGTGGGCCCCAGAGTTAGGACGACTGGTGGGAGCCAGACACCCCAGTCCCACACTAAACTCATCTACACTGGAAAGTGGTGCTTTAGTTACGGCACAAACTGGTCCCAAGTGTGGTCTGGCTGTGCTTTTTTTAATGACTGGTGACAATAATTTATACCACCATCATTAAATGCCCGTTCACTCAAGGGCTCGCTGGAGTGGGCGTTGGCCTCTGATACCCATATAATGGTATAATGATACCCTCAATTATTGCGAGATGACAACTTGTACCATTCGGGTCAGCTTTGTTGTTTCCCGATCCAATAGCGACACATTGTCCTTCCGCGCTGAGGGCATCAGAGGCGCTGGGGAGAGACACCGGGGACACTTGGTCGTTCATGGTGACGTCACTGCTCAGCTTCAGGAGGGCAATGTCATTGTGGAAACTCGGGTCATGGAATGCGGGGTGTTTGATGACCTGTGAAATATTCATACACATTATCATTCTGCATCTAGACCAAGAGAGGGTGAAATGCTGAGACAAGACGAGCACGAGAGCCATCAATACTAGAGACACGTTGTAACCGGCCGCCAACTGTGATGCCCCGTGGGACACCCACCTTCAGGTAAGTTGGCCAACCCCAATCTCTACCGCTGCATCACTTGTCATTATTTAGAAAAAGTAAGCACCATTCATTTCTGCTGTCTCAGTCTTTAGTTTTCTAGCTGCATCCAACTGAGTTTAAAGACACAGAAACATACTGTATGTAAAGCCTCACAAATGAGCCTCTGTTATATAGACCTGGTTAATCCTGTCCGCAGAGGAGAGAAACAGGTGCAGGATGAGTTGCAACATTGTAGCACTCTTAAACATAAAAACCCTGCCAGCCTGCTTGATGCCACGTGGGACACCCGTCTTCAGGTAAGTTGGCAAACTCCAATCTCCGGCGCTGCATTTGCCTTTAGACAGGCCCCCGTTCACCGGAATCCAAGCTGGCCTCACTGGAGACGGTTGTCCCCAGGACATATGTAGCGCAAAGGATGCCAACTGACGGGGTGAAGGCGGATGAACCAGGGGCACAAAGATTCAGGAAGTCGGGGTCACTCACGGGGTATCAGTCCTCCAGGCATCTTAGTACAGGGGTAGAGCAGATGGGTGGTCGAGGATAGCCAGGGGTGTCAGAGCCGGAGAGCCAGAGATATCGCGGCATTCAGAGGGTCAGGCAAAATCGCAGTCGAGCAGGCAGAGGTTGGTCCAGGCCGTAAACAGGGATGGTCAGATGAAGCAGTCAATAATAGATTAGGTTTAGCTGAGACACAGAGAGTAATTTTAGTGCAGTACCACTAACATGGGCAATGTGAACAGGGCTGGGTTCCTGTTTAAGTGGCCAGTGGGAGCTGTGGGTGGGTCTGGTCTGTGGCGATTGGCTGGCCTGTAATCTAAGGACTCTTGGGCCCAGTACTGATTCCAGGGGCTGGCCAGCTCTGTGACCAGTGAGCTTGGCAAGCCACTAATTAGCCCTCCTGCTTGGGAGGCTGCGGCGCCTTCCACCAGGGTTGGGGAGTGATAGACCAGAGCATAAAAGACGTCTCCAGGACCAGAAAAGTCATCTCCTTCTGGGGAAATGTCAATGTAACATGCTAGAAGGACATGGAATTGCAGCACTAGACCACGCCTCCCTGGGGTGCCCCACATCACTACTTTGCTAAGTCAAAGTGGACCAGAACCCACGACGATTGTCCCAGGAATCTATAAGATTTTCATGCCAATCAATTCCCTCCCTCCGGGGCATCCAAAATCGTGATGCCCTGATTTGTGAAACCCCCAGCTCGCCCACACACTTACCTTCTTTCCAAGTCCAACGGCACATGTGCAATCTGCGTCCGCATCCCCACTATCCCTCTAGCAGGGCGCATGCCCGCACCAGACATTTGTGCATGGCCAGCACGGGCTCAACCATCTACAATGGTTCTTTTTGCTTTTTATCGGAAACTTCTACACCCATCTCTCCCGTGTCCTAAATGACCCGTTACTGGGCGTCCCATTGACAGAACAGGATTAGGACGATGACTAACCCACACGAGGCATCCCGAAAATCGAACCCACAGCTCTGCACCTTCATAGGTCATCGTCATTGTTATGCCTCGCTCTAATCGGGCTCACTGGTGCTTTTTTTGTATTTACTTGAAAAGAAAGGCTCTTACTTTGGAAATAGCTTTAACCTGGGTGGACTCCATGCGGGACATCGGGGCGGACTGGCCCAGAATCACCCGGAAATCGGTTCTGTAAGGACAAACAAGTGAGAGTCATTTATCACAAAAACGACCAGATAATGTGTTATAAATAGGGGGAGGGGCAAAAGATAAAGGTGACAAAGGGTTAACTAAGGGTGTTATCTTCACTGAAATGCCTTTGTTTTCATGGACATTCAGCAGCCCCCTGAGCAGCATAGTCAGGAGCTGGGAGGAAGATATCCTTCTATTCAGGAAAAATCAATGGGCAAACAAGACTAAGGGGTTTATTGGCAACATGAACCAGGAAAAAATCATCCTTGGGGCCACTAGAGGAAATCATTCTTGGGGTCACCAGAGAAAATCATTCTTGGGGCCACCAGAGGAAATCATTCTTGGGGCCACCAGAGGAAATCATTCTTGGGGTCACCAGAGGAAATCATTCTTGGGGCCACCAGAGGAAATCATTCTTGGGGCCACCAGAGGAAATCATTCTTGGGGTCACCAGAGGAAATCATTCTTGGGGCCACCAGAGGAAATCATTCTTGGGGCCACCAGAGGAAATCTTTCTTGGGGCCACCAGAGGAAATCATTCTTGGGGTCTGTAGCGATAACCCTTATCGCCGGAGGGCTTCACCGCCCGAGACGTCCTTTACCAATGGTGAGAGGTGCTGCTGGAATTCCAGAGTCGTCCGTGAGGAACCAGGAACAGCCCTTACAAGGGCTAGTGAATTGTAATATAGCGTTTCCCCCAATAAGAGACAGAACTTCAGTATTGAGGGTGAAGGTGAAGTGTCTTTATTAGTGCCACTCTAGGCCTTATATACACAAGTCTCCATGCAATGGGACCTCCCCCGTGGACCTCATGACAAATACACAGACCAACTCTGCCGGTGACGCAATCAGCAAAACAATAGGCGTCTGTAATACACTCAATCAGAACAATGCCATTGCCTGTGACGTAATCAATTAACACAAAGGCAGTTTATAATACAATCCAAACTACAATGACCTCATTAAGAAAAGGCCAGTGAATGACCCGGTGGGCAACTGAATAGTGATGACATCCAAAAGACAGAGCGTCTGTCACAATGCCCCCTTTTTGTGGAACACCCGGCAGACCCGGATTGACCCTGTTCGGGTTAACGTGGGGCTGTCCGGACTCTTGTTATGGGCAGAGTTCTGTGTAAGGACAAGTCTGCACATAGTGAGTAACCGGACTAAACATTGACGTGGGCTGTACATAGGAATCGGTCATGGGTGGGGTCCAAACACTGGGATATTGTGGCGTTGGTGAGTTCAGCACCAAAGTCCTTGGTTGGATGTGTGCACAGGTGCTTTGCTTTCTTATAGCTGGTCCAAGTTTCAATCTCTTTCCATGGTAGCTGATCGGAGAATCCACAATCTTCTGCACATCTACATCATCGTAAAAGTAGACAAAACCATAACCCTTAGAAACGCCAGAGGCATCCCTAATAATTTTGACACTCTTTACAGCGCCATACTTTGAAAAAACATCCTTAATTTCAGGCTGATTAATCCGACGGCCAATGCCCCCAACAAAAATAGTGTTTGGCATACGTTTCCCTTCTGGAAGGACGTAACCTGATGGCTGATCCTCTTCTTGGCTTCTTGTAACAGACATGACGTGATGCAGACGAAACCCCTGGGTCTCCCCGACCAGTGGGCTGGAGTCGGCAGCTCGGGCTGGAGACCGGGTTGTAACAGGGTTGACGCTGGCTGGCCCAGAGGTAGCGTAGGCAGAAGTCATTGGTCCTAGATCATTTCCCAATAGTACTTCTGCTGGTAAGTTGTCCATAAGTCCCACCTGTACCCTGCCGGATCCAGCGCCCCAGTCAAGATGTACTCGGGCGGTGGGGAGTCGAAACACAGCTCCTCCCGCCACCCTTACTGCAACGGTGTGTCCAGTGCGGTCTTTGTTCTTGACCAAATGAGGTTGGAGCAAGGTAAGTGTGGCTCCGGTGTCGCGCAATCCTTGCGCGGTGCGCCTATTGACTCGTACCTCCTGGCAATAGTGCTGTCGGTTGTCTTGGATGGCCGCTTGTACGGGATCAGCTTCATACAGTACCCCCAGATACTCTTCCGAACTGCTCTCAGCTTCCAAACAGTGTGCCACAGGAGTACGGGAGGTGGAAGGTTGCTTTTGCCCCCACGTGTTTCGGGGATGCTCTAGGTCGCAATCACTGCGATAATGTCCCCATTGTTTGCAACGATGGCACTGAACTGTGGAGAGGTTCGGTTGCTGCGCTGGCCTATGTGGCCCAGAGTCACGAGTTGGCGCTGAAGCCACAGGTGCTTGAAATTTGATTGGGGGTTGTGGTTTTGGAGCGGACTGTTCTGTCCGGCGAGCATCAGTGTACTCGTCGGCTAGACGAGCAGCCTCAGGTAGCGTTAGAGGCCTCCGGTCACGTACCCACTCTCTTAGCTCTGGTTGCAGGGTATTGAGAAAGTGTTCTAGTAAAAACAACTGTAGTACATCCTCAGCGGTTGTGGCTTTGCATCCAGTGACCCAGTGTGATGCTGTACGATGGAGGCGACATGCCCACTCCGTGTAAGAATCCCCTCCCTTCTTTTGGGATTCCCGAAATCGTCGCCTGTAGGCCTCCGGGGTGACAGCGTACCGGGCTAACAAAGCCTCCTTTACCAGATGGTAGTGTGGTAAGTCCGCATCAGGGATGGCCCGGAAAGCATCGGAAGCTTTCCCAGATAGTTTCCCTGATAATATGGTGACCCATTCCTCCGTGGGTACCCGGTGTAAAGCGCACTGGCGTTCAAAATCGGCCAAAAATCCGTCAATCTCGTCGTCACTTTCCTGGAAGGACTTAAATGCTGCAAATGGAATCTTTCTCCCCCCAGTGTAACTGAGGCTGAGAGGCTGCTGGGTTGAAAGTCGCCGATCTTCCCTTCGCTTACTGGCCTCTGCCTCCGCTGCGGCGAAGACTCGGTCGATCAGTTCCTGTGATGGATTCGGGCCATAGACCGACAATCTGTTCCGAACCGCTTGAACAAGAGCAGCGTCTTCATCGATCTCTATATTGGTTTCGGTCCTCACTGCTGCACGATCCATTTCGATCAGCTCGGCTATCAGTTCCCGACGTGGGCGGTTGCTAGCTCACCTTCCCCGGCTCTCGAGTAGATCCTTCAGGGTCAGCCTTTTCAACTTGTCCTACTGACTCTCCATCAGGGTAGCACTCTCTCTGGGTAGAAAGGACCATCCGACCGCTTGCCACCAATTGTAGCGATAACCCTTATCGCCGGAGGGCTTCACCGCCCGAGACGTCCTTTACCAATGGTGAGAGGTGCTGCTGGAATTCCAGAGTCGTCCGTGAGGAACCAGGAACAGCCCTTACAAGGGCTAGTGAATTGTAATATAGCGTTTCCCCCAATAAGAGACAGAACTTCAGTATTGAGGGTGAAGGTGAAGTGTCTTTATTAGTGCCACTCTAGGCCTTATATACACAAGTCTCCATGCAATGGGACCTCCCCCGTGGACCTCATGACAAATACACAGACCAACTCTGCCGGTGACGCAATCAGCAAAACAATAGGCGTCTGTAATACACTCAATCAGAACAATGCCATTGCCTGTGACGTAATCAATTAACACAAAGGCAGTTTATAATACAATCCAAACTACAATGACCTCATTAAGAAAAGGCCAGTGAATGACCCGGTGGGCAACTGAATAGTGATGACATCCAAAAGACAGAGCGTCTGTCACAGGGTCACCAGAGGAAATCATTCTTGGGGCCAACAGAGGAAATCATTCTTGGGGCCACCAGAGGAAATCATTCTTGGGGCCACCAGAGGAAATCATTCTTGGGGTCACCAGAGGAAATCATTCTTGGGGCCACCAGAGGAAATCATTCTTGGGGCCACCAGAGGAAATCTTTCTTGGGGCCACCAGAGGAAATCATTCTTGGGGTCACCAGAGGAAATCATTCTTGGGGCCAACAGAGGAAATCATTCTTGGGGCCACCAGAGGGAATACTTCTTGGGGCCACAGAAGGAAATCATTCTTGGGGGTCACCAGAGGAAATCATTCTTGGGTCCCCACCAGAAAAAATCATCCTCTGGGTCACCAAGGGAAATCATTTTAGGGCCCACCAGAGTAAATCATTCTTGGGGTCACCAGAGTAAATCATTCTTGGGGCAACCAGAGGAAATCATTCTTGGGGCCACCAGAGGAAATCATTCTTGGGGTCATCAGAGTAAATCATTCTTGGGGTCACCAGAGTAAATCATTCTTGGGGTCACCAGAGTAAATCATTCTTGAGGTCACCAGAGGAAATCATTCTTGGGGTCATCAGAGTAAATCATTCTTGGGGCAACCAGAGGAAATCATTCTTGAGGTCACCAGAGGAAATCATTCTTGGGGTCATCAGAGTAAATCATTCTTGGGGTCACCAGAGTAAATCATTCTTGGGGCCACCAGAGGAAATCATTTCTAGGGCCACCAGAGGAAATCATTCTTGGGGGCCACCATGCCCATGAAGATACATAAATGTTTCTTTCCAAGAGTTGTATGGGATAACACTTACGTGACCTTGCAATGAGCAGCTGTAACAACCCAGCGACTGTTGATCAGCGCGCCACTACAGCTGGCAAATCCATCATTATTCTGTGGAGGAAGTATCATTAGAATATTATAATTATTTATTTATAAAGCTCCATCGTATTCTGACAGGAGGATGAGTCACACACGCATTATGGGTCATAAAAGCAGACAACACAGAGCATGCGTCTCTCAAAATGAGCCACTAGATGGGTAACTCTGGGAAACTGTACCTTGTGTGCGTGTCATAGTTTCTTAAGGTCGGTCTCCAGCAATGCAGGGTTTTGAAGGGCACTCTATGCAGATGGACTAGAAGAGCCAGTGAAACCTATCAATCCTCTTATGCGGGCTCTCGTCCAATCAGTCCACATCCACTGCTATCTAACAGGGAGCATGTCCCTGTACTGGCTATTCACAGATGCATGGGACGGGCCAAGGCCTTGCTAAAGGTAGAGCGGGGATGCAGCCGCTGCTTGTGCATGCGCCGTTAGACCATTAAAAAAAGGTGAGTTTCCGGGTGACCCACACAAGGGGGCATCCCGATTTTGGATTCCCCGGGGCGAGGAAATCTAGTCATCTGTCGGGTGGTGGGTTTTGGTCAACTTTAAAGCATTCCAGGGCTGTCCCTGTTTGGATGAGAACCTGCAAATGCACCATAGAACCGGGAAAAGGTGAGTTTATACTGGGCAGTCTGTGGGGTTACACATGGCGGGGGAATAACAAATCTGGATGCCTCAGTGGCACAGAATAAAATCCCAGGTTTTGTTCCCCTTTAAAGCAGCACAGAATCCTTTGTGTGCCTCCCCACACGCCCCACTCATTCTCCCTGCCCAAGTACCATAAAAACAATAGGTCTTTCCTCCCGTGAGGCAATGCCCACATGGCACTTTTTAAGATAGCTGATTGGCTGATCTCGGTTTCCCTGTATGTGAGGAGCGCTCCCGACACCTATCTATATAATTGGCTAAACGCCAAAGTGTGCCACAGCTACAGAAATCCCAGGATGTATCTGCTACGGCTTTCTATGCTGGGCGCTGTTGCATGAAGTGCCTGCGTATGCGCCGTGGGAGCATTGGGGAAAATTCATTTTTAAAGGTGCAATGCCACAGCAGGAACATCCCAAATCACAATGACCAAAACATGGTATAGTCAAACGCATGTATAAATAATAAAATAAATAAATACTAAAGCCAGATGGAGAGTCTTACCTGCAGAGACACGTGCCAGGGCCAACATCCAGGTACGGCAACCCTGGAGTCGCTGCTGGAGGCAGGCGTGCTGGCGGGTATACCACAGCCTGGGAGGAGGTGACATTGTGGCCAATTACATTATACTCGAAGTATATAACTATGTATTCAGATCAGTGGTGGTTGCAGAGATGGAAAAAGGGGCTTATTACAGCCAACAGAGTACAGAAAATGGAGGGTCGGGCTCCAGTACAGACAGCAGAGTACAGATAACAGAGGGCTCCAGTACAGGCAAAAGAGTACAGACAATGGAGGGTTGGGCTCATTACAGCCAACAGAGTACAGACATTGGAGGACTGGGCTCATTACAGCCAAAAGATTACAGACAACAGAGGGCTGAGCTCCAGTAAAGAAAACAGAGAACAGACAATGGAGGGTAGGGCTCCAGTGCAGCCAAAAGAGTACAGACAACAGAGGGTGGCGCTACAATACAGCCAACAGAGTACAGACAGTGGAGGATTGGCCTCATTACTGCCAAAAGAGTACAGGCAACACAGGGTTGTCATTACAGACAACAGAGTACAGACAATGGAGGGTCGGGCTCATTACAGACAACAGAGTACAGATAACAGAGGGCTGGGCTCCAGTATGGATAACAGAGTACAGGCAATGGAGGGTCAGGCTCCAGTACAGCCAACAGAGTAAAGACAATGGAGGGTTGGGCTCATTACAGCCAAAAGAGTACAGACAATAGAGGGTTGAGCTCATTACAGACAACAGAGAACAGACAATGGAGGGTAGGGCTCCAGTGCAACCAAAAGAGTACAGACAACAGAGGGTGGCGCTCCAATACAGCCAACAGAGTACAGACAATGGAGGGTTGGGCTCCAGTACAACCAACAGAGTACAGACAACGGAGGGTTGGGCTCATTACAGCCGAAAGAGTGCAGGCAACACAGGGTTGAGCTCATTAAAGACAACCCAGTACAGACAAAGGAGGGTTGGGCTCCAGTACAGACAGCAGAGTACAGACAATAGAGGTTTGGGCTCAAATACAGCCTACAGAGTACAGAGAACGGAGGGACGGGTTCCTGTACAGACAACAGAGAACAGACAATGGAGGGTTGGGCTCATTACAGCCAAAAGTGTACAGACAATAGAGGGTTGAGCTCATTACAGACAACAGAGAACAGACAATGGAAGGTAGGGCTCCAGTACAGCCAACAGAGTACAGACAATGGAGGGTTGTGCACCAGTACAGACAATAGGGTACAGACAACGGAGGGCCGGGCTCCAGTACAGACAACAGAGTATAGGCAATGGAGGGTTGGGCTCATTACAGACAATGGGGTACAGGCAATGGAGGGTGGTGGTCCAGGAAGTGACTAAGAAGGTTGTGAGCCTCAAAAGAGATAATGAAGGACGGGAGCCACAAAACACAAAGCAAGATATGAGTAACATACCTACTACATACATACCATACCATACCATACATACTATAATACACTAAAAAGCCATCACAACTATTTCCTAACTATACTATAATACACCACAAAGATGTAAAAAAGATATACTGAATACACCACAATACACCACAAAGATACAACAAAAATATCCTAACTATACTGCAATACATTACAAAGGCATTACAAACTGACATCACAAATATATTGCAACACACCAAAATGTATTACAATAATATGTCACAGGTTTTACTACTGTACAAAACCCTGCAAAGATGTTACACAAATATCATAGGTACAGTACAATACCCCAAGAAGGCATCACAATAACATATCACACATATGCCTAAATACACCAAGGTATTAAAATAATATATCACAAGTATACAGCACAAATATGTAACAAAAATATACTAAATACACCACAAAGACATAACAAAAATATCCTAACTATACTACAATACACTACAAAGGCATTTCAAACTGACATCACAAATATATTGCAACACACCAAAATGTATTATAATACTATGTCACAGATTTTACTACTGTACAACACACTGCAAAGATGTTACACAAATATCATAGGTACAGTACAATACCCCAAGAAGGCATCACAATAACATATCACACATATGCCTAAATACACCAAAAGGTATTCAAATAATATATCACAAGTGTACAGCACAAAGATGTTGCAAAAAATAACATAAATACACTACAATACCCCACAAATGAATAAGCAATACACAATACAGAAAAAAAAACTACATTACAGTGATATATCACAAATACAGTACAATATACCAAAAGGTATTACACTAATATATCACACATTTACTACAATACAACACAAAAGCAATCCAAAACTATATCACAAATACACTTTAATACACCACAAAGGTAAGACAATAATATATCTCAGGTTTTCTCCAATACATGGGATCAGGTGAGTATACTCACCATATGCTCCGCTGATTAGGGCCAAGCAGGAAAGGAAGCACAACGCTGCCATTGTGTCACACTGTTTGACTTGCCTCTGGTGTTTCCTGGTCTCCTGTCTAAGTCTCTCCACCAAGTAGACAAGATCGCCCCACCTGCCCCATTGGAGGGTGAGGATTTTTTTCAGCCTCTAAAGGTTGTCTCTCGATTGGCCTCACACAGTCACAGTTTCCAAAAACTGTAAACCACACGTTCCTCTTTCATTTATTTTTTGTGGGGGCCAAAAACGTATGGGGTCAAAGTTTGTAACTTCTGGGACTGGAAAGTGCGCCAGATTCTCCCTATCAATATAACTCCCCCTAGTGACCACTCAGTCAAGCTTTCCAAGATTGGGTCTTAGGGGGCATGCTAGTTCCTTGGGACTCCTTCCACAAGTCACATGACTGTGCTAACGTTCCATACGTCTTCAGCTAACACCAACCCACCCACACTCCCAAAATAAAGGAGCCAGACA
Organism: Gastrophryne carolinensis; assembly: GCA_027917425.1. Lineage (NCBI taxonomy): Eukaryota > Metazoa > Chordata > Amphibia > Anura > Microhylidae > Gastrophryne > Gastrophryne carolinensis. Next base: position 7,666,229 of record CM051234.1, read on the forward strand.
ACCACTTCTTCGGAAATTGATGGAATTTTAATTGGCCACAGCCTCAACATGAAACAATAACAAATAACAATTAACGATGCACTCCCGATCTCCCCGATCCAGGTCTGAGATTCCAACACACCCTACCTACCAACAGAAGGGGAGGGGAGGCGGCCCGAAGGCTCACCAACCTCCCGGAATCTAAAACAGAAGCCAATTCGTGAGCCTGGCCGCATCCCTCCTAGGCCTGGTAGCTCAACGGGGCTAACTGCCAAGATCCACCTTCACCCCTTCCCTTAGTCCCTCCCCTCCCCTTAAACTCAGTCACCTGTCTTCCTGGCCCGTTTCCGCCGAAACAGCCGCTTCCTTGTAACCTACCCCCACTTTCCGTGCCATCTCAGACCCGAACCGAGCAGAGGAGACCGCCAAAGCTGGACGGCGCTGAAACCTTAGCGCCGCCCAGCCCGCCACCTCTCCACCGCCAATTCGATTCGCTCCTTAAGGAGGAGATTAAATAGATCCAACCCCAACCCGTTTAAATGTACCCCATCGGCCCTGTAGAAACCCCGAATTCCCTCTACCTCCACGTGGCGTGCACTCAGCCCTCCGTTTAATCTAACAAACCGGGCAATTGCCCTATTCACCTTGATACGCACCCGTTCTATCGCTCCTGGATCCCGCGCATGCCTCCACTCGTACCGGGGAACTATCTCAGACCAAATCAACACCACCCCGGGAAATTCCCCTAGAAAAAACAAGAGGTCCCTAGTGATTGATTTGATAAGCTGCCTCATTGGCACCTGGCCCAAATCGTTCCCCCCCGCGTGGCACACCAACACCCCTGGAGGACCCCACTTCATTGCCGACTTCAAGACGTGCTCTCTCATATCCCGCCACTTCAACCCCCTGATGCCGGCCCACACCAGCTTCGCTCGATCCCCCGAAATGCCGAGCTGTTCGCCGCTCCTTCTCACCGCCGCTCTCTGCGCCGCCCAAAAAACAAATGAATGGCCGACCACCAACACCGAGCACGCAGAGTCTAAAAGAAAATAACATTAGTAACGGTACCGACACTTCCCCCCCCCCCCACCATGCTGTTACACCCGCTCAATTCTCCCTGGACGAATATAAGATATAAACCTTTTTGACTCCCATCTCCCCAGTTTTTTAACCAGGTCTACCGGCAACCCCAATCTCGCCGTGAGTGCCATACTCCCTGCTAGACAGCCCCATCACCGCTAAGCATTTCCGAAACACAGCCAAAAACTGGAAGCGCGACAAAAATGTCCCACCCTCGTGTATGAACAATGGCCCCCCCGTAAGTGGCCTAACGTCCAAAAACCCCCTTAGCGCGAGAACCGGACATGACACGTTCGGACCCAGCTGACCCAAAAATATGCTCACCCCCCTACCTTCCTGGTCAGTCTTTGACACGCGAATCCGAATCCAAACCCCTTCCCCCGCAAAAAACACATCATCCACCTGGAGGCCACCTGGCTCTCGCTTGTTCCGGCTAACTAACTCCCCCACCCGTAACGCCCCGAAAAACGCCACCGAAAATGCTGCTTGGAAAAGCCGTACCTCAAATTCCGATGAACAAACCTGAGTAAGCCGACCCATGACCCCTTGTAAAATCTCCCAGGAAACCGGACGCCTCGTGTCCACCGTCCTATGCTCCCTGCGCCACCCCTTCAGAGCCTGCCTGACCCAAAACATTTTTGTAAAATCTTTCCATCCCATCAACTTACACAAAAAAGCAAGGGCCGCCAGTTTTTTGTCTATTACAGCAGGGGACTCCCCACCTGCTAATAGCTCCCCCACATACCAGACAAACAGGTCCTGCCTCTCTCCTTCCACGAGCGGAACACCAAACTCCCTTTCCAGCTCGAACCAGCGCCTCCACACCTTCGAGTAGCTCCCCCACGTAGAAGGCGCAACCGACCTCTGAATTAGCTCGAACCACCGGCTCAAACGATCTCCCTCAACCACTCCGGGCACACGTCGCCGACCGCGTTCGCCTTGGGCGCCAAGCTCCGAAACCGCTCCCACTGCAAACGAGAAAGAGCATCAGCCACCCCGTTCTCAACCCCCGGCACATGGACCGCCCTAAACCATATGTTACACCGCAGGCATGCCAGTACCAGCTGGCGCAACAATACGACGACTGGGGGGGACGATGACGTTTGAGAATTAACCGCCGCCACTACTGCCGTGTTGTCTGAGCGGAAACACACCGCCTTGTTCCTTAAAGACTCCCCCCATAACACCATCGCCACCACCAACGGGAACAACTCCAAAAAGGCCAGATTCCTGATCAGCTCTGACTCCGCCCACCTTCTCGGCCATGATCCAGCACACCACCTCCCCTTCAAATAAGCTCCAAAACCTGCCGACCCGGCCGCATCCGTAAGTAATTCCACCTCATCGTTCGATCTCATGGGATCCAACCAGTACCCCAGCCCATTGAACGATTTCAGGAAGGAGACCCACATCCTCACATCCTCCTTCAGCTCCGCCGTTAGCCGAATAAAATGATGCGGCTCCTTGATCCCAACTGTCGCCAACGACAACCGGCGCATAAAAACCCGCCCCATCGGCAACACCCTGCAGGCGAAATTCAGCTTGCCCAGTACTGACTGCAGCTGCTTCAGCCGAATCTTTCTAAGCCCAAGAATCCCTTCCAGCCCCGTTTCCAAATCCTGCACCTTGTCCGCCGGCAACCTGCAAACCCCTTCCACCGTGTCAATCTCAATCCCAAGGAACTTGATGGATGACGCCGGACCCTCAGTCTTCTCGTGCGCCACCGGCACCCCAAACCCCCGAAACACCTCCAGCATGCTTGCCAGGATGAGCTCGCACTCCCTTGATTCTGCCGGCCCGACACAAAGAAAATCGTCCAAGTAATGCGTTATGGACGCCCCCCCGACCTTCTCCTTCACCACCCACTCCAAGAACGAGCTGAATGCCTCGAAGTATGAACACGAGATTGAACATCCCATCGGCAGACAGCAGTCCACGTAATACCCCCCCTCGAAAAAACACCCCAATAAATACACACTCTCCGGGTGAACTGGCAACAGCCTAAACGCCGCTTCAATATCAGTTTTGACCATGAGCGCCCCCGGGCCCGCTTCCCGCACCATTGCCAATGCAAAGTCGAAGGACGTGTACGCCACCGACGACAACTCCCAGTCAATGCCATCGTTGACCGATCCCCCTTTTGGAAAGGATAAGTGGTGAATCAGGCGAAACTTCCCCTTTTCCTTTTTCGGCACTACGCCCAATGGGGACTCCACCAATCCCTCCACCGGCGGATCGGTAAACGGCCCCGCCATCCGCCCCAATAATACTTCCTTTTTCAGCTTCTTCCTCACCACCTCCGGGTGTAGCCTGGCTGACTTTACATTTTTTACCGCCCCCCATTCCCCGGGAGGTGCCTGACATGGGATCCTAAAACCTTCCCTGAAACCCTCCGCCAGCAACTGCGCGGCCCGCCTATCCGGATATTTATTTAGCCACGGGTGCATCACCTCTCCTTTCACCGGCGTTATCCCTCTTGGCAGGGCCTTCCGGGAACCTCCTGAACCCCCCCCGTCCTTTTCTGAAACAGCGCCCAACGGAGTGATTACCCCCGCAGGCTGAGCATTCGTGCCGAAATTTACATCCTGTACCGAACTTACACTGGGAATCATTAAACGCCCAGCACACTCCCTTTCTTGTTGCCTCCGCCACCCCTGGAGTGGACGAGGTGGCGCCCCCCTGAAAGGGCGACGAGCTGGCCGCAGCAGAATAAACCCCCCCCCCGGGAGTTCATAACCCGCAACCACAGCCCAATGTCCCTATGGTCCCAACCCAACTCGGCACACACCGACATCCGCTGTCGGAATTGCTCGTCGTACCTCAGCCATGCCATCCCCCGTTAGACCCGATGTGCTTCCCATATGTTATCTAGGTAGCAGAACAGCGGAGAACAATTCTCCGGGTTCCTTTCTCCCACTACACTCGCCAGGATCGCAAAAGCCTGTAGCCAGTTCCCGAACGTCCTTGGGATCAACCTAAAAGCCCTTCTGTCCTCTTCCTCCTCTTTAAGGTGCTCCCTTCCCCTCCCCCATCTATCAGTTCCGAAACGTTCTAGAGGGAGCAGTGTAAAAATATCTATGTACTCCCGCCTCCAAATCCTCTCCTTAACTTCCGGCTTCAGGTGGCCCCCCAACGGGCCCTCAAAGCATATGTACGAGTGCCCCTTCGCCTGATCCGAAACTGATGCCCCCCTTTTTTCCCCTCTGGACCAGGTCCCTTATCCACCCCCACGCCCCGATCCGCCGGCACTGCCCCTGTCTGCACCCCCGCCGGCCTGCAATCTCCAACCATCTCCCGGGGCACTCCCCCCCCTTGCCGGCGCTGGGTCCCACACCCCCGCGGGTCCACCGCCGACTCCAAACCTGTAGCCTCCCATCGATCCAATAACTCCTGCATACCTGTTATAAAACCCCCTAACCCGCCGGAACCACCCCCCCTGGCGAGCCCCTCAAACCCCGAGTGCGACACGTTGTTGGATGCGCCGATCTGTAAAGGCTCACCTTGATGAATGGCCCCGTCGCTCGGGATGCCCTCCCCACGTCCGCTGTCCAGAGATCCGGAGCCCGACTGACCCCGGGTCCCGCCTCCTGCCGAATGTCCTGGCGCACTCCTCGACCCCGGTGCCGCCGCTGGAGCTCCGAACGAAGATCTCGTCTGACCCGCGCTGGACGCCGCAAGCCTGGCCGACTCAGCGCGAGCTTCTCCGGCCCATCGTCCTGATGCTCCGACCGCCGTTCCACTCCGGATCCCTTCCTGATCGGACATCGCCTGCTGGGAAAACAGAAGAGGAGAGGAGCCTGTTCGTTCCATGCAACCCACCCCCCGTGAGCTGGGACGCGGCGCTGGATCATCCGTGGCACGGGGTGCGCTAAAAGGAGTGGACGCCAGCCGTGCCAGGCCCGGGAGCGGCGATGCCAGCTCGAAAGGCCAAGCACGCAGCTGGTCGGGGGGAGGGTTCGCTGACCCCCCCCGCCCCCCCAGCGACCCTGAGAGGATGTGGGGTGGTGGCGCGCGGGACGCCGGGAATGGGGGGGGCGTGGGGGGTGGAGAACGCGCAGGGTTCCGGGCATCCCAAACCGGGATACCCGAAGGGGCCAGGGGGTGTGCCGCTTGAGGGGCCCCCCATGCGTCACAACCGGCGCTGGGGGCCCCTGTACTTTCCCTTGAGGGGGCCCGGCCAGCGTCCGCCAGGACGCTGGAGCCCCCCCTACAGTGTCCCACCCTGTGAAAATTAGGGGGCCCTGTGGCATCAGAAAAGATGCCCAGGGCTCCCGCACCTGCCGAAAGGGGGGCCTGCCCAGCGTCCGGGCGGACGCTGGGGGCTCCCCGACTTTGGCCCCTATCATGTGCTGCATTAGGAGCCCCATAGGCGTCACCCAAGACGCCTGGGGCCCCTGTACATACATCCGGGGGAGCCCGGCCAGCGTCCACAAGGACGCCAGGGGCTCCCCCCCCGTGTCCCCCCCTCCTGCTTAAACTCTGAGCCCCGGAGGCGTCAGCACAGACGCCCGGGGCTCCAGCACCAGAGCAGGCGGCACCGCGCCGGCCGCCTGCTCGCTTCACTGTCCCGGCCGGGGCATAGCTCCGCCCCCCGCCTCTCTCTCGCTGCAATGGAGGGGGCGGAGCCTCTCCCTGCAGCCCGGCCGAGGACAGCACCGTGGAAGACGGCCCAGGATCCCGGCGCGCGCGGCCACTGCGGGACCATGGCCGCGCCGCCGCACCAGGTGGGTCCAGGACCTTGGGGGAGGGGGGCGGACTCGGGCCCCCGCAGCTCGCCGGGAGCGGGAGGGGGCCGCGCTCGCCTGCCCGGAGGGGCCAGCAGGCGAGCCCACATCTAAAGGGGAGCTCCCCCGCCGCATGGTGCGGCGAGGGGGTGAGGGGCTGAGGCGGGCAACTGCCCGCCTCACCCGACGGGACCGCCCGGGAGGAGGGGGCGGCGGGGCGGGGGACGGAGATAACAAACTCCTCACCCAGTCCTCCACCTCCCGGCGCAGTAAAACCATCAGGGCTTCCATGTTAGGGGGCTGGACGGGCGTCAGTACTGACCGCACGTTCCAGCGAAGAGATCAGGGGCCAAAGAGGAAGAGGAGGGGGGGGGCCTGCCCCTATATACTCCCCCCCCCCTCCCCTGAGGTCACTTCCCCTGATCTCTTCCCCCAATCCCAAGGCTGGTCAGCTTCCAACAGGAAGCGCAGGCCAGTCATGGGGCTGCCAGCCCTAAAAGGGCCGGCGCCCTTCTTGACCCCAGAGAAGTGTCCAACGATTCAGTCAGATGCTGCGCATTCGATGAGTCCAAACATGGCTGTCTGATATGGTTCCTAACCCTGGATCCTGTGCCCGCTATAATGATGTGCAATAACGCAATTCTGTGAGACTCACTTCTCTGCTCGAAGGGGCGTGGACTGCAAGATCAAAGATGTGGCTCCTCCCGGCCGCCTATAAATAGCCTCCGCCTTTTAACTAAGCCCAGTCATTAAAAAGCAGTAACTCAATAACAAGAGGCAGGACGGGAGGCCCGAACATAGGAGACCATGTTACTTCACATAGCCTCCGCTTGTATTCTCTCGAACCTAAAATCCTAAATTTGAATAACCAGTGTCCTATGAACAAGTAATGGTTCAATCACCATAAAAGGGCATGCAGGACAATAATAAATCTCAAAGAGGGCGGGTTGGACGGCCTGGAATTGATAGGAAATAAAACCAATTCTACAGGTGAGTATCACAGAATTGCGTTTTTCCCTCCGTCCGGTCCGGTTGACCCCAGCGGATGCACAGAGCTTGAAAAGCCTTCCTGCTAAGAGACCATTCCCCCAGATGCAAGGACCTCCTGCTCAGGGAGTCTGCCTCCTGGTTCTCTACCCCCGGAATGTAAACCGCCGAGATACAGGGAACATTCTCCTCTGCCCAACTCAGAATCTGGCTCACCTCCTTGAGGGATCTCTTGCTCCGAGTACCGCCCTGGTGATTGATGTAGGCTACAGCCGTCTGATTGACCGAACTTAAATTGGGGGTCAGATGTAGGAGAACAAACCAAATTTCTCAGTTCCAAGAGATTTATGGGCAACTGGTTCTCTCTTGGACCCCACTGACCCTGGATCTTCTGGGTCTGCCAGATGCCTCCCCAGCCTGTAAGACTGGCATCCGTGGTAACTATCTCCCAATGGGGAGTCCAAAAGGACTTGCCTACCAGCAGATGCCGAGGATCCAACCACCACAAGAGGGATTGCCTGGCCAGGGGGGACAGCACAAATCCTTGATCCAGGGATTCCGGGGATCGATCTCAGCTGGCTAGCAGGTTCAGCTGAAGAGGCCTCATGTGGAATTGGGCAAAGGGCACTGCTTCGAAGCAAGCCACCAATAGGCCCACCAATCTCATCCCCAGGCACACCGATGGCTGTTGACAAGCCAGCAAGGCCTTTTCCTACATCTGGAGACACAAGACCTTCCGCTGTGGCAGAAAGACCTTGACTTGAACGGTGTCTAGGGTCACCCCCAGGAAGGATCTCACTGTTGACGGTGTGATATGCGACTTGGGGTAGTTGTTCACCCAACCGAAAGCTTCCAGAGTTGACAGCACGGTCCGGGTGTCGCTCTCAGCCTCCTGAAGGGACGGGGCCGAGATCAGAAGGTTATCCAGATAGGGTAATACACGACCCTGACCCCTACCCTGACCCCTCAGGATAGCCATGATGCCCGCCAGCTCCTTGGTGAACACCCTGGGAGCTGAGTATATGCCGAAGGGGAGTGCCACAAACTGGAAATGCTGACCCTCCAATGCAAACCTCAAAAACTTCTGATGTCCCGGAATAACAGTCCCCCTCTCTTTCTTTCTTTTAAAAATCCAAGCAACAAGAAAGTCAAGTGTAAAGAAAAGCAGGACTCACGGTTACCGCTCTCCCCCAGCGCTGCACGGGTTAACGCAGACGCAGCACGCGGGGGAGTGTCACCAGAGCGACAGCCAGCCTGTGCGCCGCTCGTTCCGTGACTCCGCCTCCCCGGCCAGCACCTTTGCGGCCTGACAGCGGCGGCCTCCGTGAGGTGCGCCGGCCCAATACGGCCCGCTCCCCCTATCAGGAGGCCTCCCCAAGGCGAGGGAACGAGGGAGGTGAGTATGTGGGAGGAGCGGCAGCGGACCGCTCCTCGCTGTAGTGCTGCTATGGCGACGGAGCTCTCCGCTCCCCCACTCAGTAAACACAAGCACGAACACAAATTAAAATAAAAAATACATGTGGGAGAAGGGAGGGTGACATATAAAAAGATATCTGGTTTCTCAGCAGGTACACCATATAAACCTGCGGCCGACCTGCTTGTTCTAGAGAAGCCTGCAGCACAGAGCCATGTGCCCTGTAAAACGCCCCAGACCCCGGCGTTTCACCCTACCACCACAGATCATGGTCATGCAGCAAGCCGACAGGTCAGAGGCCCCGCTTTGCTGCTAAAATCCTGAGAGAGTGTAAGCGATCTTCGCAGTACCACTGCAAGAAGTAGACTGGGCTTGGCTAAGAGGCGGCGGCTATTTATAGGGGACCGGGAGGAGCCACATCTTTGATATTGCAGTCCACGCCCCTTCGGAAGGAGAAGTCCCAGCTATGAAGAATGAAGGACGGCCTGGAATGGATAGGAAGGAAAATATGTACAGGTGTGTCTGGGCCTCCAGGTTCTGAATATCTGTTTAGCTTATGAATAATGTTCGTGATGACCCCACGATTCTTACAATATATTGGCACCGGTGTGTCTTGGATCCCGACTTTGAAGTTGTTCCTGAGAGCAGGCTCTCCACAGCAGGTCGGTCCCGAGCCCCAGGTGAAAAATGTAGCAGGCATTCCTTTTGACGTTGTGACCCCCTGTGGTGCAGTGCGTTTACAGATCCCTCGTGGCAAGGGACAGTTTCCCTTCCTAAAAGTAAAAAATAGAATTCTCTTTCGCCCCGTCTTCTGTTATTTTTAGTTGAGTTCTTTATTCTCTCCCCTGTTGGGGGGGGTATCCCCTCTTCAGGTCTGGTCCAGAGGCCGTCATTTTCTTCACAACTACCATCTGTAGAGCAAGATTCCCCAGGAAATCCCCTCCAGTGACATCATTAGTCACATGGGGGGATTCTACATAGGCTTCTTCTCTGTGGTATAAAAGTCTCCCTTAGTGATGGGCCACCAAGGAAGGAGGACCTGTGTCCCCCCTCACTACAGGTGCTGGCGGGATTATTGCATTAACCACTCCCTATCAAGAAGATGATCACAGCCTATCGGAACAGGAGGAAGCTCCCGGACCTGATGGTCTTGCTGAGAGGAGGCTACCCGGTGGAGGACCTGTGATGAAAGACACGGTGAAGATAATTTAAAAAAAACTGCTCTAGACAGGACACCTGCAGACTTTGGGATGCCCCCATAAGGGATGCAGATGGACATAAGAGGGCAAGTGGCTGGAACACTATCTAAGGAGGGGTCTTTGTGGACCAGGAGGTTTGGGTAGTCACTCAGAATTTTCCTGCACCCTCACCATGCTGATGACAAGTTCAACAGGGGGGAGCAGGGGCGTAGATTGGTGGGGGCACTTGCCTTGGGTGTAGCAGGTCAGGGGGTGCCAAAGAGCGGCCTGAGCACAGGTGGGGGGCGCCATTTCAAATCTTTGCTCCGGGTGCCAGAAAGCTTAGCTACTCCTCTGGTGTGGGGAGACCCCTCTTTATTGGAACTCCAGACAACAACAGAGGCCCCTGAAACGTAGGAAACATGTAGTAAGGTACCCACCTCCAGCTGCTTGGTCCCTAACTGGTCCGCCTTTCTCAGAGTCCCATCCACTGGGCCTTTCCACCCCTGGTCCCCAAAGACCTCCTGGCTCTGGTCTGTACACAAGGGATGCTCCTACTCAGTAAACCTCCAAGGCCCACTGGGTAGGCGATGCTTCAGGGCTGTTCCCACATTGGCCCCTCTCAAGAGTGTATTGGCCAGCACTACTTCCCTCAGGCACCGGTCTTGTCTTCTTCCTCGGCATTCATGCTCAACACAAGACAAGATCTCCTCCTTATATAGGACTTGGGATCCAATCAGTGAGAAGGTGGGCTGTCCCTATCTGAAAGGCCCATACATGGAATTAAAACAAACTGTTCATATGTTATCCTATTCTGTCACCTAGTGGCCTACCTGTGTAACTGCACCAACCAATAAAATGAAATGATATTTGTGTACATTTCCCACCTATTAACCCTTAAACTAAGTTATTAACCCCTTAACAGTATATCTGTAGGTGAGAGAATTTCTCACTAATAGGTCTGCGCTGAATTACATTACACAAAATATCAAGATATAATTAATACAATAAAAATTACAATTCCAACATTATTGCCCAGCGCAAGGAATCAAACTGTGTCAGTCCAGTTACATAGAAATGAAGCAAACAGAGTCTATGCGATACAACATAGAAGGATTCCGCGGGGTTAATAGAATTGATTGCACTGTCCTCAATATTCATAAATGGATTACACCACCAGTGCTCGTAAAATCTTCAGTGCCACACCAACCACCAAATAAAATTGCACGTACCAGACTCCCTTTTTAGTGTCGCTTATCAGTTTGATTCCTCTTGAAACCGTCAATCGCTTTTTATACTTAAATATTTCTCATTAATTCACTCTCAGGAATAATCATTAGAATCCGCATGTGCAAAGGAAATTAAAAAGGAGACATAGCGTGACACCGTCTCATAACATTAAAAACAATCACCTTTTTATTGTGCTTAACCAATACACTCTTATTGCTCGCATGTAAAATCACAAATCCACATGAAAAGCTGGATGCCAAAGGCACATTCCGCCTCTATATTTCCGTAGCTAAAACTATCATAGGCTTGCTAAAATTCCCCGCTGCCCCGGCCGCAGGCTGCGGAGATGACTTAATCCAAACCGAAACCAAAAGAACATGTGTTGACGCTGTGGATGGGCCCCGCCCAATGTGCTTTGTCAATCCAGACTTACTCAATGGGCTGCAGGCCCTCCACACCATCAATAGATTTATTTAATACATTTAGTGATAGTGTGGAGGGCCCGCAGCCCATTGAGTAAGTATGATTGACGAAACGCGTTGGTAAGCAAGTGAATGTAAGCAAGCCTATGATAGTTTTATCTATGGAAATATAGAGGCGGATCGTGACTTTGGCATCCAGCTTTTCATGTGGATTTGTGATTTTACATGCGAGTAATAAGAGTGTACTGGTGGTGTAATCCATTTATGAACATTGAGGACAGTGCAATCAATTCTATTAACCCCGCGGAATCCTACTATGTTGTATAGCATAGACTCTGTTTACCCCTTAACAGTGGTGAAGGATAAGCCACCACTTAGTTACACAGTTTGTGAACTGCCAAGAGGTCCAAGGGACCCCTGTTCTAGTTTACATGTAGCACAGGCGGGTGGCATGGCAGATGATTGGAACAGATGAGGACCGGAACAATCAGGTTGAATATAGCCTGGACTCAGATCCTAAGCCCTTCACTACATATAATGGGCTATCAATTCAAAGGGAAGATACAGGGAATGGAAAGGGAGCATAGGTGATGTCACTCAACCATGAGTACGTGGGATGCCAGGATGGCTGAAGATCACAGGAAACCAGGAACGTACAGGATCCCAGGAATCGCTGAAGGTCAGGCAGCCATGACGATGTCAGGTGATGTCTGATAGCTCCTGTCCTGTCCTGTACATCCTGTAAGCAGGTTGCTTTCTATAATGGAATCGAGTCCTACTGTCAGGCCCAAGGCCTGAATATAGAATAAGCATGTGTATTATAATTGTATTCGTGTTTAATGTATAGTCCAAGACCTAGGTGAGGGGTCACTCAGACTGTGCCTGTTGTTTTGTGCATTCCAGTTTTATGGGGGGTTCTGTTTGTGCTACTTCCTTCTTTGAAGTCAAAAGCCATTGTAGCAGCAGGATGTGCTGTCTCTGGACCCACCATAAAACCAAAACTGAGATAAGGGACCTGGAAGAGAAATGTCCTCACCAGGTGGGGTCAGAGGGGAGGGGGGATGAAGCTTTTCCCTCCTAAATTTAGCTAATAAAGCCTAGATGCTAAACACATTCTGGAGTGAGAAACCTGAGTCACGAACCTCAGTCACAAGCCTGTGGCAAACGCTGGACAAAAGACCCTAAGCAACAGCTGGAGACTCACTCAGAAGGATTTCTATGCCATTATGCTGTAAGGACTTTCTTTTAGTTTTCTGAACTGGTCTTGCTGTACTCTTTTATGTATTTTTGTACCTGTATGTCATTTGTTTCTGTATATTACATCTAGCACTGTGATACCTTTTTTATCAGATTAAATGTTTAATCAATCAGCTCTGGCCTTTGATCTCTAAATATATGAGCTCACCTTTCTGAAGGAAGCTCTGGTGAAACACGTTTATCAAAGGGTTAATTTGGTGACTTGCTGGGACTAGTAGTGCATACCCAGGGGTCTGGTGGCTTTAACCCTTGCACCATCGCACTCTCTCTAGCATACTGGCTGAGCTGATAGAGTGCGATCGTGACAACTGGAGGCAACGTCGGGATATATTTAGAGATTTTTAGTGCTTGCTGGATTTTACCAGAAAATCTTAGCACTAAAATAAATTGCATACATCTTATTGTGTGAAAATTCCAAAGACAGAGCTCAGTGCTGATCTAAAAGTCATACCAAGAAGAGTGCAAGACAGTTCTGTCCTCCCCATCTATTGTTTTACTTCCTCTGCTTCATATCGGAAATATGAAGGCATATCGCAAGCAGTCCAAGCCCGCACTGGAGCTAATGTGCCAAGAAATGGAGATCCCTACAGTGGGAAAGAACAAGGAGCAACTTATTGCTGATCTTGTGGAGTATGATGCCCGTGCAGCAGAGCTGAGTGACGTGAGGCTAAGTCCTACAGCTGGGACTGGGGGACACGACAACATTACTCCCCATCAGGGGACAATTACTCTGTGTGTGAGAGTTATAATTATTGCACTTACCAGCTTAGACTGTATGATAGCCATTCATCTATATTATGGACTGATATGAGGGACCTCTGGCGCCCCCCTGGTGTCTATTGTGTATATGTTATGTAAGTTTTTATGTATTGTTTTTATGATATTTTCAATAAATCAAGATTTTTTATTATTACCTTGGTGGGTGGTGCCGCTCTTTGTATTCTCTTGGGATGGGCTTTTGGGGGTGTGTGGGGACCACCAATACATATTTGCAGTGTTCTGGTTGCTATACCAAGAGTAGTGAGCACACAGTGTTATATTTATAAATTTTTTTTTTCCTTTTGTAATAGACTGGTGCTGTCCTTTCCTTTATTTTTTTGACTATACAGCAGCACAGGGAAACAATTTATTCTTAATGTGGTGGATTATGCAACCAGGTACCCTGAGGCTGTTGTCTTATCTTCTGTCCGGGCAGATAAGGTGGCTGATCAGTAAATTCTGCGGGTTGGGGTTCCCCGGAGAAATGCTGACTGATCAGGGCACACAGTTTATGTCCAATCTAATGCAAAGTCTCTGTAAAAGGTGAATGTACAGCGCTTGGTAGCAAGCCCATACCCATACCTCCCAACTTCTGAAAACTTGAAAGCGGGACAAGCCACGCCCCCCGGCCACGCCCCCGTCACGCCCCGGCCACGCCCCCGTCACACCCCGGCCACGCCCCCGTCACGCCCCGGCCACGCCCCCGTCACGCCCCGGCCACGCCCCCGTCACGCCCCGGCCACGCTCTCCAGCTCCAGCAATGTCGGCTGCCTTCACCCCTGCATGCGGTACGTATCCCCAAACCAGCATACCGCCCCCACCCCCGTGCGCCTGCCCACCCACCCCCGTGCGCCTGCGCCACTCTCTCACCCCACGCGCCAGGAAGTTATCTTCCCGCTGGCGTCATTGTGGCCCTGGGCTGTCACAGCGCAGGGGGTCCCGGGACATTTGGTAATGTTCCGGGACCGCGGGATCCTTCTCAAAAATCGGGACAATCCCGGGAAAATCGGGACAGTTGGGAGGCATGCATACCACCCCAAAACAAATGGTCTCTGCGAGAGGTTCAATAGGACATTGAAACAAATGTTAAAAACCTTTGTAGAATCAGAAGGCAGAGACTGGGAAAAGTACTTACCCTATTTGTTATTTGCTTACAGGGAGATACCCAAAGAGTCTACAGGTTTCTTGCCCTTTGAATAATTGTATGGTCGCAAAATACGGGGACCCCTAGATTTAGTTAGGGGGGAATGGGAATGGGTGCAACATACCCCTGAGACTTCTATGGTGGAGTATGTTCAGGGACCGGATGCAGCCATTGACTGGGCTAGTACACGACAACCTCAGAGCAGCACAGTCCAGGCAGAAGTACAGGTATGACCGCAATGCAAGGGACCGAGTCTATGAGGTGGGACAGAAGGTAATGGTTCTAAACCCCATTAGGCAGAATAAGTTACAGGCTGCCTGGGAGGGTCCTTTCACCATTTTACTGCGCCCAGAACCAACCACATACGTAGTAGCCCTTGATGAGAAAGGTCAGAGGCAGAGACAGTACCACATTAATATGTTAAAGGCCTACTATGACCCTGAGGAGGTGGTACTCAGTGTGTGCAGTGCACCAGAGGAAGGCGTGGATAGTGATCCCTTACTAGACCTCGTGGAGGAAGCTAAGAGCCAGGGATCCCTTCAGGATGTGCAGATCAATCCACAGCTCCCAGATGAAAGGAAGAGGCAGCTACATCAGGTATTAGGCCCCTTCAGTGCCACCTTTAATACAGTAGCCACCCAACATGTTGATACGGGGGACCAGCCACCGCTTAGACAGGTGGCCTATCGGGTATCCCCAGAAATAAAGGCCCACATACAGAAGGAGATCGAGCACATGTTAAAGCTAGGGGTAATTAAGAAGTTTAAGAGCCCCTGGGCCTCCCCAGTAGTTCTGGTGTCCAAAAAGGATAAATCCACCAGGTTCTGTGGGGATTACCGAAGATTAAATGCAGTGACTAAATTTGATGCTTGCCCCATGCCCAGAATAGATGAACTGCTTGATCAGCTAGCAGGTTCCCAATATGTCACTATCATGGATTTGAGCCGAAGGCATACCTCCCAACTGTCCCGATTTTCCCGGGATTGTCCCGATTTTTGAGAAGGATCCCGCGGTCCCGGAACATTACCAAATGTCCCGGGACGCCCTGCGCTGTGACAGCCCAGGGCCGCAATGACGCCGGCGCGAAGCTAACTTCCTGGCGCGTGGGGTGAGAGAGTGGGGCGGGCGCACGGGGGTGGGTGGGCAGGCGCACGGGGGTGGGGGGGGCGGGCGGTATGCTGGTTTGGGGATAATACATACCGCATGCAGGGGTGAAGGCAGCCGACATTGCTGGAGCTGGAGAGCGTGGCCGGGGCGTGACGGGGGCGTGGCCGGGGCGTGACCAGGGCGTGACGGGGGTGTGGCCGGGTCGTGACGGGGGTGTGGCCTGGGGCATGGCTTGTCCCGCTTTGACTTTTTCAGAAGTTGGGAGGTATGCGAAGGTACTGGCAGATCCCTATGACCCCCTGGGCCCAGGAGCGGTCAGCCTTTATCACCCCCTTTGGGTTGTTTGAGTGCTGTGTCATGCCTTCTGGGATGAAAAATGCCCCAGCCACTTTCCAACGACTAGTTGATCAGCTGCTAGAGCGCCACGAGGAATACGCAGTGGCTTACTTAGATGATATTGCCTGGGAGGAGCACCTGATTCACCTGGGCAAGGTGGTAAAACGAATAGCTGAGGCAGGGCTTACCATCAAACCAGAGAAGTGTCAAGTTGGCATGACAGAAGTGCAGTATCTGGGATATCGGGTAGGAGGAGGGACTCTACGACCTGAGCCCAGTAAGGTGGAGTCTTATCCTCAAACAATATAATTTCACTGTCCAACACAGGAAAGGAAGCCTGCATCAAAATGCAGATGGACTATCACGTCAGGGGGAAATAGACGGTTAATGGAGACAGATCTATCAGCCTGTAGAGGCTAGATCGCTCAGTCCCCATCATAAGGGGGAGGTGTCAGGCCCAAGGCCTGATTATAGAATAAGCATGTGTATTATAATTGTATTTGTGTATAATGTATAGTTCAAGACGGGTCACTCGGACTGTGTTTTGTGTATTACAGTTTTATGGGGGGTTCTGTTTGTGGTACTTCCTTCTTTGAAGTCAAAAGCCATTGTAGCAGCAGGATGTGCTATCTCTGGACCCACCATAAAACCAAAACTGAGATAAGGGACCTGGAAGAGAGATGTCCTCACCAGGTGGGGTCAGATGGGAGGGGGGTTTTTCACTCCTAAATTTAGCTAATAAAATCTAGATGCTAAACACATTCTGAAGGGTTATGGTGTCACCTCCCCCTAGTGGCCTCTCTATAGGAATATATGGAGGGTTATGGTGTCACCTCCCCCTAGTGGCCTCTCTATAGGAATGTATGGAGGGTTATGGTGTCACCTCCCCCTAGTGGCCTCTCTATAGGAATATATGGAGGGTTATGGTGTCACTGCCCCCTAGTGGCCTCTCTATAGGAATATATGGAGGGTTATGGTGTCACCTCCCTCTAGTGGCCTCTCTATAGGAATATATGGAGGGTTATGGTGTCACCTCCCCCTAGTGGCCTCTCTATAGGAATATATGGAGGGTTATGGTGTCACCTCCCCCTAGTGGCCTCTCTATAGGAATATATGGAGGGTTATGGTGTCACTGCCCCTAGTGGCCTCTCTATAGGAATATATGGAGGGTTATGGTGTCACTGACCTCTAGTGGCCTCTCTATAGGAATATATGAAGGGTTATGGTGTCACCTCCCCCTAGTGGCCTCTCTATAGGAATATATGGAGGGTTATGGTGTCACTGCCCCCTAGTGGCCTCTCTATAGGAATATATGGAGGGTTATGGTGTCACCTCCCTCTAGTGGCCTCTCTATAGGAATATATGGAGGGTTATGGTGTCACCTCCCCCTAGTGGCCTCGCTATAGGAATATATGGAGGGTTATGGTGTCACCTCCCCCTAGTGGCCTCTCTATAGGAATATATGGAGGGTTATGGTGTCACTGCCCTCTAGTGGCCTCTCTATAGGAATATATGGAGGGTTATGGTGCCACTGCCCCCTAGTGGCCTCTCTCTGTTGGATGCTTGTATAAGGTGGTAGCTGTACGTTATAGATATACATCACAGACTTGAATAAACACATGAAACAGTTGATCCTTTGGCGCATGTTTATTTCCCTCCAGCGCGCGCACGCCATGTATTCAGTTGCTCTCCACAGTCCGTGTTATCCAGGATAAATAAGTGGAGACACGAGTGTAGACTGCGGGGAGAGCGCTGTCAGCAGGGACAGTAGATTGGACACCAGAGAGGACCCAGTCCCGGTCCTTTGGGCACACGAGAGCGCCCCTGTAGTCACTCTGAAAAGGAGGAAACAAGTGGAGGTTAGTGGTTGTATTTCACCTCAATTTTCAAAGCATATAAATCCCCATCTAGTCCTGTGCAGCTGAGCCTCACCAGGAGGCCTGAAAATCATGCAATATATTCACCCTTTTATGTTCTTAGGAAATGTATGGAAATGCCAGTAGGGGCACTGGATGAGCGGTGCCAGTAGGGGCACTGGATGAGCGGTGCCAGTAGGGGGAATGGATGAGCGGTGCCAGTAGGAGGACTGGATGAGCGGTGCCAGTAGGGGGACTGGATGAGCGGTGCCAGTAGGGGCACTGGATGAGCGGTGCCAGTAGGGGGACTGGATGAGCGGTGCCAGTAGGGCACTGGATGAGTGGTGCCAGTAGGGGGCTGGATGAGCGGTGCCAGTAGGGGGACTGGATGAGTGGTGCCAGTAGGGGGACTGGATGAGCGGTGCCAGTAGGGGGACTGGATGAGTGGTGCCAGTAGGAGGACTGGATGAGCGGTGCCAGTAGGAGGACTGGATGAGCGGTGCCAGTAGGGGGACTGGATGAGCGGTGCCAGTAGGGGGACTGGATGAGCGGTGCCAGTAGGAGGACTGGATGAGCGGTGCCAGTAGGGGGACTGGATGAGCGGTGCCAGTAGGGGCACTGGATGAGCGGTGCCAGTAGGGCACTGGATGAGTGGTGCCAGTAGGGGGACTGGATGAGTGGTGCCAGTAGGAGGACTGGATGAGCGGTGCCAGTAGGGGGACTGGATGAGCGGTGCCAGTAGGGGGACTGGATGAGCGGTGCCAGTAGGGGGAATGGATGAGCGGTGCCAGTAGGAGGACTGGATGAGCAGTGCCAGTAGGGGGACTGGATGAGCGGTGCCAGTAGGAGGACTGGATGAGCGGTGCCAGTAGGGGGACTGGATGAGCGGTGCCAGTAGGGGGGACTGGATGAGCGGTGCCAGTAGGGGGACTGGATGAGCGGTGCCAGTAGGGGGACTGGATGAGTGGTGCCAGTAGGGGGAATGGATGAGTGGTGCCAGTAGGGGGACTGGATGAGCGGTGCCAGTAGGGGGAATGGATGAGTGGTGCCAGTAGGGGGACTGGATGAGTGGTGCCAGTAGGGGGACTGGATGAGTGGTGCCAGTAGGGGGACTGGATGAGTGGTGCCAGTAGGGGGACTGGATGAGTGGTGCCAGTAGGGGCACTGGATGAGCGGTGCCAGTAGGGGGAATGGATGAGCGGTGCCAGTAGGAGGACTGGATGAGCGGTGCCAGTAGGGGGACTGGATGAGCGGTGCCAGTAGGAGGACTGGATGAGCGGTGCCAGTAGGGGCACTGGATGAGCGGTGCCAGTAGGGGGAATGGATGAGCGGTGCCAGTAGGAGGACTGGATGAGCGGTGCCAGTAGGGGGACTGGATGAGCGGTGCCAGTAGGAGGACTGGATGAGCGGTGCCAGTAGGGGGACTGGATGAGCGGTGCCAGTAGGGGGACTGGATGAGCGGTGCCAGTAGGGGGACTGGATGAGCGGTGCCAGTAGGGGGACTGGATGAGTGGTGCCAGTAGGGGGACTGGATGAGTGGTGCCAGTAGGGGAACTGGATGAGCGGTGTCAGTAGGGGGACTGGATGAGTGGTGCCAGTAGGGGAACTGGATGAGCGGTGTCAGTAGGGGGACTGGATGAGTGGTGCCAGTAGGGGAACTGGATGAGCGGTGTCAGTAGGGGGACTGGATGAGTGGTGCCAGTAGGGGGACTGGATGAGCGGTGCCAGTAGGGGGGCCGGATGAGTGGTGCCAGTAGGGGGACTGGATGAGCGGTGCCAGTAGGGGGGCCAGATGAGTGGTGCCAGTAGGGGGACTGGATGAGCGGTGCCAGTAGGGGGACTGGATGAGCGGTGCCAGTAGGGGGACTGGATGAGTGGTGCCAGTAGGGGGACTGGATGAGCGGTGCCAATAGGGGGGCCGGATGAGTGGTGCCAGTAGGGGGACTGGATGAGCGGTGCCAGTAGGGGGACTGGATGAGCGGTGCCAGTAGGGGGACTGGATGAGCGGTGCCAGTAGGGGGACTGGATGAGTGGTGCCAGTAGGGGGACTGGATGAGCGGTGCCAGTAGGGGGACTGGATGAGCGGTGCCAGTAGGGGGACTGGATGAGCGCTTCTCCTAGGGGGACTGGATGAGCGGTGCCAGTAGGGGGACTTGATGAGCGGTGCCAGTAGGGGGACTGGATGAGCAGTGCCAGTAGGGGGACTGGATGAGCGGTGCCAGTAGGGGGACTGGATGAGCGGTGCCAGTAGGGGGGCTGGATGAGTGGTGCCAGTAGGGGGACTGGATGAGCGGTGCCAGTAGGGGGACTGGATGAGCGGTGCCAGTAGGGGCACTGGATGAGCGGTGCCAGTAGGGGGACTGGATGAGCGGTGCCAGTAGGAGGACTGGATGAGCGGTGCCAGTAGGGGGACTGGATGAGCGGTGCCAGTAGGGGGGCTGGATGAGCGGTGCCAGTAGGGGGACTGGATGAGTGGTGCCAGTAGGGGGACTGGATGAGCGGTGCCAGTAGGGGGACTGGATGAGCGATGCCAGTAGGGGGACTGGATGAGCGGTGCCAGTAGGGGGACTGGATGAGCGGTGCCAGTAGGGGGGCTGGATGAGTGGTGCCAGTAGGGGGACTGGATGAGCGGTGCCAGTAGGGGGACTGGATGAGCGATGCCAGTAGGGGGACTGGATGAGCGGTGCCAGTAGGGGGACTGGATGAGCGGTGCCAGTAGGGGGGCCGGATGAGTGGTGCCAGTAGGGGGACTGGATGAGTGGTGCCAGTAGGGGGACTGGATGAGCGGTGCCAGTAGGGGGACTGGATGAGCGATGCCAGTAGGGGGACTGGATGAGCGGTGCCAGTAGGGGGACTGGATGAGCGGTGCCAGTAGGGGGGCTGGATGAGTGGTGCCAGTAGGGGGACTGGATGAGCGGTGCCAGTAGGGGGACTGGATGAGTGGTGCCAGTAGGGGGACTGGATGAGTGGTGCCAGTAGGGGGACTGGATGAGCGGTGCCAGTAGGGGGACTGGATGAGCAGTGCCAGTAGGGGGGCTGGATGAGCGGTGCCTGTAGGGGGACTGGATGAGCAGTGCCAGTAGGGGGACTGGATGAGCAGTGCCAGTAGGGGGGCTGGATGAGTGGTGCCAGTAGGGGGACTGGATGAGCAGTGCCAGTAGGCGGACTGGATGAGTGGTGCCAGTAGGGGGGCTGGATGAGTGGTGCCAGTAGGGGGACTGGATGAGCGGTGCCAGTAGGGGGGCTGGATGAGTGGTGCCAGCAGGGGACTGGATGAGCAGTGCCAGTAGGGGGACTGGATGAGTGGTGCCAGTAGGGGGGCTGGATGAGTGGTGCCAGTAGGTGGGCTGGATGAGTGGTGCCAGTAGGGGGACTGGATGAGTGGTGCCAGTAGGGGGACTGGATGAGCAGTGCCAGTAGGGGGACTGGATGAGCGGTGCCAGTAGGGGGACTGGATGAGCAGTGCCAGTAGGGGGACTGGATGAGCGGTGCCAGTAAGGGGACTGGATGAGCGGTGCCAGTAGGGGCACTGGATGAGCGGTGCCAGTAGGGGGACTGGATGAGCGGTGCCAGTAGGGGGACTGGATGAGCAGTGCCAGTA
Organism: Gastrophryne carolinensis; assembly: GCA_027917425.1. Taxonomy (NCBI): domain Eukaryota; kingdom Metazoa; phylum Chordata; class Amphibia; order Anura; family Microhylidae; genus Gastrophryne; species Gastrophryne carolinensis. The sequence goes on from CM051234.1 coordinate 7,687,303, forward strand.
GGGGGACTGGATGAGTGGTGCCAGTAGGGGGACTGGATGAGTGGTGCCAGTAGGGGGAATGGATGAGCGGTGCACGTAGGGGGACTGGATGAGCGGTGCCAGTAGGGGGAATGGATGAGCGGTGCACGTAGGGGGACTGGATGAGCGGTGCCAGTAGGGGGACTGGATGAGCAGTGCCAGTAGGGGGACTGGATGAGTGGTGCCAGTAGGGGGACTGGATGATAACTGAGGAGAGCTTGATAGGAGGGCCAGATGAGCGGCGTTGGGGGCAGATGATGGGAGCTCGGGATTTAATGAGCAGAGCTGGAGAAGCCATCAGAAGACCCATAGAAGACTTTAGGGGTGCCATACCGTGGAAGTCCTGGAGGTGGCGGCACAGATTACGCTGCTTGGAATGTCCGCTCCCCAGGCCTGGCTGCACTCTGCATTGGACAGGAGAGTGGCGCCCTCTTGCTGCAGTTCACCCGCTTTGGCGGTTGCTGAAAGGAAGAGGCAGACTGGTAAATCCAGCTCTTTGATAGATGTGGCTTTAAGTGGACCTAAACTGGCTAACAATAACCATGTGTAACATGCACCCTTTAGTACAGGGCTTGCTATGTGAGCTGAAGGATGTCCCCTAGATGAAGGAGCTAAAGGATGTCCCCTGGATGAGGGAGCTAAAGGATGCCCCCTGGATGAGGGAGCTAAAGGATGCCCCCTGGATGAGGGAGTTAAAGGATGTCCGCCGGGTGAGGAAACTAAAGGATGTCCGCCGGGTGAGGGAGCTAAAGCATGTCCCCTGCATGAGGGAGCTAAAGGATGTCCCCTAGATGAGGGAGCTAAAGGATGTCCACCGGGTGAGGGAGCTAAAGGATGTCCCCTGCATGAGGGAGCTAAAGGATGTCCCCTGCATGAGGGAGCTAAAGGATGTCCCCTGCATGAGGGAGCTAAAGGATGTCCCCTGCATGAGGGAGCCAAATGATGTTCCCTAGATGAGGGAGCTAAAGGATGTCCCCTAGATGAAGGAGCTAAAGGATGTCCCCTAGATGAGGGAGCTAAAGGATGTCCCCTAGATGAGGGAGCTAAAGGATGTTCCCTAGATGAGGGAGCTAAAGGATGTTCCCTAGATGAGGGAGCTAAAGGATGTCCCCTGGATAGGGGAGCTAAAAGATGTCCACTGGATGAGGGAGCCAAAGGATGTCCCCTGCATGAGGGAGCCAAAGGATGTCCCCTGCATGAGGGAGCCAAAGGATGTCCCCTAGATGAGGGAGCCAAAGGATGTCCCCTGCATGAGGGAGGCAAATGATGTTCCCTAGATGAGGGATGCTACTCAAGGTCTTCCAGGTGAGCAGTCTGGTGTGGGATTCTCCAGCATCCCGTGACAACATGTACCAATGACCCTCTGCATTGGCCCCCGGCCTTACTCTTCTGAATTTATAGACCCAGGATCCAATCGGGTGTCACCCTAGTTTGCTCCTAGACTCACTCACCCAAAGCAAGGGTGACACCTACTGTTTAAACACCCCATACTGCTTTCCCTACACTAAACTCTAACTAAACTACACTAAACTTATCTATCTGACACCAGAAACATGGCCAACATCTTTAAAGCCGGGATTTTCAATATCCTGGGTTTGGTTCCTTGCCCCGGGGCACTTGGGATATGCCGCTAAGTGAAAACCCCTAGCTCTCCCATAAACACATACCTTTCCCCAGCCCTACAGTACATGCGCAGGCTCTCGTCCAATCACTGTGTGCTATGCATATTGATGTTCATTAATATAGTTGAAGATCTTGGCAAAAGGGAGTGGGATTGGCCGCATCCCCAGTACCCTTTAGACTTTGGCACGCTCCCGTTCCCCGGCTTATCTGAATGGCTGGACAAGGCCAGAGATGCTGAGGATGCGGCAGTCGATGTCTACATTGCTGTTCTGAGGCGACCCGGGGGGATGGGGAGGTAGATCACTGTGACAGACTCTCTGCCCCTTTGGACTTTACACAGGTTCATTACTTTCCTTTTCTTAAGCATGTTACAGACTGCCAGTGTATTGATTGATTACGTTATTCATTGTTCTGACTGCCATTGTATTGTTTGATTACGTCACAGACAATGGCATTGTTCGGATTGAGTGTATTACAGACGTCTATTGTGTTGCTGATTGCGTCACCGGCAGAGTTGAGGGATTGTGTGCCCTGCTGCTATTGGTCGGTGTGTGTGTCATGCAATGGAGACTTGTGTATATAAGGCCTAGAGTGGCACTAATAAAGACACTTCACCTTCACCCTCAATACTGAAGTTCTGTCTCTTATTGGGGGAAACGCTATATTACAATTCACTAGCCCTTGTAAGGGCTGTTCCTGTTTCCTCACGGACGACTCTGGAATTCCAGCAGCACCTCTTACGATTGGGAAAAGGACGTCTCGGGCGGTGAAGCCCTCCAGCGATAAGGGTTATCGCTACAATCACATAGAGGGTCTTCCCATGATGTGCAACTATTACTTCTATGACCACCACCTAGCTGTAATGTACCGTCTACAGACAAGGCGGTCCTGTCCAGGCTTGGACTTGCCCACAGGTCCACCAGAGAAACCCACAGAGGCCTCCTGGTCCCTGGGGCCCTTTGAGGGGCTTGCGGCAGGCGATGTCTACATTTCTGTTTTGAGTTTTGTGGTGACCCGGGGGAATGAAGAGGTAGGTCACACAGTAGGGCTTGCTATGATGTGCCACTACCACTACTATGACCACCTCCTAGCTGTGATGTACCGTCTACAGACAACGTGGTCCTGTCCACAGGTCCACCAGGGAATCCCACAGTGGTCCCTGGGCCCTTTGAGGGGCTTCATAACCAAACCTGAACTATGTATACCTTATTTTTGAATTCACTAGAGCTGTCTGGCATAATGTTATTGTGCATGGGCCCTGCATGTAAGCCATAATTATGTGTACCTAAATCTGGGGTGGGCCCCAGAGTTAGGACGACTGGTGGGAGCCAGACACCCCAGTCCCACACTGGACTCATCTACACTGGAAAGTGGTGCTTTAGTTACGGCACAAACTGGTCCCAAGTGTGGTCTGGCTGTGCTTTTTTTAATAACTGGTGACAATAATTTATACCACCATCATTAAATGCCCGTTCACTCAAGGGCTCACTGGAGTGGGCGTTGGCCTCTGATACCCATATAATGGTATAATGATACCCTCAATTATTGCGAGATGACAACTTGTACCATTCGGGTCAGCTTTGTTGTTTCCCGATCCAATAGCGACACATTGTCCTTCCGCGCTGAGGGCATCAGAGGCGCTGGGGAGAGACACCGGGGACACTTGGTCGTTCATGGTGACGTCACTGCTCAGCTTCAGGAGGGCGATGTCATTGTGGAAACTCAGGTCATGGAATGCGGGGTGTTTGATGACCTGTGAAATATTCATACACATTATCATTCTGCATCTAGACCAAGAGAGGGTGAAATGCTGAGACAAGACGAGCATGAGAGCCATCAATACTAGAGACACGTTGTAACCGGCCGCCAACTGTGATGCCCCGTGGGACACCCACCTTCAGGTAAGTTGGCCAACCCCAATCTCCACCGCTGCATCACTTGTCCTTATTTAGAAAAGTAAGCACCATTCATTTCTGCTGTCTCAGTCTTTAGTTTTCTAGCTGCATCCAACTGAGTTTAAAGACAGAAACATTTACTGTATGTAAAGCCTCACAAATGAGCCTCTGTTATATAGACCTGGTTAATCCTGTCCGCAGAGGAGAGAAACAGGTGCAGGATGAGTTGCAACATTGTAGCACTCTTAAACATAAAAACCCTGCCAGCCTGCTTGATGCCACGTGGGACACCCGTCTTCAGGTAAGTTGGCAAACCCCAATCTCCGGCGCTGCATTTGCCTTTAGACAGGCCCCCGTTCACCGGAATCCAAGCTGGCCTCACTGGAGACGGTTGTCCCCAGGACATATGTGGCGCAAAGGATGCCAACTGACGGGGTGAAGGCGGATGAACCAGGGGCACAAAGATTCAGGAAGTCGGGGTCACTCACGGGGTATCAGTCCTCCAGGCATCTTAGTACAGGGGTAGAGCAGATGGGTGGTCGAGGATAGCCAGGGGTGTCAGAGCCGGAGAGCCAGAGATATCGCGGCATTCAGAGGGTCAGGCAAAATCGCAGTCGAGCAGGCAGAGGTTTGTCCAGGCCGTAAACAGGGATGGTCAGATGAAGCAGTCAATAATAGATTAGGTTTAGCTGAGACACAGAGAGCAGTTTTAGTGCAGTACCACTAACATGGGCAATGTGAACAGGGCTGGGTTCCTGTTTAAGTGGCCAGTGGGAGCTGTGGGTGGGTCTGGTCTGTGGCGATTGGCTGGCCTGTAATCTAAGGACTCTTGGCCCAGTACTGATTCCAGGGGCTGGCCAGCTCTGTGACCAGTGAGCTTGGCAAGCCACTAATTAGCCCTCCTGCTTGGGAGGCTGCGGCGCCTGCCACCAGGGGGAGTTGGGGAGTGATAGACCAGAGCATAAAAGACGTCTCCAGGACCAGAAAAGTCATCTCCTTCTGGGGAAATGTCAATGTAACATGCTAGAAGGACATGGAATTGCAGCACTAGACCACGCCTCCTGGGGTGCCCCACATCACTACTTTGCTAAGTCAAAGTGGACCAGAACCCACGACGATTGTCCCAGGAATCTATAAGATTTTCATGCCAATCAATTCCCTCCCTCCGGGGCATCCAAAATCGTGATGCCCTGATTTGTGAAACCCCCAGCTCGCCCACACACTTACCTTCTTTCCCAGTCCAACGGCACATGTGCAATCTGCGTCTGCATCCCCACTATCCCTCTAGCAGGGCACATGACTGCACCAGACATTTGTGCATGGCCAACACGGGCTCAACCATCTACAATGGTTCTTTTTGCTTTTTATCGGAAACTTCTGCACCCATCTCTCCCGTGTCCTAAATGACCCGTTACTGGGCGTCCCATTGACAGAACAGGATTAGGACGAGGACTAACCCACACAAGGCATCCCGAAAATCAAACCCACAGCTTTGCACCTTCATAGGTCATCGTCATTGTTACGCCTCGCTCTAATCGGGCTCACTGGTGCTTTTTTTGTATTTACTTGAAAAGAAAGGCTCTTACTTTGGAAATAGCTTTAACCTGGGTGGACTCCATGCGGGACATCGGGGCGGACTGGCCCAGAATCACCCGGAAATCGGTTCTGTAAGGACAAACAAGTGGGAGTCATTTATCACAAAAACGACCAGATAATGTGTTATAAATAGGGGGAGGGGCAAAAGATAAAGGTGACAAAGGGTTAACTAAGGGTGTTATCTTCACTGAATTGCCTTTGTCTTCATGGACATTCAGCAGCCCCCTGAGCAGCATAGTCAGGAGCTGGGAGGAAGATATCCTTCTATTCAGGAAAAATCAATGGGCAAACAAGCTAAGGTGTTTATTGGCAACATGAACCAGGGGCCACTAGAGGAAATCATTCTTGGGGTCACCAGAGAAAATCATTCTTGGGGCCACCAGAGGAAATCATTCTTGGGGCCACCAGAGGAAATCATTCTTGGGGTCACCAGAGGAAATCATTCTTGGGGCCACCAGAGGAAATCATTCTTGGGGCCACCAGAGGAAATCTTTCTTGGGGCCACCAGAGGATATCATTCTTGGGGTCACCAGAGGAAATCATTCTTGGGGCCACCAGAGGAAATCATTCTTGGGGCCACCAGAGGAAATCAATCTTGGGGGTCACCAGAGGAAATCATTCTTGGGTCCCCACCAGAAAAAATCATCCTCTGGGCCACCAAGGGAAATCACTCTTGGGGTCACCAGAGGAAATCATTTTAGGGCCCACCAGAGGAAATCATTCTTGGGGTCACCAGAGTAAATCATTCTTGGGGCCACCAGAGGAAATCATTTCTGGGGCCACCAGAGGAAATCATTCTTGGTGGCCACCATGCCCACGAAGATACATAAATGTTTCTTTCCAAGAGTTGTATGGGCTAACACTTACGTGACCTTGCAATGAGCAGCTGTAACAACCCAGCGACTGTTGATCAGCGCGCCACTACAGCGGGCCAATCCATCATTATTCTGTGGAGGAAGTATCATTAGAATATTATTATTATTTATTTATAAAGCTCCATCGTATTCTGACAGGAGGACGAGTAACACACACTTTATGGGTCATAAAAGCAGACAACACAGAGCATGCGTCTCTCAAAATGAACAACTAGATGGGTAACTCTGGGAAACTGTACCTTGTGTGCGTGTCATAGTTTCTTAAGGGTGGTCTCCAGCACTGCAGGGTTTTGAAGGGCACTCTATGCAGATGGACTAGAAGAGCCAGTGAAACCTATCAATCCTCTTATGCGGGCTCTCGTCCAATCAGTCCACATCCACTGCTATCTAACAGGGAGCATGCCCGTACTGGCTGTAGAGCGGGGATGCAGCCGCTGCTTGTGCATGCGCCGTTAGACCATTAAAAAAAGGTGAGTTTCCGGGTGATCCACACAAGGGGGTATCCCGATTTTGGATTCCCCGGGGCGAGGGAATCTAGCCATCCGTCGGGTGGTGGGTTTTGGTCAACTTTAAAGCATTCCAGGGCCGTCTCTGTTTGGATGAGAACCCGCAAATGCACCATAGAACCGGGAAAAGGTGAGTTTATACTGGGCAGTCTGTGGGGTTACACATGGCGGGGGAATAACAAATCTGGGTGCCTCAGTGGCACAGAATAAAATCCCGGGTTTTGTTCCCCTTTAAAGCAGCACAGAATCCTTTGTGTGCCTCCCCACACGCCCCACTCATTCTCCCTGCCCAAGTACCATAAAAACAATAGGTCTTTCCTCCCGTGAGGCAATGCCCACATGGCACTTTTTAAGATAGCTGATTGGCTGATCTCGGTTTCCCTGTATGTGAGGAGCGCTCCTGCCACCTATCTATATAATAGGCTAAACGCCAAAGTGTGCCACAGCTACAGAAATCCCAGGATGTATCTGCTACGGCTTTCTATGCTGGGCGCTGTTGCATGAAGTGCCTGTGCATGCGCTGCGGGAGCATTGGGGAAAATTCATTTTTAAAGGTGCAATGCCACAGCAGGAACATCCCAAATCACAATGACCAACACATACCCCTCGATTCAAAGAGCAAAAGTTAATTGATTTCGTATCGAGAATGGTAAGTTTGGGTGGGTGTTAGTCATTTTTTCCTTTTTTTTTGGCCATTTACGACTCGCACGAGCCTACGTTCGAATGCGTATATGCTCTTACGATCATCGCAAGTTCGTTAGTAAATTTTAGGATCAAAACGTAAAACTTAGGATCAAATCCTAAAACTTAGGATCAAAACGTAAAACTTAGGATAATCGGATGTGTTTCCGTGTGATTCAGAGAACAGTTTTCAAACCTCTAAATACGTTTTAAAAGAAAGCCACTGCCGACACCTTTTAGCAGTCGTATTGCTGTTCTTGAACAGGTTTTTTGGCTATGTGGAGGAGTCTGCGCGTCTTGAGCTCCAATGAACTGCATGTATCAGCATGGCCGAGGCCATAAATTGTATGGCAATGCATACCTGATTCATGTATGCCTTATAAAAGCATTTTAATGTGGACCTTAATTAGTCCTTTGCATGTAAACCTTTATTTTGCAATATATTTGCGTTAATTAAAGAAACGTATGTCCTTTGTTATTTATTTTTAAATTGATGTACGAGAATAATATTTTTAGATTGCATTTATTGGTGTAGTTGTTTACCTTTGCTTTGTTTAATTATTTAAGCACATCTTTGGTCAGATGCATCACACTTACTGAGGAGAGGAGAGCGGGATAAAGTGCAGGATGTGGGTTACTGCTGTATTTTGCACAGACACAGCAGAGCTGGGGGCACGGAAAGGTCAGAAATCAAAGAATGCAGAGCAACACAGTCACAAGGCCCTTTCTGTTTGCAGGCTGCCCGATAATACCTGAGCCGCCATCTTGGCTGTTTCTAGGCTCATAACATGCAGAAGTTGCTGGGTGTTTTTTTATATTTGAGAGCAATCTGTATGTAGAGGGTGTGGGTAACCACACACAAAATTTTAAGTTGTACCATTTGAAGCCAAAATATTAAAATTAAATCCACAAGTAAAAAATGCAAGTTAACTAAAAATTAAACAAAGTAAGATTTACTTATGCAAATGCATTCATTAATGGTTGGTTACTACAAAATGAATGAAATAAAGAAAAATAAAAGACCAAATATTTAGAATGCACTTTAATGAGGTAAGTTTGTAGTGCGCAGCCGCAAGATCAGAAGGATTTACGTCCAGACAAAAAAGGAAAAAGGGCAAAACCAATGTTGCAACCTGAGAAATGAAACGGAAAATTCAGGATGGAAACTGACATAGGTCTGATTCCCGAACTGCCATACGAACGGACGTATATTTTAGGATAGAAACGTATTTGCTTATAGAATCACTCGCAAGTTCATACGAACGCACGAGCGGACGGGAAAAATAGGATGATCGGCACCAAAATCCAAGCTGTTACATGTTTCTTTGAATCGACCCTATGGTATAGTCAAACGCATGTATAAATAATAAAATAAATAAATACTAAAGCCAGATGAAGAGTCTTACCTGCAGAGACACGTGCCAGGGCCAACATCCAGGTACGGCAACCTTGGAGGCAGGCGTGCTGGCGGGTATACCACAGCCTGGGAAGAGAAATGGCTCAGGTGACATTGTGGCCAATTACATTATACTTGAAGTATATAACTATGTATTCAGACCAGTGGTGGTTGCAGAGTTGGAAAAAGGGGCTTATTACAGCCAACAGAGTACAGAAAATGGAGGGTCGGGCTCCAGTACAGACAGCAGAGTACAGATAACAGAGGGCTCCAGTACAGGCAAAAGAGTACAGACAATGGAGGGTTGGGCTCATTACAGCCAACAGAGTACAGACATTGGAGGACTGGGCTCCAGTACAGCCAAAAGATTACAGACAACGGAGGGCTGAGCTCCAGTACAGAAAACAGAGAACAGACAATGGAGGGTAGGGCTCCAGTGCAGCCAAAAGAGTACAGACAACAGAGGGTGGCGCTACAATACAGCCAACAGAGTACAGACAGTGGAGGATTGGCCTCATTACTGCCAACAGAGTACAGACAACGGAGGGCTGAGCTCCGATACAGCCAACAGAGTACAGACAACGGAGGGCTGAGCTCCGGTACAGCCAAAAGAGTACAGACAATGGAGGGCCGGGCCCCTGGGACATACAGCAAAGTACAGACAATGGAGAATTGGGCTCATTACAGCCAAAAGAGTACAGGCAACACAGGGTTGTCATTACAGACAACAGAGTACAGACAATGGAGGGCCAGGCTCATTACAGACAAAAGAGTACAGGAAATGGAGGATCAGGCTCCAGTACAGACAACAGAGTACAGACAATGGAGGGTTGGGCTCATTACAGCCAACAGAGTACAGACAATGGAGGGTCAGGCTCATTACAGCCAACAGAGTACAGACAATGGAGGGTCGGGCTCATTACAGACAACAGAGTATAGATAACAGAGGGCCGGGCTCCAGTATGGATAACAGAGTACAGACAATGGAGGGTTGGGCTCATTACAGCCAACAGAGTACAGACAATGGAGGGTTGGGCTCCAGTACAACCAACAGAGTACAGACAACGGAGGGTTGGGCTCATTACAGCCAAAAGAGTGCAGGCAACACAGGGTTGAGCTCATTAAAGACAACCCAGTACAGACAAAGGAGGGCCGGGCTCCAGTACAGACAGCAGAGTACAGACAATAGAGGTTTGGGCTCAAATACATCCTACAGAGTACAGAGAACGGAGGGTCGGGCTCTTGTACAGACAACGGAGGGTGGCTCTCCAGTACAGCCAACAGAGTACAGACAATGGAGGGTTGGGCTTATTACAGCCAAAAGAGTACAGACAATAGAGGGTTGAGCTCATTACAGACAACAGAGAACAGACAATGGAGGGTAGGGCTCCAGTACAGCCAACAGAGTACAGACAATGGAGGGTAGGGCTCCAGTACAGCCAACAGAGAACAGACAATGGAGGGTAGGGCTCCAGTACAGCCAACAGAGTACAGACAATGGAGGGTTGGGCTCATTTTAGACAATGGGGTACAGGCAATGGTGGGTGGTGGTCCAGGTAGTGAATAAGAAGGTTGTGAGCCTCAAAAGAGATAATGAAGGACGGGAGCCACAAAACACAAAGCAAGATATGAGTAACATACCTACTACATACATACATACCATACCATGCATACTATAATACACTTAAAAGACATTACAACTATTTCCTAACTATACTATAATACACCACAAAGATGTAATAAAGAAATACTGAATACACCACAAAGACATAACAAAAATATCCTAACTATACTGCAATACACTACAAAGGCATTACAAACTGACATCACAAATATATTGCAACACACCAAAATGTATTACAATAATATGTCACAGGTTTTACTACTGTACAAAACACTGCAAAGATGTTACACAAATATCATAGGTACAGTACAATACCCCAAGAAGGCATCACAATAACATATTAAACATATGCCTAAATACACCAAGGTATTAAAATAATATATCACTAGTATACAGCACAAAGATGTAACAAAGATATACTAAATACACCACAATATACCACAAAGACATAACAAAAATATCCTAACTATACTACAATACACTACAAAAGCATTTCAAACTGACATCACAAATATATTGCAACACACCAAAATGTATTATAATACTATGCCACAGGTTTTACTACTGTACAACACACTGCAAAGATGTTACACAAATATCATAGGTACAGTACAATACCCCAAGAAGGCATCACAATAACATATCACACATATGCCTAAATACACCAAAAGGTATTCAAATAATATATCACAAGTGTACAGCACAAAGATGTTGCAAAAAATAACATAAATACACTTCAATACCCCACAAATGAATAAACAATACACAATACATAAAAAAACTACATTACAGTGATATATCACAAATACAGTACAATATACCAAAAGGTATTACACTAATATATCACACATTTACTACAATACAACACAAAAGCAATCCAAAACTATATCACAAATACACTTTAATACACCACAAAGGTAAGACAATAATATATCTCAGGTTTTCTCCAATACATGGGATCAGGTGAGTATATTTACCATATGCTCCGCTGATTAGGGCCAAGCAGGAAAGGAAGCACAACGCTGCCATTGTGTGACACTGTTTGACTTGCCTCTGGTGTTTCCTGGTCTCCTGTCTAAGTCTCTCCACCAAGTAGACAAGATCGCCCCACCTGCCCCATGGGAGGGTGAGGATTTTTCTCAGCCTCTAAAGGTTGTCTCTCGATTGGCCTCACACAGTCACAGTTTCCAAAAACTGTAAACCACACGTTCCTCTTTCATTTATTTTTTGTGGGGGCCAAAAATGTATGGGGTCAAAGTTTGTAACTTCTGGGACTGGAAAGTGCGCCAGATTCTCCCTATCAATATAACTCCCCCTAGTGACCACTCAGTCAAGCTTTCCAAGATTGGGTGTTAGGGGGCATGCTAGTTCCTTGGGACTCCTTCCACAAGTCACATGACCCCAGAGAAGTGTCCAACGATTCAGTCAGATGCTGCGCATTCGATGAGTCCAAACATGGCTGTCTGATATGGTTCCTAACCCTGGCTCCTGTGCCCGCTATAATGATGTGCAATAACGCAATTCTGTGAGACTCACTTCTCTGCCCGAAGGGGCGTGGACTGCAAGATCAAAGATGTGGCTCCTCCCGGCCGCCTATAAATAGCCTCCGCCTTTTAACTAAGCCCAGTCATTAAAAAGCAGTAACTCAATAACAAGAGGCAGGACGGGAGGCCCGAACATAGGAGACCATGTTACTTCACATAGCCTCCACTTGTACTCTCTCGAACCTAAAATCCTAAATTTGAATAACCAGTGTCCTATGAACAAGTAATGGTTCAATCACCATAAAAGGGCATGCAGGACAATAATAAATCTCAAAGAGGGCGGGTTGGACGGCCTGGAATTGATAGGAAATAAAACCAATTCTACAGGTGAGTATCACAGAATTGCGTTTTTCCCTCCGTCCGGTCCGGTTGACCCCAGCGGATGCACAGAGCTTGAAAAGCCTTCCTGCTAAGAGACCATTCCCCCAGATGCAAGGACCTCCTGCTCAGGGAGTCTGCCTCCTGGTTCTCTACCCCCGGAATGTAAACCGCCGAGATACAGCGAACATTCTCCTCTGCCCAACTCAGAATCTGGCTCACCTCCTTGAGGGATCTCTTGCTCCGAGTACCGCCCTGGTGATTGATGTAGGCTACAGCCGTCTGATTGTCCGAACCGCATGGCCCCTTAAATTGGGGGTCAGATGTAGGAGAACAAACCATATTTCTCAGTTCCAAGAGATTTATGGGTGTCAGAAAGCGTTGCTTACCTGGGCCCCGTTCCAGCGCTGGTCGTGGGTGGCCGGGTGCGGCGGCTGTGTCGGCTCGGCGGCCGCGCCAGGCAGCGGCCGCTCCTGCCGGCGCGCGCGCGCCCCCTGCTGTTCCGGCCGGCGGCCCCGGCTCCCGTACACGTGCTCGCGCACGTGCGCGAGCACGTTCTGCTTATCTCCTCCGGCGGCGCTGCTCTCAGCGCGCCCGCCGGGGGAGAGTCATTAGTTCAGGTGGGGTGGGGGGAAGGCGGTACAGGGACAGGGCCAATGTGCCCTAGTGTTGTTCCTTGGGCCAATGAGCCCAGCTGGATATAGTCAGGCCAATCCTGGCCTGGATCATAGTGCACCAATCACTCTCACCCTCCTCTCTGTCTCTCCCTATAAAAGCAATTCCCCCTCAGTTGGGAATTGCCTGTGATAGTGCCTTGTACCCTTTTTGTAGCTTGTCTCTAAAAGTATAATTTTGATCTCCCGTTGCCGACCACCGCCCATCTTGACTACCCCCGATCTGATCTCCTGCTGCCGACCACCGCCCGTCTTGACTACCCCCGATCTGATCTCCTGTTACCGACCTTCGCCTGTGTCTTGACCACCCCCGATCTGATCTCCTGTTGCCGACCTCTGCTTGATCCTCGACCACGTTTTGTCCAATCCTTTGTACTGCTGCCATCTCGGAACTTCTGTTGCTGACCCCTAGCCTGTTGGACTTCCGTTATACGCTCAGCGATTGGGCTGCTCGGCGCCACTTCCAGCCGCGGGTTCTCCAGGCCTCTGAACAGTAAGACTCCAATCTTTGAGCCATTGAAGTCCTGGGGGCAACTGATCCCGGGCAGGCGTTCTCTGCGTCCCGGCAAGCGGGGGCTCCTAAAGGTGAAGCTGGCTGCGGAGATTGGGGGTTGAGGTCTTACTGAGAGGGCTGGAGTTATCCAAGTGGGTTGCTGTAGTACCCGGAGCGTGACATTATCACAGGCCCAAAGATGGATGACCTGGTACAGCAGGTACAAGCTATGGCTACGGCGATAAACCAGCTCGCTGAAAGAGTGGCCACTCAAGAATCTCGACAGTTACCGGCATCCTCTGTACCACCTCATATTTCAGAACCAAAGATTCCATTGCCGGAAAAATTTTTTGGAGAACGAGCTAAATTCTCCAATTTTAAGAATGCCTGCGAACTGTATTTCAAGCTGAGACCCATCTCCTCAGGCACTGAGTCCCAACGAGTAGGCCTAGTCATTTCTTTGCTTCAAGGAGACCCGCAGTCCTGGGCCTTCAGTTTGCCATCTCATGATTCTGCCCTACAATCCGTTACAGCATTCTTTACTGCTATGGGCGTCTTATATGCTGACCCTGATCAACAATCTACGGCAGAAAATAGGCTTCGGGCCTTAAGACAAGGACGGAATTCGGCTGAAGATTATAGTGCTGAATTCCGCCGCTGGGCCGTCGAATCGAGGTGGAATGATCCCGCTTTGTGTAGTCAGTTCAGGGTGGGGCTGTCGGAAAGCATCAAGGATGCTTTGGTAAACTTTCCTCCACCCGCAGACCTAGACCAATTAATGCAGGTCTCCATTAAAATAGACAGGCGTCTTAGGGAGAGGGCTAGGGAGAGAGCCAGGGCTCCCACGTCCTTCAGGTCTTCCCAGAGTCTTAGTTCCCCGGCTACCCGTGGGGAAAATACCTCATCTCCTTCCCAGGAAGAACCCATGCAATTAGGGAGAACCCGGTTAACCCAAGAGGAAAAGCAGCGTAGGCGGTCCAATGGGTTATGCCTATATTGTGGGAACTCGGGACATTTCGCAGGGTCCTGTCCCAACAAGGGGAGACCGGCGGAAAACTTCCGCACCCAGACCAGGTAGAGAGTACTGATCTGGGTGAGTCAGTTTGCAACTCTCGCCAAAATAAAATGTTAGTACCCATTGACCTATCTTGGGGTTCTTCCAAGCAAACAGTTTCCGCCTTTATCGATAGCGGTGCGGCGGGAAACTTTCTGGATAGGAGCATGATCTCTCTTTTAGGTATTCCGTTAGTTCCTCTTGAAAGATCCCTACAAGTTTTGGCCATCAATGGGAAGGCCATTCAGGGGGGACCTATAAACACCAAGACCCCACCTCTTCGGTTAATTGTTGGCTCTTCCCACTCTGAGTTCTTAGAATTTTTCATCTTCGACTGTCCAGAGACTCCGGTGGTTTTGGGATACCCCTGGTTACAACTCCACAACCCGGTGATAGATTGGCGGGTTGGAGAATTGATCAAGTGGAGTGACCATTGTAAAAATCACTGCTTTACTACAGGCCTTAGAAGTATGCAAGTTTTACCTCAGGGATTACCTCAACCATACGCAGACTGGGTTGATGTCTTCTTTGAACGTTCTGCGGATACCCTCCCTCCACATCGGTCTTATGACTGCCCTATTGACTTGCTGCCTGGCACGATTCCCCCGAGGGGAAAAATTTATAATCTTACCCTGCCTGAAGAGCAAGCAATGAGGGAGTACATCACCGAAAATTTAAGGAAGGGATTTATTCGCCCTTCTACCTCACCTGCCGGGGCTGGATTCTTTTTTGTAGAGAAAAAAGATGGCGGCTTGAGACCATGCATAGATTATCGAGCCTTGAATAAAATCACTGTAAAGAACCGATACCCCTTGCCCTTGATTGGGGATCTGTTCAATCAAGTCACTGGGTCCCAAATTTTTTCCAAGTTGGATTTAAGAGGGGCTTACAATCTTATTCGCATCCGAGAGGGGGATGAGTGGAAAACCGCATTCAATGTGAAAGACGGCCATTACGAGTACCTAGTCATGCCTTTTGGTCTTTGTAACGCGCCAGCCGTTTTTCAAGATTTTGTCAACGATATTTTCAGAGAGTATCTCGGTAGATTTGTGGTCATATACTTAGACGATATTCTCATTTTTTCTAATTCCTTGTTGGAGCACAGACGTCATGTTAAGTTGGTACTACAAAAATTAAGAGAGAACAATTTATTTGCTAAACTTTCTAAATGCGTGTTTGAAGTCACCACAGTTCCTTTCTTAGGGTATATCATTACCAACCGGGGTTTAGAGATGGACGCGGGGAAAGTTTCGGCGGTTCAGGATTGGGTTCAACCCAAGACCTTAAAAGAATTGCAGCGTTTCCTAGGTTTTGCCAATTTTTATCGGCGATTCATCAAAGGTTTCTCTCATGTTGTTGCTCCTCTTACCAATCTTACCCGCAAGGGGGCCTTTACAGCTAACTGGTCTCCCTCTGTCTGTGAGGCCTTCCTGACCTTGAAGCGGGCCTTCACTTCGGCACCAGTGTTAATTCACCCAGATATTCGTAAGGCCTTCATTGTTGAAGTAGATGCTTCGGAGCTGGGAGTGGGTGCAGTTTTGTCGCAATATTCCGGTGATCCTGAGCGTCTACATCCATGTGCTTATTTTTCACGTAAATTCAGTACCGCGGAGCAAAATTATGATGTTGGTAATAGGGAACTATTAGCTATTAAACTGGCTTTTGATGAATGGCGACACTGGCTGGAGGGTTCTTTACATCCTATAACCGTGTATACCGATCACAAAAATCTTGAATACATTGGGTCTGCCAAGAGATTGAACTCCCGTCAAGCACGTTGGGCATTATTCTTCTCGCGTTTTAATTTTATTATTACTTTCAAGCCGGGTGTAAAAAATACTAAAGCGGATGCTTTATCTCGCATGTTCGGGGAATGTAAGGATCGGGGTGATACTGGTGACCCGATTCTACCTATGGGTTGTGTGGTCGGGGCATTACTTCCTGATCTCTCTAACACCCTGGCGCCGTTTCAAGACCAGTCTCCTAGTGAGGTTCCCTTGGGATGCCAGTTTGTACCGCCACATTTGCGTTCAGATGTAATTCGCGAATTTCACGATGCTAAAACTGCGGGTCATGTGGGTAATCGAAAAACCTTTATGCTTGCCCGTCGCCATGTATGGTGGCCAACCATGAGACGCGATATTACTGCCTTTATCGACGCTTGTGCTGTTTGTGCTCGAAGTAAAGGGGTTCACAAGGCTCCCAGTGGCGGTCTAGTTCCTCTTGAAATCCCTGCTGAACCTTGGACTCATATTTCTATGGATTTTATTGTAGATTTGCCTTTATCACACGGGAATACTGTCATTTGGGTGGTCGTAGATCGTTTCAGTAAGATGGCACACTTCATTCCTTTGACCAAACTTCCTTCTGCACCAGAGCTTTCTCGATTATTTACTTCACACATTTTTCGTATTCATGGTATTCCGTCCAATATAGTCTCTGATCGGGGCGTCCAATTCACTTCCCGTTTTTGGAAACATTTCTGTTCGCGGCTGGGTATACAGATCTCTCTTTCGTCTGCCTACCATCCCCAGTCCAATGGGCAGACGGAAAGAACGAATCAAACTTTGGAACAGTACTTAAGGTGCTATGTCTCTGATGCCCAAGAACAATGGGCAGAATTTATTGATTTCGCCGAATTTGCTTACAATAATGCTCCTAGTGAGAGTACCAAGATATCGCCTTTTTATTGTAACTTAGGGAAAAATCCTAGAGCTTCTTCCCTTTCAGGGTCACCTTCCAACTTGCCGGCGTTGGAGGAGTGGCTTCAAGAACGGAAGAATATCTGGACACATGTGCAGGAAATTCTTAAAACCACTAGTTTGAGATATAAGAAATTTGCTGATCGTCGCAGGTCGCAGGAACCAGCTCTGCAGGTGGGTGATCTAGTTTGGGTTTCCACCAAAAATATTGCGCTCCGTCAACCCTCTAGTAAATTAGGTCCCAAGTTCATTGGACCTTATCCTGTTATCAGGAAGTTGAATAACGTGTCTTTTAAAGTTCAACTCCCTCCGACTATGAAAATACCCAATTCTTTCCACGTTTCGCTGTTAAAACCAGCTAAGAACACGCCTCCAGCTGGTCCTTCGCCGATTCTTGTTGATAATGAGCCAGAATATGAAGTGAACAGGATCTTAGATTCACGTAAAGTGCGCAATTCGTTACAATATCTGGTCGACTGGGTTGGCTATGGTCCGGAGGAAAGATGTTGGGTGGCAGCTAGAGATGTGCATGCCAGTGCCCTTGTGAAAAAGTTTCATTGTGACAATCCAGAAAAGCCTGGTGAGGGTCCGGAGGCCCCTTGTGAAGGGGGGGGTAATGTCAGAAAGCGTCGCTTACCTGGGCCCCGTTCCAGCGCTGGTCGTGGGTGGCCGGGTGCGGCGGCTGTGTCGGCTCGGCGGCCGCGCCAGGCAGCGGCTGCTCCTGCCGGCGCGCGCGCGCCCCCTGCTGTTCCGGCCGGCGGCCCCGGCTCCCGTACACGTGCTCGCGCACGCGCGCGAGCACGTTCTGCTTGTCTCCTCCGGCGGCGCTGCTCTCAGCGCGCCCGCCGGGGGAGAGTCATTAGTTCAGGTGGGGTGGGGGGAAGGCGGTACAGGGACAGGGCCAATGTGCCCTAGTGTTGTTCCTTGGGCCAATGAGCCCAGCTGGATATAGTCAGGCCAATCCTGGCCTGGATCATAGTGCACCAATCACTCTCACCCTCCTCTCTGTCTCTCCCTATAAAAGCAATTCCCCCTCAGTTGGGAATTGCCTGTGATAGTGCCTTGTACCCTTTTTGTAGCTTGTCTCTAAAAGTATAATTTTGATCTCCCGTTGCCGACCACCGCCCGTCTTGACTACCCCCGGTCTGATCTCCTGCTGCCGACCACCGCCCGTCTTGACTACCCCCGATCTGATCTCCTGTTGCCGACCTCTGCTTGATCCTCGACCACGTTTTGTCCAATCCTTTGTACTGCTGCCATCTCGGAACTTCTGTTGCTGACCCCTAGCCTGTTGGACTTCCGTTATACGCTCAGCGATTGGGCTGCTCGGCGCCACTTCCAGCCGCGGGTTCTCCAGGCCTCTGAACAGTAAGACTCCAATCTTTGAGCCATTGAAGTCCTGGGGGCAACCGATCCCGGGCAGGCGTTCTCTGCGTCCCGGCAAGCGGGGGCTCCTAAAGGTGAAGCTGGCTGCGGAGATTGGGGGTTGAGGTCTTACTGAGAGGGCTGGAGTTATCCAAGTGGGTTGCTGTAGTACCCGGAGCGTGACAATGGGCAACTGGTTCTCTCTTGGACCCCACTGACCCTGGATCTTCTGGGTCTGCCAGATGCCTCCCCAGCCTGTAAGACTGGCATCCGTGGTAACTATCTCCCAATGGGGAGTCCAAAAGGACTTGCCTACCAGCAGATACCGAGGATCCAACCACCACAAGAGGGATTGCCTGGCTGGGGGGGACAGCACAAATCCTTGGTCCAGGGATTCCGGGGACTGATCCCAGCTGGCTAGCAGGTTCAGCTGAAGAGGCCTCATGTGGAATTGGGCAAAGGGCACTGCTTCGAAGCAAGCCACCACTAGGCCCACCAATCTCATCCCCAGGCACACCGATGGCTGTTGACAAGCCAGCAAGGCCTTTTCCTACGTCTGGAGACACAAGACCTTCCGCTGTGGCAGAAAGACCTTGACTTGAACGGTGTCTAGGGTCACCCCCAGGAAGGATCTCACTGTTGACGGTGTGCTATGCGACTTGGGGTAGTTGTTCACCCAACCGAAAGCTTCCAGAGTTGACAGCACGGTCCGGGTGTCGCTCTCAGCCTCCTCAAGGGACGGGGCCGAGATCAGAAGGTTATCCAGATAGGGTAATACACGACCCTGACCCCTACCCTGACCCCTCAGGATAGCCATGATGCCCGCCAGCTCCTTGGTGAACACCCTGGGAGCTGAGTATATGCCGAAGGGGAGTGCCACAAACTGGAAATGCTGACCCTCCAATGCAAACCTCAAAAACTTCTGATGTCCCGGAATAACAGTCCCCCTCTCTTTCTTTCTTTTAAAAATCCAAGCAACAAGAAAGTCAAGTGTAAAGAAAAGCAGGACTCACGGTTACCGCTCTCCACCAGCGCTGCACGGGTTAACGCAGACGCAGCACGCGTCTAGATGAAGAAGCTTCTGGCTGGGGGAGTGTCACCAGAGCGATAGCCAGTCTGTGCGCCGCTCACTCCGTGACTCCGCCCCCCCGGCCAGCACCTTTGCGGCCTGACAGCGGCGGCCTCCGTGAGGTGTGCCGGCCATATACGGCCCGCGCCCCCTATCAAGAGGCCTCCCCACGGCGAGGGAACGAGGGTGGTGAGTATGTGGGAGGAGTGGCAGCGGAACGCTCCTCGCTGTAGTGCTGCTATGGCGACGGAGCTCTCCGCTCCCCCACTCAGTAGCCACAAGCACGAACACAAATTAAAATAAAAAATACATGTGGGAGAAGGGAGGGTAACATATAAAAAGATATCTGGTTTCTCAGCAGGTACACCATATAAACCTGCGGCCGACCTGCTTGTTCTAGAGAAGCCTGCAGCACAGAGCCATGTGCCCTGTAAAACGCCCCAGACCCCGGCGTTTCACCCTACCGCCACGGATCCTGGTCATGCAGCAAGCCGACAGGTCAGAGGCCCCGCTTTGCTGCTAAAATCCTGAGAGAGTGTAAGCGATCTTCGCAGTACCACTGCAAGAAGTAGACTGGGCTTGGCTAAGAGGCGGCGGCTATTTATAGGGGACCGGGAGGAGCCACATCTTTGATATTGCAGTCCACGCCCCTTCGGGAGGAGAAGTCCCAGCTATGAAGAATGAGGGACGGCCTGGAATGGATAGGAAGGAAAATATGTACAGGTGTGTCTGGGCCTCCAGGTTCTGAATATCTGTTTAGCTTATGAATAATGTTCGTGATGACCCCATGATTCTTACAATATATTGGCACCGGTGTGTCTTGGATCCCGGCTTTGAAGTTGTTCCTGAGAGCAGGCTCTCCACAGCAGGTCGGTCCCGAGCCCCAGGTGAAAAATGTAGCAGGCATTCCTTTTGACGTTGTGACCCCCTGTGGTGCAGTGCGTTTACAGATCCCTCGTGGCAAGGGACAGTTTCCCTTCCTAAAAGTAAAAAATAGAATTCTCTTTCGCCCCGTCTTCTGTTATTTTTAGTTGAGTTCTTTTTTCTCTCCCCTGTTGGGAGGGTGTCCCCTCTTCAGGTCTGGTCCAGAGGCCGTCATTTTCTTCACAACTACCATCTGTAGAGCAAGATTCCCCAGGAAATCCCCTCCAGTGACATCATTAGTCACATGGGGGGATTCTACATAGGCTTCTTCTCTGTGGTATAAAAATCTCCCTTAGTTATGGGCCACCAAGGAAGGAGGACCTGTGTCCCCCCTCACTACAGGTGCTGGCGGGATTATTGCATTAACCACTCCCTATTAAGAAGATGATCACAGCCTATCGGAACAGGAGGAAGCTCCCGGACCTGATGGTCCTGCTGAGAGGAGGCCACCCGGTGGAGGACCTGTGATGAAAGACACGGTGAAGATAATTTAAAAAAAACTGCTCTAGACGGGACACCTGCAGACTTTGGGATGCCCCCATAAGGGATGCAGATGGACATAAGAGGGCAAGTGGCTGGAACACTATCTAAGGAGGGGTCTTTGTGGACCAGGAGGTTTGGGTAGTCACTCAGGTCCTTGAATTTTCCTGCACCCTCACCATGCTGATGACAAGTTCAACAGGGGGGAGCAGGGGCGTAGATTGGTGGGGGCACTTGCCTTGGGTGTAGCAGGTCAGGGGGTGCCAAAGAGCGGCCTGAGCACAGGTGGGGGGCGCCATTTCAAATCTTTGCTCCCGGTGCCAGAAAGCTTAGCTACTCCTCTGGTGTGGGGACACCCCTCTTTATTGGAACTCCAGACAACAACAGAGGCCCCTGAAACGTAGGAAACATGTAGTAAGGTACCCACCTCCAGCTGCTTGGTCCCTAACTGGTCCGCCTTTCTCAGAGTCCCATCCACTGGGCCTTTCCACCCCTGGTCCCCAAAGACCTCCTGGCTCTGGTCTGTACACAAGGGATGCTCCTAATCAGTAAACCTCCAAGGCCCACTGGGTAGGCGATGCTTCACGGCTGTTCCCACATTGGCCCCTCTCAAGAGTGTATTGGCCAGCACTACTTCCCTCAGGCACCGGTCTTGTCTTCTTCCTCGGCATTCATGCTCAACACAAGACAAGATCTCCTCCTTATATAGGACTCGGGATCCAATCAGTGAGAAGGTGGGCTGTCCCTATCTGAAAGGCCCATACATGGAATTAAAACAAACTGTTCATATGTTATCCTATTCTGTCACCTAGTGGCCTACCTGTGTAACTGCACCAACCAATAAAATGAAATGATATTTCCCACCTATTAACCCTTAAACTAAGTTATTAACCCCTTAACAGTATATCTGTAGGTGAGAGAATTTCTCACTAATAGGTCTGCGCTGAATTACATTACACAAAATATCAAGATATAATTAATACAATAAAAATTACAATTCCAACATTATTGCCCAGCGCAAGGAATCAAACTGTGTCAATCCAGTTACATAGAAATGAAGTCTATGCCATACAACATAGAAGGACTCCGCAGGGTTAATAGAATTGATTGCACTGTCCTCAATATTCATAAATGGATTACACCACCAGTGCTCGTAAAATCTTCAGTGCCACACCAACCACCAAATAAAATTGCACGTACCAGACTCCCTTTTTAGTGTCGCTTATCAGTTTGATTCCTCTTGAAACCGTCAATCGCTTTTTATACTTAAATATTTCTCATTAATTCACTCTCAGGAATAATCATTAGAATCCGCATGTGCAAAGGAAATTAAAAAGGAGACATAGCGTGACACCGTCTCATAACATTAAAAACAATCACCTTTTTATTGTGCTTAACCAATACACTCTTATTGCTCGCATGTAAAATCACAAATCCACATGAAAAGCTGAATGTCAAAGGCACATTCCGCCTCTATATCTCCGTAGCTAAAACTATCATAGGCTTGCTAAAATTCCCCGCTGCCCCGGCCGCAGGCTGCGGAGATGACTTAATCCAATCCGAAACCAAAAGAACATGTGTTGACGCTGTGGATGGGCCCCGCCCAATGTGCTTTGTCAATCCAGACTTACTCAATGGGCTGCAGGCCCTCCACACCATCAATAGATTTATTGAATACATTTAGTGATAGTGTGGAGGGCCCGCAGCCCATTGAGTAAGTCTTGATTGACGAAACGCGTTGGTAAGCAAGTGAATGTAAGCAAGCCTATGATAGTTTTATCTATGGAAATATAGAGGCGGATCGTGACTTTGGCATCCAGCTTTTCATGTGGATTTGTGATTTTACATACGAGTAATAAGAATACTGGTGGTGTAATCCATTTATGAACATTGAGGACAGTGCAATCAATTCTATTAACCCCGCGGAATCCTACTATGTTGTATAGCATAGACTCTGTTTACCCCTTAACAGTGGTGAAGGATAAGCCACCACTAAGTTACACAGTTTGTGAACTGCCAAGAGGTCCAAGGGACCCCTGTTCTAGTTTACATGTAGCACAGGCGGGTGGCATGGCAGATGATTGGAACAGATGAGGACCGGAACAATCAGGTTGAATATAGCCTGGACTCAGATCCTAAGCCCTTCACTACATATAATGGGCTATCAATTCAAAGGGAAGATACAGGGAATGGAAAGGGAGCATAGGTGATGTCACTCAACCATGAGTACGTGGGATGCCAGGATGGCTGAAGATCACAGGAAACCAGGAACGTACAGGATCCCAGGAATCGCTGAAGGTCAGGCAGCCATGACGATGTCAGGTGATGTCTGATAGCTCCTGTCCTGTCCTGTACATCATGTAAGCAGGTTGCTTTCTATAATGGAATCGAGTCCTACTGTCAGGCCCAAGGCCTGAATATAGAATAAGCATGTGTATTATAATTGTATTCGTGTTTAATGTATAGTCCAAGACCTAGGTGAGGGGTCACTCAGACTGTGCCTGTTGTTTTGTGCATTCCAGTTTTATGGGGGGTTCTGTTTGTGCTACTTCCTTCTTTGAAGTCAAAAGCCATTGTAGCAGCAGGATGTGCTGTCTCTGGACCCACCATAAAACCAAACTGAGATAAGGGACCTGGAAGAGAAATGTCCTCACCAGGTGGGATCAGAGGGGAGGGGGGATGAAGCTTTTCCCTCCTAAATTTAGCTAATAAAGCCTAGATGCTAAACACATTCTGGAGTGAGAAACCTGAGTCACGAACCTCAGTCACAAGCCTGTGGCAAACGCTGGACAAAAGACCCTAAGCAACAGCTGGAGACTCACTCGCAAGGATTTCTACGCCATTATGCTGTAAGGACTTTCTTTTAGTTTTCTGAACTGGTCTTGCTGTACTCTTTTATGTATTTTTGTACCTGTATGTCATTTGTTTCTGTATATTACATCTAGCACTGTGATACCTTGTTTATCAGATTAAAAGTTTAATCAATCAGCTCTGGCCTTTGATCTCTAAATATATGAGCTCACCTTTCTGAAGGAAACTCTGGTGAAACACGTTTATCAAAGGGTTAATTTGGTGACTTGCTGGGACTAGTAGTGCATACCAGGGGTCTGGTGGCTTTAACCCTTGCACCATCGCACTCTCTCTAGCATACTGGCTGAGCTGATAGAGTGCGATCGTGACAACTGGAGGCAGCGCCGGGATATATTTAGAGATTTTTAGTGCTTGCTGGATTTTACCAGAAAATCTTAGCACTAAAATAAATTGCGTACATCTTATTGTGTGTAAATTCCAAAGACAGAGCTCAGAGCTGATCTAAGTGACATACCAAGAAGAGTGCAAGACAGTTCTGTCCTCCCTATCTATTGTTTTACTTCCTCTGCTTCATATCGGAAATATGAAGGCATATCGCAAGCAGTCCAAGCCCGCACTGGAGCTAATGTGCCAAGAAATGGAGATCCCTACAGTGGGAATGAACAAGGAGCAACTTATTGCTGATCTTGTGGAGTATGATGCCCGTGCAGCAGAGCTGAGTGACGTGAGGCTAAGTCCTACAGCTGGGACTGGGGGACACGACAACATTACTCCCCATCAGGGGACAATTACTCTGTGTGTGAGAGTTATAATTATTGCACTTACCAGCTTAGACTGTATGATAGCCATTCATCTATATTATGGACTGATATGAGGGACCTCTGGCGCCCCCCTGGTGTCTATTGTGTATATGTTATGTAAGTTTTTATGTATTGTACTTGATGTTTTTTTAGCCATTAGATATTTTCAATAAATCAAGATTTTTTATTATTACCTTGGTGGGTGGTGCCGCTCTTTGTATTCTCTTGGGATGGGCTTTTGGGGGTGTGTGGGGACCACCAATACATATTTGCAGTGTTCTGGTTGTAATAGACTGGTGCTGTCCTTTCTTTTTTTGACTATACAGCAGCACAGGGAAACAATTTATTCTTAATGTGGTGGATTATGCAACCAGGTACCCTGAGGCTGTTGTCTTATCTTCTGTCCGGGCAGATAAGGTGGCTGATCAGTAAATTCTGCGGGTTGGGGTTCCCCGGAGAAATGCTGACTGATCAGGGCACACAGTTTATGTCCAATCTAATGCAAAGTCTCTGTAAAAGGTGAATGTACAGCGCTTGGTAGCAAGCCCATACCACCCCCAAAACAAATGGTCTCTGCGAGAGGTTCAATAGGACATTGAAACAAATGTTAAAAACCTTTGTAGAATCAGAAGGCAGAGACTGGGAAAAGTACTTACCCTATTTGTTATTTGCTTACAGGGAGATACCCAAAGAGTCTACAGGTTTCTTGCCCTTTGAATAATTGTATGGTCGCAAAGTACGGGGACCCCTAGATTTAGTTAGGGGGGAATGGGAATGGGTGCAACATACCCCTGAGACTTCTATGGTGGAGTATGTTCAGGGACCGGATGCAGCCATTGACTGGGCTAGTACACGACAACCTCAGAGCAGCACAGTCCAGGCAGAAGTACAGGTATGACCGCAATGCAAGGGACCGAGTCTATGAGGTGGGACAGAAGGTAATGGTTCTAAACCCCATTAGGCAGAATAAGTTACAGGCTGCCTGGGAGGGTCCTTTCACCATTTTACTGCGCCCAGAACCAACCACATACGTAGTAGCCCTTGATGAGAAAGGTCAGAGGCAGAGACAGTACCACATTAATATGTTAAAGGCCTACTATGACCCTGAGGAGGTGGTACTCAGTGTGTGCAGTGCACCAGAAGAAGGCGTGGATAGTGATCCCTTACTAGACCTCGTGGAGGAAGCTAAGAGCCAGGGATCCCTTCAGGATGTGCAGATCAATCCACAGCTCTCAGATGAGAGGAAGAGGCAGCTAAATCAGGAATTAGGCCCCTTCAGTGCCACCTTTAATACAGTAGCCACCCAACATGTTGATACGGGGGACCAGCCACCGCTTAGACAGGTGGCCTATCGGGTATCCCCAGAAATAAAGGCCCACATACAGAAGGAGATCGAGCACATGTTAAAGCTAGGGGTAATTAAGAAGTTTAAGAGCCCCTGGGCCTCCCCAGTAGTTCTGGTGTCCAAAAAGGATAAATCCACCAAGTTGTGTGTGGATTACCGAAGATTAAATGCAGTGACTAAATTTGATGCTTGCCCCATGCCCAGAATAGATGAACTGCTTGATCAGCTAGCAGGTTCCCAATATGTCACTATCATGGATTTGAGCCGAGGGTACTGGCAGATCCCTATGACCCCCTGGGCCCAGGAGCGGTCAGCCTTTATCACTCCCTTTGGGTTGTTTGAGTGCTGTGTCATGCCTTCTGGGATGAAAAATGCCCCAGCCACTTTCCAACGACTAGTTGATCAGCTGCTAGAGCGCCACGAGGAATACGCAGTGGCTTACTTAGATGATATTGCCTGGGAGGAGCACCTGATTCACCTGGGCAAGGTGGTAAAACAAATAGCTGAGGCAGGGCTTACCATCAAACCAGAGAAGTGTCAAGTTGGCATGACAGAAGTGCAGTATCTGGGATATCGGGTAGGAGGAGGGACTCTACGACCTGAGCCCAGTAAGGTGGAGTCTTATCCTCAAACAATATAATTTCACTGTCCAACACAGGAAAGGAAGCCTGCATCAAAATGCAGATGGACTATCACGTCAGGGGGAAATAGACGGTTAATGGAGACAGATCTATCAGCCTGTAGAGGCTAGATCGCTCAGTCCCCATCTTAAAGGGGAGGTGTCAGGCCCAAGGCCTGATTATAGAATAAGCATGTGTATTATAATTGTATTTGTGTATAATGTATAGTTCAAGAGGGGTCACTCGGACTGTGTTTTGTGTATTACAGTTTTATGGGGGGTTCTGTTTGTGGCACTTCCTTCTTTGAAGTCAAAAGCCTTTGTAGCAGCAGGATGTGCTGTCTCTGGACCCACCATAAAACCAAAACTGAGATAAGGGACCTGGAAGAGAGATGTCCTCACCAGGTGGGGTCAGATGGGAGGGGGGTTTTTCACTCCTAAATTTAGCTAATAAAATCTAGATGCTAAACACATTCTGAAGGGTTATGGTGTCACCTCCCCCTAGTGGCCTCTCTATAGGAATATATGGAGGGTTATGGTGTCACCTCCCCCTAGTGGCCTCTCTATAGGAATATATGGAGGGTTATGGTGTCACCTCCCCCTAGTGGCCTCTCTATAGGAATATATGGAGGGTTATGGTGTCACCTCCCCCTAGTGGCCTCTCTATAGGAATATATGGAGGGTTATGGTGTCACTAACCTCTAGTGGCCTCTCTATAGGAATATATGGAGGGTTATGGTGTCACCTCCCCCTAGTGGCCTCTCTATAGGAATATATGGAGGGTTATGGTGTCACTGACCTCTAGTGGCCTCTCTATAGGAATATATGGAGGGTCATGGTGTCACCTCCCCCTAGTGGCCTCTCTATAGGAATATATGGAGGGTTATGGTGTCACTGACCTCTAGTGGCCTCTCTATAGGAATATATGGAGGGTTATGGTGTCACCTCCCCGCTTCTCTCTGTTGGATGCTTGTATAAGGTGGTAGCTGTACATTATAGATATACATCACAGACTTAAAAAAGTTCATGAAACAATTGATCCTTTGGCACATGTTTATTTCCCTCCAGTGCCGCGCGCCCGCCATGCATTTCAGTTGCTGGCGACAGTCTGTTTTATCCAGGATATATATTCAGAGACACGAGTGAAGACACTGGGGAGACCGCAGTCAGCAGGGATGACAGATTGGACACCAGCTAGGACCCAGTCCCGGTCCCTTGGGCACACGAGAGCGCCCCTGTAGTCACTCTGAAGAGGAGGAAACAAGTGCAGGTTAGTGGCTGTATTTCACTTCACATCCCTATCCCCCATCCAGTCCTGTGCCCCTGATGCCAGAAACTCAGGAAATATATTCACCCTTTTATGTTACTAGCAAATGCATGGAAATGCCAGCAGGGGGCTGCATGAGTGGTACCAGTAAAGGGGGGACAGGATGAGCGGTGCCAGTAGGGGGACTGGATGAGCGGTGCCAGTAGGGGGACTGGATGAGCGGTGCCAGTAGGGGGACTGGATGAGTGGTGCCTGTAGGGGGACTGGATGAGTGGTGCCAGTAGGAGGACTGGATGAGTGGTGCCAGTAGGGGGACTGGATGAGTGGTGCCAGTAGGGGGACTGGATGAGCGGTGCCAGTAAAGGGGGGACAGGATGAGTGGTGCCAGTAGGAGGACTGGATGAGTGGTGCCAGTAAAGGGGGGACAGGATGAGTGGTGCCAGTAGGGGGACTGGATGAGTGGTGCCAGTAGGGGGACTGGATGAGCGGTGCCAGTAAAGGGGGGACAGGATGAGTGGTGCCAGTAGGAGGACTGGATGAGCGGTGCCAGTAGGGGGACTGGATGAGCGGTGCCAGTAGGGGGACTGGATGAGTGGTGCCTGTAGGGGGACTGGATGAGTGGTGCCAGTAGGAGGACTGGATGAGTGGTGCCAGTAGGGGGACTGGATGAGTGGTGCCAGTAGGGGGACTGGATGAGCGGTGCCAGTAAAGGGGGGACAGGATGAGTGGTGCCAGTAGGAGGACTGGATGAGTGGTGCCAGTAAAGGGGGGACAGGATGAGTGGTGCCAGTAGGGGGACTGGATGAGTGGTGCCAGTAGGGGGACTGGATGAGCGGTGCCAGTAAAGGGGGGACAGGATGAGTGGTGCCAGTAGGAGGACTGGATGAGTGGTGCCAGTAAAGGGGGGACAGGATGAGTGGTGCCAGTAGGGGGACTGGATGAGTGGTGCCAGTAGGGGGACTGAATGAGTGGTGCCAGTAAAGGGGGGACAGGATGAGTGGTGCCAGTAGGGGGACTGGATGAGTGGTGCCAGTAGGGGGACTGGATGAGCGGTGCCAGTAGGGGGACTGGATGAGTGGTGCCAGTAGGGGGACTGGATGAGCGGTGCCAGTAAAGGGGGGACAGGATGAGTGGTGCCAGTAGGAGGACTGGATGAGTGGTGCCAGTAAAGGGGGGACAGGATGAGTGGTGCCAGTAGGGGGACTGGATGAGTGGTGCCAGTAGGGGGACTGAATGAGTGGTGCCAGTAAAGGGGGGACAGGATGAGTGGTGCCAGTAGAGGGACTGGATGAGCGGTGCCAGTAGGGGGACTGGATGAGCGGTGCCAGTAGGGGGACTGGATGAGTGGTGCCAGTAGGAGGACTGGATGAGCGGTGCCAGTAGGGGGACTGGATGAGCAGTGCCAGTAGGGGGACTGGATGAGCAGTGCCAGTAGGGGGACTGGATGAGTGGTGCCAGTAGGGGGGCTGGATGAGCGGTGCCAGTAGGGGGACTGGATGAGCGGTGCCAGTAGGGGGACTGGATGAGCGGTGCCAGTAGGGGGACTGGATGAGTGGTGCCAGTAGGGGGACTGGATGAGCGGTGCCAGTAGGGGGACTGGATGAGCAGTGCAGTAGGGGGACTGGATGAGCAGTGCCAGTAGGGGGACTGGATGAGTGGTGCCAGTAGGGGGGCTGGATGAGCGGTGCCAGTAGGGGGACTGGATGAGCAGTGCAGTAGGGGGGCTGGATGAGCGGTGCCAGTAGGGGGACTGGATGAGCAGTGCAGTAGGGGGGCTGGATGAGCGGTGCCAGTAGGGGGACTGGACAAGCGGCGCCAATAGGGGGCTGGATGAGCAGTGCCAATAGGGGGCTGGATGAGTGGTGCCAGTAGGGGTACTGGATGAACAGTGCCATTAGTAGGGGATCAGATGAGTGGAGCAGGACAAAGGGAACCAAAAGAGTGGAGCTTGAAGGATGGAGCAGATCTGGAACGGTGGACAGAGGACTGGAGATGGCAGTGGGGGGACCAAGAGGGGGCTGGATGAGGGGTGCTCCTAGGAGGACTGGATGAGTGGTGCTCCCAGGGGAACTGGATGAGGGGTGCTCCTAGGGGGGCTGGATGAGTGGTGCCAGTAGGGGGACTAGATGAGCAGTGCTAGTAGTAGGGGGATCAGATGAGTGAGCAGGACAAGGGGAACCAAAAGAGCGGACACGGATGTGGCAGATAAGAAAGATAAGGAAATCTGGGAGGGTGGACAGAGGACTGGAGATGGAAGTGAGGGGGGGAAGAGGGGGACTTGATGAGTGGTTCCAGTTGGGGAACTGGACGAGTGGTGTTGGAACACCGGAGTGGTGCAAGTAGGGGGGGGGGGGAATGAGCGGTGCCAGTAGGGGGACTGGATGAGCACTGACAGTAGGGGGACTGCATGAGCGGTGCCAATAGGGAATTGGATGAGCGGTGCCAGTAGGGGGACAGGATGAGCAGTGCCAGTAGGGAGACTGGATGAGTGGTGCTCATAGGGGGGCTGGATCAGCGGTGCCTGTAAGGAGACTAAATGAGTGGTGCCAGCAGGGGGACCGGATGAATGGTGCCATTAGTAGGGGGGATTAGATGAGTGGAGCTAGACAAGGGGAACCAAAAGAGAGTAGCTTGAAGGATGGAGCAGACTGGATGAAGAGCAAAACTATAGGTTTTTAAATGAGGAGAGCTTGATAGCAGGGCCAGATGAGCAGCGTGGGGGGCAGATGATGGGAGCTCGGAATTTAATGAACAGAGCTGGACAAGCCATCAGAAGACACATAGAAGATGGTAGGGTGCCATACCACGCAGGCGAAGTTCCTGGAGGTGGTGGCACAGATTATGCTGCTTGGAATGTCCGCTCCCCAGGCCTGGCTGCACTCTGTGTTAGACAGAAGACAGGCGACCTTTTGCTGCAGATGACCCACTTTGGCGTTTGCTGAAAGAAAGAGGTAGACCAATAAATCCAGCTCTTTGATAGAGGTGGCTTGAAGTGGACCTAAGCTGGCTAACAATAACCATGTGTAACATGCACCCTTTAGTTCAGGGCTTGCTATTTGATCTGAAGGATGTCCCCTGCATGAGGGAGCTAAAGGATGTCTCCTGGATGAGGGTCTTCCTGTGTCTGAGTAGTACTCACCCAGTTCTGGGAGGTATCATCCTGGTAATTTTAGGTCAATTTTAGGTCAAAACGTTCCAGCAAAGACATCTTTATTGGACAGAATCATGTCCAGTTGAGAAACTCTGGCACGGGTGGACGTTCCCACTTCCTACTGGTCTTGATCTCCAGCTGGTCACCCTCTGTCACTACCCCCCTGGGCCACAGTAAGCACCGGAATCCTAGCCCCTTCACTCTGCCCCTCACAGGGGGATGCTACTCCAGCCTGACCCCCAAGGTCTTCCACATGAGCCGTCTGGCATGGGATTCTCTGGGCGTTGGCCTCTAATACCCTTAATTATTTTATTGTAAGATGAAAACTTGTACCATTCGAGTTAGTGCTGGTGTTTCTTGATCCAGTAGCGACACATTGTACTTCCGCACTGAGGGCATCAGAGGCGCCGGGGAGAGACACCGGGGACACTCGGGCATTCATGGCAACGTTACTGCTCAGCTTCAGGAGAGAGATGTCGTTGTGGAAACTCAGGTCATTGAAGATGGGGTGTTTGATGACCTGTGAAATATTTATACACACTATCATTCTGCATCCAGCGAAAAATAGGATAAAAACCTGAGACAAGACGAGCACGATAGCCATCACTACTAGAGACGTCTTGTAACCAGCCGCCAATTGTGATGACCCGCCAGACACCCGTTGGCAACCCCTAATCTCCACCACTGAATCACTTGTCTTTATTTAGAAAAAGTAAGCAACATTCATTTCTGCTGTCTCACAAATGTTATTTAGACCTGGTTAATCCTGTCAGCAGAGGAGAGAAAGAGGTGCAGGCTGAGTTGCGACATTGTAGTATTCTTAACCATAAAAGCCCTGCTAGCCTGCTTGTTGCCCCGTGGGACACCTGCCTTCAGGTAAGTTGGCAAACCCCAATCTCCGCCGCTGCATCAAGCCCCCGTTCACCGGGATGCAAGCTGGCCTCACTAGAGACGGTTGTCTCCAGGTCCTATGTAGCGCAAAGGATGCCAAGTGATGGGGTGAAACTGGATAAACCAAGGGCCCAAAGAGAGCAGAGTCAGGAAGCCGGTGTCACTCACGGGGTATTAGTCCTCCAGGCGTCTTAGTACAGGGGTAGAGCAGATGGATGGTCGAGGATAGCCAGGGGTGTCAGAGCCGGAGAGTCAGAGGTATCGCGGTATCCAGAGGGTCAGGCAAAATCGCAGTCGAGCAGGCAGAGGTTGGTCAATAACATATTAGGTTTAGCTGAGACACAGAGAGCACCCTTAGCGCCGTAACGCTAACATGGGCAATGTAAACAGGGATGGGTTCCTATTTAAGGGGTCAGTGGCCAATGGGAGCTGTGGGTGAGTCTGGTGTGTGGCAGTTGGCTGGCCCAGTACTGATTCCAGAGCTGGCCAGCTCTGTGAGCAGTGAGCTTGGCAAGCCACTAATTAGCCCTCCTGCCCAGGAGGCTGCGGCGCCTGTCACCAGCAGCGCAGCGTCTCCTCAAGGCAAAATCCTTAAAGAGTGGTGCGCGTGCTTACACAGCTAGAGGGGAGTGAAGGGCGCGGTGTGGAACAATGCATGGAGACTGGCCGCTCCAAAACAAATAACCTAGATAGCAACAGAGAAAATAAATGGTGAAATTAAAAAAAATGGGCATTTATGTGTATGCCTGGGTACGAATCCTAGGCGTAACCTAGGAGGGTGCAGGGGGCAGAGCCGCACTGGGGCCCAGAAGGTCCTGAATTGCAGCAATGTGCCACGCCTCCCTAGGGCGCCGCGCATCGCTACTCATCATCCATTTAGCTAAGGTCAATCTGACTTATCTGCACATAACTGTTTGCAATTCATCACCTGTAGTTTTGCTCTTCAGACCTGTATTTGAACTGTTATTACCTGTATTATTTACTTAGTGTGCGTTTACCGCAGTAACATCTACAATGGTTCTTTTTGCTTTTTATCGGAACTTCTACACCTGTCTCTCTCCCATGTCTTAAATGACCCGTTACTGGGCCAGTCTCCAGTCCGATATTTCCCGGTCATGGACCGGGCTTAGGACAACGACTAACCCACACGATGCATCCCGAAAATCGAACCCTTCATAGGTCATCGTCATTGTTACACCTCGCTCTAATCGGGCTCACCTGCGCTTTTTTTGTATTAACTTAAAAAGAAAGGCTCTTACTTTGGAAACAGCTTTAACCTGGGTGGACTTCGCACGGGACATTGGGGTGGACTGGCCCAGAATCACCTGGGTATCGGTTCTGTAAGGAAAAACACATAGGAGACTTCACACAAATGGCCAGATAATGTGTTATAAATAGGGGGAGGGGCAAAAGAAAAAAGTGGCAAAGTGTTAACTAAGGGTGTTATCTCATGTTTGAGGCAGGGGCTGTGTTACTAATCGAACCCGGTCCACCATTTTCTTTTTTTAAAGCCCGAGAAGCTTCTGACCGCCACGTTCAGAGTCCTTCACTGAAATGCCCTTGTCTTCAGGGACATACAGCAACCCCTGGGAGCTGGGAGGAAGATATTATATTGAGTGAGAGTCAATAGGCAAACAAGACTAAGGGATTTATTGGCAACATGAACCAGGAAAAAATCATTCTTAGGGCCACCAGAGGAAATCCTTCTTGTGGTCACCAGAGGAAATCATTCTTGGGGCCACCTGAGGAAATCATTCTTGGACCCACCAGAGGAAATCATTCTCTGGGACAAAAGAGGAAATCATTCTTGGGGCCACCAGAGTAAATCATTCTTGGTGCCATCAGAGGAAATCATTCTTGGGACTCACCAGAGAAA
Source organism: Gastrophryne carolinensis (assembly GCA_027917425.1). Taxonomy (NCBI): domain Eukaryota; kingdom Metazoa; phylum Chordata; class Amphibia; order Anura; family Microhylidae; genus Gastrophryne; species Gastrophryne carolinensis. Next base: position 7,720,900 of record CM051234.1, read on the forward strand.
CCGATTCTAGGGGTGTCAGGTCTGGAGTTCCTCCGCAGCTTGATTTCCCCTACATTATGCTGCTCCACCAGCAGATGTCTCTGTCCTGCTGAGGTGTGTTAATCAGCCAGCACCTGTGGGACTTCCTGGCCTATATAAGCTGATCTACACATGGCCTCAGCGGATCAGCATTAATCTGTCTTTCGAACCTGAACCCTGGAACTCTGTAACCTGAACAACTCTGTAACCTGAACAACTCTGTAACCTGAACAACTCTGTAACCTGAACTCTGTAACCTGAACTCTGTAGCCAGGACTTACCTTAGCCTTAGCCCTAGCCTCAGTCATAGCCTTAGCCACAGCATCAGCCATTGTTGGACTTTGGACTCCTAAGCACGTATGTTTTTTGACTTCACAGCAATCTGAGTGTGTTTCATGCTTCCCTGTTTATCTATGTGTTTATATGTATATAGCAGCTTGGTTGGTGTGTACTTACTGTTTGTCATTATTAAACACGGTTTGCCGCATATCACGGTCACGGTTTGCCGCTTCTGTCTCTCAGTCTAATTCTGGACATTTACTACTATTGGGATTTCTCTGATGAGAAATCCCTGACATGGGGTCTCTAGAGGAAATCATTCTTGGGGTCACCAGAGCAAATCATACTTTCGACCACCAGAGGAAATCATTCTCGGGGCCACTAGGGGGCAAGGATTCAAATTCATGTCACATGAACTTACACTTATGAGACTTGATTTGTGATAGGCTAGTACAATTTCCTTGTGGCAGTCAATTGACATAACTCGGCACCTGATCTGTGCTATGCCAAGCCCATGAAGATCCATAAATGTTTCTCTCCTGGAGTAGCTATGGAATAACACTTACGTGACGTGGCAATGAGCAGCTGTAACAACCCAGAGACTGTTGATCAGCGCGCCACTACAGGGGGCCAATCCATCGTTATTCTGTGGAAGAAGCGTCATTAGAATATTATTTTTACTGTTTATCTATAAAGCTCCATTGTATTCTGAGAGGAGGAGGAGTAACACACAGGGGGCATTAAGGGTCCTAGAGCCGGGAAATAAGGTTAGTTTCCAGGTGACCTGGGGGGCTTCAGACAGTGGGGTATCCCAATTTTTAATGCCCCGGGGGTGACAATCTACCCGTCCGTCGGGTCGTGGGTTATGTAACACTTTAAAGCGGAACAAAACCTGCATGGCCAGCCCTGGGTTTTAAAAGAGAACCCGCGCATGCACCATAGAACCGGGAAAAGGTGAGTTTGTACTGGGCATTCTGTGCGGTTTCACGCGGCGGGGGAATACCAAATCTGGATTCCACAAAGACAATGATCAAAACCTGGTATGGTGAAATGTGTGTTTTTTGGTCCACTTTAACCTGATTTAACGTCCAGTTTTGGGCTTATTTAAAAAAGCTTGGCCCTTAGAATGGCTATATATAATAATATGGAACAAAGATTCCTATGTGTGCCTAGCATAGAATGGCCATCTACACAAAAATAATAATAATAATGCCAAGTGGAGAGTTTTACCTGCAGAGAAACGTGCCAGGGCCAAGATCTAGGTACGGCGACCTTGGAGTCACTGCTGGAGGCAGGCGTGCTGGCGGGCATACCACAGCCTGGGAGGAGAAATGGCTCAGGTGACATTGTGGCCAATTACATTATACTTGAAGTATATAACTATGTATACAGATTAGTGGTGGTTACAGACAATGGAGGGTCGGGCTCCAGTACAGACAACAGTGTACAGACAATGGAGGTCCAGGCTCCAGTACAGACAGCAGAGTACAGACAATGGAGAGTTGGGCTCCAGTACAGCCAACAGAGTACAGACAACGGGTGGTCGCGCTTCAGTACAGCCAACAGTGTACAGACAATGGAGGTCCAGGCTCCAGTACAGATAACAGAGTAGAGACAATAGAGGGTTGGACTCATTACAGCCAAAAGAGTACAGGCAACGCAGGGTTGAGCTTGTTACAGACAGCAGAGTACAGACAATGGAGGGCCGGGCTCCAGCATGGATAACAGAGTACAGACAATAGAGGGTTGGGCTCATTACAGACAACAGAGTACAGACAACGGAGGTTTGGGCTCATTACAGACAATAGGGTACAGACAATGGTGGGCGATGGCCCTGGTAAGGGCTAAGGAGGTTGTGAGCCCCAATATGATGGGAGCCACAAAACACGAGGCAAGATATAACTAACATACCTGCTACATACATACCATACCATACATACTACAATACACTAAAAAGGCATTACAAATATATCCTAACTATACTACAATGCACCACAAAGGCGTTTCAAACTTACATCACAAATATATTACAACACACCAAAATGGATTATAATACTATGTCACAGATTTTACTATTGTTCAACACACTGCAAATATGTTACAAAAATATCATATCAGGTACAAGAAAGCATCAAAATAACATTTCACACATATGCCTAAATACACCAAATGGTATACAATATACAATACCCCAAGGTATTACAAAAACAAATAAGCAATACACAGTACAGAAAACAAACTACAATACAGTGATATATCACAAATACATTACAATATAAAAAAAGGTAATACAATAGTAAATCACACGTTTACTACAATACAACACAAAGGCAATCCAAAACTATATCACAAATACAACACAAATACAACACATTTTCTACAATACAAGGGATTAGGTGAGTATACTCACCATATGCTCCGCTGATCAAGGCCAAGCAGGAAAGGAAGCACATCGCTGCCATTGTGTCACACTGTTTGGTTTTGCCTCTGGTGTTTCCTGTTTTCCTGTCTCTCCACCAAGCAGACAAGATCGCCCTACCTGCCCCATGGGAGGGGTAAATCACCCTGCACGTCCTATAGAGAATTTTTCTCAGCCCCTAAAGGTTGTCTCTCGATTGGCCTCACACAGTCACAGTTTCCAAAAACTGTAAACCACATGTTCCTCTTTCATTTATTTTTTGTGGGGACCAAAAACGTATGGGGTCAAAGTTTGTAACTTCCCCCTAGTGGCCACATTACTTCTGTCAAGCTTTCCAAGATTGGGTGTTAGGGGGCATGCTAGTTCCTTGGGACTCCTTCCACAAGTCACATGACCCCCGAGAAGCGTCAAATGATTCAGTTAGATGCTGTGCATTCGATGAGTCCAAACATGGCTGTCTGATATGTTTCCTAACCCGGGCTCCTGTGCCCGCTAAAATGACGTGGAATATATGTACAGGTGTGTCAGGGCCTCCAGGTTCTGAATATATGTTTAGCTTATGAGTAATGTTCATGACAACCCCACAATTGCTTAAAATATATTGGCACCGGCGTGTCTTGGATTCTGGCTTTGAAGTTGTTTCTGAGAGCAGGCTCTCCACAGGAGCCTCAGGTGAAAAATATAGCAGGGATTCCTTTTGACGCTGTAACCCCCCCGGAGGTGCAGTATGTTTGCAGACACCTCATGGCAAGGGACAGTTTCCCCCTGTTCAAATATGATCGTTCCTCTTCCTAAAATTAAAAAAATAGAACCCCTTCACCCCTTTTTCCATTATTTTTGGTTTAGTTCTTTTTTCTGTCCCCCATTGGGGGGTGTGTCCCGTCTTCAGGTCTGCCGGGCCAGAGGCTTCCTCGTGGTCCAGCACCCGTCATCTTCTTCACGCTGGGGAGCTGCCACGACTACCATCTGTAGAGCAATATTCCCTAGGACATCCCCTAGGACATCCTACGCTCCCGTGACATCATTAGTCACATGGGGGATTGTACCTAGGCTCCTTTTCTGTGGTATAAAATGCTCCATTTGAGACGGGCCAAGAAAGGAGGACCTGTGTCACTACAGATGCTGCTGGGATGACTGCAATAACCACTCCCCATCAAGAAGAAGATCACAGGCCATCGGAACAGGGGGAAGCTCCCGGACCTGACGGTCCTGCTGAGAGGAGGCCACCCGGTGGTGGACCGGTGATGGAAGACACGGCGAAGATAATTTTTAACATTTTTTAACTGCTCTTGTGGAGACACCTGCAGACTTTGGGATGCCCCAATAAGGGATGCAGATCGAAAAAAGGGGGCAAGTGACTGGAACTAACACTATCTATGGAGGGGTCTTTGTGGACCAGGAGGTTTAGGTACTCGCTCAGGTCCTGGGGGGTGCAGGGGCGTAGCTGGGAGGGCACTTGCCTTGGCTGCAGCAGGTCAGGGTGGTGCTAAAGGGGGCCCTGAGCACAGATGGGGGCACCATTTCGAATCTTTGCCCCGGGTGCCAGAAAGCCTAGCTACTCCTCTGGGGGGGGGGGGGGGGGGTTGCCCCCTCTTTATTGGAACTCCAGACAACAACAGAGGCACCTGTCATGTAGAAAACATGTAGTAAGGTACCCACCTCCAGCTGCTTGGCCCCTATCTGGTGGTCCGCCTTTCTCAGAGTCCCTGGGCCTTTCCATCTCTGGTCCCCAAAGACCTCCTGGCTCCGGTCCATTCACAAGGGATGCTCCTACTCAGTGAACCTCCAAGGCTCCTCGGGTAGGTGATGCTTCAGGGGTGTTCCTGCAGCGCTCCCTCTCAAGAGGGTATTGGCCAGCACTACTTCCCCCGAGCACTGGTCTCGTCTTTCTCATGTCCTCGACAGAAGACAAGATCTCCTCCTTATATAGGACTCTGAGCCAATCAGTGAGAAAGTGGACTGTCCCTACCTAAGAGGCCCATACATGGAATTAAAACAAACTGTTCATTTCTTATCCTAGTGTCCGCACTGTGTAACTGCACCTACAAATACAATTCAATGATCATTTGTGTACATTTCCCACCTATTAACCCTTAAACTAAGTTATTAACCCCTTAACAGTGATGAAGGATAAGCCACCACCCAGTTACACTGTTTGTGAATGGGTAAATGGTCCAAGGGACCCATGTACTAGTTTAGACCTAGCACTGGCTGGTGGCATGGCAGATGATTGGAACTAGATCTTGCCTGGTGTCCGCGATGGGGTGGACTGGACGAATCAGGTTGAATCTAGCCTGGAACCATATCCGAAGCCCATCAATACTCATAATGGGCTATCAATTCAAAGGGAACATACAGGGAATGGTCACGGGAGCACAGGTAATGTCAATCAACCATGAGCAGGCGGGATGCCAGGATGGCTGAAGATCACAGGAAACCAGGACCGGACGGGATCCCAGGAATCGCGGAAGATCAAGCAGCCATGACGATGTCAGGTGATGTCTGATAGCTCCTCAAGTCCTGGAAGTAGGTTGCTTTCTATAATGGAATTGAGTCCTACAAGCGCTACGAGCACTACAAGGAACAGGGAGATGTAGTGACAGATTGGGGTCACAGGGGTCCTAACCCTCTGGCTTGCCCAGTCTGTGGTGCTGTCTTCTTCTGTATGTCCCCTGTGAAGCCAAGCCTAGGGACTTCTAAGGACTTCCTGTCTTCTTTTGTACAACCCCTGTGAAGGCAAGCCTAGGGAATTCTAAGGATGTGCTGTCTTCTTCTGTACGACCCCTGTGAAGCCAAGCCTAGGGACTTCTAAGGACTTCCTGTCTTCTTCTGTAAAACTTCTGTAAAGGCAAGCCTAGGGACTTCTAAGGACTTTCTGTCTTCTCCTGTACAACCCCTGTGAAGGCAAGCCTAGGGACTTCTACGGATGTACTGTCTTCTTCTGTACGACCCCTGTGAAGCCAAGCCTAGGGACTTCTAAGGACGTCCTGTCTTCCTCTGTACAACCCCTGGGAAGGCAAGCCTAGGGAATTCTAAGGATGTGCTGTCTTCTTCTGTACAACCCCTGTGAAGGCCAACCTAGGAAATTCTAAGGATGTGCTGTCTTCTTATGTGCAACCCCTGTGAATCTAAGCCTAGGGACTTCTAAGGATGTGCTGTCTTCTGTACGACCCCTGTGAAGCCAAACGTAGGGACTTCTAAGGACTTGATGTCTTCTTCTGTATGACCCCTGTAAAGCCAAGCCTAGGGACTTCTAAGGACCTGCTGTCTTCTTCTGTATGACCCCTGTGAAGCCAAGCCTAAGGACTTCTAAGGACATGCTGTCTTCTTCTGCATGACCCCTGTGAAGCCAAGCCTAGGGACTTCTAAGGATGTGCTGTCTTCTTCTGTATGACCCCTGTGAAGCCAAGCCTAGGGACTTCTAAGGGTGTGTTGTCTTCTTCTGTACGACCACTGTGAAGCCAAGCCTAGGGACTTCTAAAGAGGTACTGTCTTTTTCTGTATGGCCACTGTGAAGACAAGCTTGGGGACTTCTAAGGACTTCTAAGGTTATGGTGTCACCATTCACAAGGGATGCTCCTACTCAGTGAACCTCCAAGGCTCCTCGGGTAGGTGATGCTTCAGGGGTGTTCCTGCAGCGCTCCCTCTCAAGAGGGTATTGGCCAGCACTACTTCCCCCGAGCACTGGTCTCGTCTTTCTCATGTCCTCGACAGAAGACAAGATCTCCTCCTTATATAGGACTCTGAGCCAATCAGTGAGAAAGTGGACTGTCCCTACCTAAGAGGCCCATACATGGAATTAAAACAAACTGTTCATTTCTTATCCTAGTGTCCGCACTGTGTAACTGCACCTACAAATAAAATTCAATGATCATTTGTGTACATTTCCCACCTATTAACCCTTAAACTAAGTTATTAACCCCTTAACAGTGATGAAGGATAAGCCACCACCCAGTTACACTGTTTGTGAATGGGTAAATGGTCCAAGGGACCCATGTACTAGTTTAGACCTAGCACTGGCTGGTGGCATGGCAGATGATTGGAACTAGATCTTGCCTGGTGTCCGCGATGGGGTGGACTGGACGAATCAGGTTGAGTCTAGCCTGGAACCATATCCGAAGCCCATCAATACTCATAATGGGCTATCAATTCAAAGGGAACATACAGGGAATGGTCACGGGAGCACAGGTAATGTCAATCAACCATGAGCAGGCGGGATGCCAGGATGGCTGAAGATCACAGGAAACCAGGACCGGACGGGATCCCAGGAATCGCGGAAGATCAAGCAGCCATGACGATGTCAGGTGATGTCTGATAGCTCCTCAAGTCCTGGAAGTAGGTTGCTTTCTATAATGGAATTGAGTCCTACAAGCACTACGAGCACTACAAGGAACAGGGAGATGTAGTGACAGATTGGGGTCACAGGGGTCCTAACCCTCTGGCTTGCCCAGTCTGTGGTGCTGTCTTCTTCTGTATGTCCCCTGTGAAGCCAAGCCTAGGGACTTCTAAGGACTTCCTGTCTTCTTCTGTACAACCCCTGTGAAGGCAAGCCTAGGGAATTCTAAGGATGTGCTGTCTTCTTCTGTACGACCCCTGTGAAGCCAAGCCTAGGGACTTCTAAGGACTTCCTGTCTTCTTCTGTAAAACTCCTGTGAAGGCAAGCCTAGGGACTTCTAAGGACTTTCTGTCTTCTCCTGTACAACCCCTGTGAAGGCAAGCCTAGGGACTTCTAAGGATGTACTGTCTTCTTCTGTACGACCCCTGTGAAGCCAAGCCTAGGGACTTCTAAAGACTTCCTGTCTTTCTCTGTACAACCCCTGTGAAGGCAAGCCTAGGGAATTCTAAGGATGTGCTGTCTTCTTCTGTACAACCCCTGTGAAGGCAAACCTAGGAAATTCTAAGGATGTGCTGTCTTCTTATGTGCGACCCCTGTGAATCTAAGCCTAGGGACTTCTAAGGATGTGCTGTCTTCTGTACGACCCCTGTGAAGCCAAACATAGGGACTTCTAAGGACTTGATGTCTTCTTCTGTATGACCCCTGTGAAGCCAAGCCTAAGGACTTCTAAGGACATGTTGTCTTCTTCTGCATGACCCCTGTGAAGCCAAGCCTAGGGACTTCTAAGGATGTGCTGTCTTCTTCTGTATGACCCCTGTGAAGCCAAGCCTAGGGACTTCTAAGGATGTGTTGTCTTCTTCTGTACGACCACTGTGAAGCCAAGCCTAGGGACTTCTAAAGAGGTGCTGTCTTTTTCTGTATGGCCACTGTGAAGACAAGCCTAGGGACTTCTAAGGACTTGCTGTCTTTTTCTGTATGACTGCTGTGAAGCCAAGCCTTGGGAATTCTAAGTATGTACTGTTTTCTTCTGTACGACTCCTGTAAAGCCAAGCATTGGGACTTCTAAGGACGTGCTGTCTTCTTCTGTACGATCCCGGTGAAGCTAAGCCTAGAGACTTCTAAGGACATGCTGACTTCTTCTTTATGACCCCTGTGAAGCCAAGCCTAGGGACTTCTAAAGACGTCAGGATTTGTGGAGAAGACTGGTGGAGGGGGGCACCTATGTATCTAGTGTGTACTAGTGTAGTACTTGTGATGCCCAGCCAGGCTTAGTGTAGTGCTGTCTTCTTCTGTATGAACCCTGTGAAGCCAAGCCTAGGGACTTCTAAGTATGTGCTATTCTTCTTCTGTACGACCCCTGTGAAGCCAAGCCTAGGGACTTCTAAGAACGAGCTGTCTTCTTCTCGATGACCCATGTGAAGCGAAGCCTAGGGACCTCTAAGGACGTGCTGTCTTCATCTGTACAACCCCGGTGAAGCCAAGCCTAGGGACATCTAAGGATGTGCTGTCTTCTTCTGTATGACCCCTGTGAAGCCAAGCCTAGGGACTTCTAAGGACATGCTGTCTTCTTCTTTATGACCCCTGTGAAGCCAAGGCTAGGGACTTCTAAAGACATCAGGCTTTATGGAGAAGACTGGTGGAGGGGGGCACCTAGGTATGTATCTAGTGTGTACTAGTGTAGTACTTGTGATGCCCAGCCAGGCATAGTGTAGTAGTGGGATGCCCCCTACTAACAAATGTAGGGAACACACCTGAAGGACGTGGGATGCCCCCTGGGATCCATGTAGGGAGTTGTGGGAGGTGGCCACGGGGCAATATCACGCTTCATGAGGGGCCTTTTTTGGGTCACGGGAGCAAAGGGTGCACAGGTACTCACTCAGACCCCTGGCTTATCTCATGGTCGGAGTCCAAGGTGACTTCAGGTCCTCTTTAGCGTAGAAAGAACTACAGGCAAGAGAAGAGTTTCCCCACTTTATTAGGGAAGCTTCAGATAAAGGGGGCCCTGGCGTGTAGATGTTCCACCTTCACCGCTTGATCACTAGTCCGTCCATCGGGGTCTTCCTCCCTCCTGGCACCACCCACCAACCGATGCTACTTCAGCCCATTACAAAGGCTTCCTCCAAGGTCCTTTGGCTAGAAAGGACTTCTGAGGGGCGTGCACCTCCTGGGCCCTCTTGAGCCCCATGGCCCAGTATCCAGCTCTGCTTCCAGACTCCCAACAACCACTGAACTTTCTGGGTCAGTTTTATATCAGAGAGTTATGGTGTCACTGCCCCCTAGTGGCCTCTCTATAGGAATATATTGAGGGTTATGGTGTCACCTCCCCCTAGTGGCCTCTCTATAGGAATATATGGAGGGTTATGGTGTCACTGCCCCCTAGTGGACTGTCTATAGGAATATAAGGAGGGTTATGGTGTCACTGCCCCCTAGTGGCCTCTCTATAGAAATATATGGAGGGTTATGGTGTCACCTCCCCCTAGTGGCCTCTCTATAGGAATATATGGAGGGTTATGGTGTCACCTCCCCCTAGTGGCCTCTCTATAGGAATATATGGAGGGTTATGGTGTCACTGCCCCCTAGTGGCCTCTCTATAGGAATATATGAGGGTTATGGTGTCACCTCCCCCTAGTGGCCTCTCTATAGGAATATATGGAGGGTTATGGTGTCACCTCCCCTTAGTGGCCTCTCTATAGGAATATATGGAGGGTTATGGTGTCACCGCCCCCTAGTGGCCTCTCTATAGGAATATATGGAGGGTTATGGTGTCACTGCCCCCTAGTGGCCTCTCTATAGGAATATATGAGGGTTATGGTGTCACCTCCCCCTAGTGGCCTCTCTATAGGAATATATGGAGGGTTATGGTGTCACCTCCCCTTAGTGGCCTCTCTATAGGAATATATGGAGGGTTATGGTGTCACCTCCCCTTAGTGGCCTCTCTATAGGAATATATGGAGGGTTATGGTGTCACCGCCCCCTAGTGGCCTCTCTATAGGAATATATGGAGGGTTATGGTGTCACTGCCCCCTAGTGGCCTCTCTATAGGAATATATGAGGGTTATGGTGTCACCTCCCCCTAGTGGCCTCTCTATAGGAATATATGGAGGGTTATGGCGTCACCTCCCCCTAGTGGCCTCTCTATAGGAATATATGGAGGGTTATTGTGTCACCTCCCCCTAGTGGCCTCTCTATAGGAATATATGGAGGGTTATTGTGTCACCGCCCCCTAGTGGCCTCTCTATAGGAATATATGGAGGGTTATTGTGTCACCTCCCCCTAGTGGCCTCTCTATAGGAATATATGGAGGGTTATGGTGTCACCTCCCCTTAGTGGCCTCTCTATAGGAATATATGGAGGGTTATGGTGTCACCTCCCCTTAGTGGCCTCTCTATAGGAATATATGGAGGGTTATGGTGTCACCTCCCCCTAGTGGCCTCTCTATAGGAATATATGGAGGGTTATGGTGTCACTGCCCCCTAGTGGCCTCTTTATAGGAATATATGGAGGGTTATGGTGTCACCTCCCCCTAGTGGCCTCTCTATAGGAATATATGGAGGGTTAGGGTGTCACTGCCCCCTAGTGGCCTCTTTATAGGAATATATGGAGGGTTATGGTGTCACCTCCCCTTAGTGGCCTCTCTATAGGAATATATGGAGGGTTATGGTGTCACCTCCCCCTAGTGGCCTCTCTATAGGAATATATGGAGGGTTATGGTGTCACCTCCCCCTAGTGGCCTCTCTATAGGAATATATGGAGGGTTATGGTGTCACCTCCCCCTAGTGGCCTCTCCATAGGAATATATGGAGGGTTATGGTGTCACTGCCCCCTAGTGGCCTCTCTATAGGAATATATGGAGGGTTATGGTGTCACTGCCCCCTAGTGGCCTCTCTATAGGAATATATGGAGGGTTATTGTGTCACCTCCCCCTAGTGGCCTCTCTATAGGAATATATGGAGGGTTATGGTGTCACCTCCCCTTAGTGGCCTCTCTATAGGAATATATGAGGGTTATGGTGTCACCTCCCCCTAGTGGCCTCTCTATAGGAATATATGGAGGGTTATTGTGTCACCTCCCCCTAGTGGCCTCTCTATAGGAATATATGGAGGGTTATGGTGTCACCTCCCCCTAGTGGCCTCTCTATAGGAATATATGGAGGGTTATGGTGTCACTGCCCCCTAGTGGCCTCTCTATAGGAATATATGGAGGGTTATGGTGTCACCTCCCCCTAGTGGCCTCTCTATAGGAATATATGGAGGGTTATTGTGTCACCTCCCCCTAGTGGCCTCTCTATAGGAATATATGGAGGGCTTTGGTGTCACCTCCCCCTAGTGGCCTCTCCATAGGAATATATGGAGGGTTATGGTGTCACCTCCCCCTAGTGGCCTCTCTATAGGAATATATGGAGGGTTATGGTGTCACCTCCCCCTAGTGGCCTCTCTATAGGAATATATGGAGGGTTATGGTGTCACCTCCCCCTAGTGGCCTCTCTATAGGAATATATGGAGGGTTATGGTGTCACCTCCCCCTAGTGGCCTCTCTATAGGAATATATGGAGGGTTATGGTGTCACCTCCCCCTAGTGGCTTCTCTATAGGAATATATGGAGGGTTATGGTGTCACCTCCCCCTAGTGGCCTCTCCATAGGAATATATGGAGGGTTATGGTGTCACCTCCCCCTAGTGGCCTCTCTATAGGAATATATGGAGGGTTATGGTGTCACCTCCCCCTAGTGGTCTCTCTATAGGAATATATGGAGGGTTATGGTGTCACCTCCCCCTAGTGGCCTCTCTATAGGAATATATGGAGGGTTATGGTGTCACTGCCCCCTAGTGGCCTCTCTATAGGAATATATGGAGGGTGATGGTGTCACCGCCCCCTAGTGGCCTCTCTATAGGAATATATGGAGGGTTATGGTGTCACTGCCCCCTAGTGGCCTCTCTATAGGAATATATGGAGGGTTATGGTGTCACCGCCCCCTAGTGGCCTCTCTATAGGAATATATGGAGGGTTATGGTGTCACCTCCCCCTAGTGGCCTCTCTATAGGAATATATGGAGGGTGATGGTGTCAGCGCCTCCTAGTGGCCTCTCTATAGGAATATATGGAGGGTTATGGTGTCACCTCCCCCTAGTGGCCTCTCTATAGGAATATATGGAGGGTTATGGTGTCACTGCCCCCTAGTGACCTCTCTATAGGAATATATGGAGGGTTATGGTGTCACCTCCCCCTAGTGGCCTCTCTATAGGAATATATGGAGGGTTATGGTGTCACCTCCCCCTAGTGGCCTCTCTATAGGAATATATGGAGGGTTATGGTGTCACCTCCCCCTAGTGACCTCTCTATAGGAATATATGGAGGGTTATGGTGTCACTGCCCCCTAGTGACCTCTCTATAGGAATATATGGAGGGTTATGGTGTCACCTCCCCCTAGTGGCCTCTCTATAGGAATATATGGAGGGTTATGGTGTCACCTCCCCCTAGTGGCCTCTCTATAGGAATATATGGAGGGTTATGGTGTCACCTCCCCCTAGTAGCCTCTCTATAGGAATATATGGAGGGTTATGGTGTCTGCGCCTCCTAGTGGCCTCTCTATAGGAATATATGGAGGGTTATGGTGTCACCTCCCCCTAGTGGCCTCTCTATAGGAATATATGGAGGGTTATGGTGTCACCTCCCCCTAGTGGCCTCTCTCTGTTGGATGCTTGTATAAGGTGGTAGCTGTACATTATAGATATACATCACAGACTTGAATAAACACATGAAACAGTTGATCCTTTGGCACATGTTTATTTCCCTCCAGTGCCGCGCGCCCGCCATGCTTTTCAGTTGCTGGCGACAGTCTGTTTTATCCAGGATATATATTCAGAGACACGAGTGAAGACACTGGGGAGAGCGCTGTCAGCAGGGGCAGCAGATTGGACACCAGCTAGGACCCAGTCCCGGTCCTTTGGGCACACGAGAGCGCCCCTGTAGTCACTCTGAAAAGGAGGAAACAAGTGGAGGTTAGTGGCTGTATTTCACTGACCTCAATTTTCAAAGCATATAAATCCCCATCTAGTCCTGTGCAGCTGAGCCTCACCAGGCAAATCAGGCAATATATTCACCCTTTTATGTTCTTAGGAAATGTATGGAAATGCCAGTAGGGGACAGGATGAGTGGAGCCAGTAGGGGGACTGGATGAGCGGTGCCAGTAGGGGGACTGGATGAGCGGTGCCAGTAGGGGGACTGGATGAGTGGTGCCAGTAGGGGGGACTGGATGAGCGGTGCCAGTAGGGGGACTGGATGAGTGGTGCCAGTAGGGGGACTGGATGAGGGGTGCCAGTAAGGGGACTGGATGAGTGGTGCCAGTAGGGGGACTGGATGAGGGGTGCCAGTAAGGGGACTGGATGAGCGGTGCCAGTAGGGGGACTGGATGAGTGGTGCCAGTAGGGGGACTGGATGAGGGGTGCCAGTAAGGGGACTGGATGAGCGGTGCCAGTAGGGGGACTGGATGAGCGGTGCCAGTAGGGGGACTGGATGAGCGGTGCCAGTAGGGGGAATGGATGAGCGGTGCCAGTAGGGGGACTGGATGAGTGGTGCCAGTAGGGGGAATGGATGAGTGGTGCCAGTAGGGGGAATGGATGAGTGGTGCCAGTAGGGGGACTGGATGAGCGGTGCCAGTAGGGGGACTGGATGAGCGGTGCCAGTAGGGGGACTGGATGAGCGGTGCCAGTAGGGGGACTGGATGAGTGGTGCCAGTAGGGGGAATGGATGAGTGGTGCCAGTAGGGGCAGTGGATGAGCGGTGCCAGTAGGGGGACTGGATGAGTGGTGCCAGTAGGGGGACTGGATGAGCGGTGCCAGTAGGGGGACTGGATGAGTGGTGCCAGTAGGGGGACTGGATGAGCGGTGCCAGTAGGGGGACTGGATGAGCGGTGCCAGTAGGGGGACTGGATGAGCGGTGCCAGTAGGGGGACTGGATGAGCGGTGCCAGTAGGGGGACTGGATGAGTGGTGCCAGTAGGGGCAGTGGATGAGCGGTGCCAGTAGGGGGACTGGATGAGCGGTGCCAGTAGGGGGACTGGATGAGTGGTGCCAGTAGGGGGACTGGATGAGTGGTGTCAGTAGGGGGACTGGATGAGTGGTGCCAGTAGGGGGACTGGATGAGTGGTGCCAGTAGGGGGACTGTATGAGCAGTGCCAGTAGGGGGACTGGATGAGTGGTGCCAGTAGGGGGACTGGATGAGTGGTGTCAGTAGGGGGAATGGATGAGCGGTGCCAGTAGGGGACTGGATGAGTGGTGTCAGTAGGGGGAATGGATGAGCGGTGCCAGTAGGGGACTGGATGAGCGGTGCCAGTAGGGGGACTGGATGAGCGGTGCCAGTAAGGGGACTGGATGAGTGGTGCCAGTAGGGGGACTGGATGAGGGGTGCCAGTAAGGGGACTGGATGAGCGGTGCCAGTAGGGGGACTGGATGAGTGGTGCCAGTAGGGGGACTGGATGAGGGGTGCCAGTAAGGGGACTGGATGAGCGGTGCCAGTAGGGGGACTGGATGAGCGGTGCCAGTAGGGGGACTGGATGAGCGGTGCCAGTAGGGGGAATGGATGAGCGGTGCCAGTAGGGGGACTGGATGAGTGGTGCCAGTAGGGGGAATGGATGAGTGGTGCCAGTAGGGGGAATGGATGAGTGGTGCCAGTAGGGGGACTGGATGAGCGGTGCCAGTAGGGGGACTGGATGAGCGGTGCCAGTAGGGGGACTGGATGAGCGGTGCCAGTAGGGGGACTGGATGAGTGGTGCCAGTAGGGGGAATGGATGAGTGGTGCCAGTAGGGGCAGTGGATGAGCGGTGCCAGTAGGGGGACTGGATGAGTGGTGCCAGTAGGGGGACTGGATGAGCGGTGCCAGTAGGGGGACTGGATGAGTGGTGCCAGTAGGGGGACTGGATGAGCGGTGCCAGTAGGGGGACTGGATGAGCGGTGCCAGTAGGGGGACTGGATGAGCGGTGCCAGTAGGGGGACTGGATGAGCGGTGCCAGTAGGGGGACTGGATGAGTGGTGCCAGTAGGGGCAGTGGATGAGCGGTGCCAGTAGGGGGACTGGATGAGCGGTGCCAGTAGGGGGACTGGATGAGTGGTGCCAGTAGGGGGACTGGATGAGTGGTGTCAGTAGGGGGACTGGATGAGTGGTGCCAGTAGGGGGACTGGATGAGTGGTGCCAGTAGGGGGACTGTATGAGCAGTGCCAGTAGGGGGACTGGATGAGTGGTGCCAGTAGGGGGACTGGATGAGTGGTGTCAGTAGGGGGAATGGATGAGCGGTGCCAGTAGGGGACTGGATGAGTGGTGTCAGTAGGGGGACTGGATGAGTGGTGCCAGTAGGGGGGCTGGATGAGCGGTGCCAGTAGGGGGACTGGATGAGCGGTGCCAGTAGGGGGACTGGATGAGCAGTGCCAGTAGGGGGACTGGATGAGCAGTGCCAGTAGGGGGACTGGATGAGCGGTGCCAGTAGGGGGACTGGATGAGTGGTGCCAGTAGGGGGGCTGGATGAGCGGTGCCAGTAGGGGGACTGGATGAGCGGTGCCAGTAGGGGGGCTGGATGAGCGGTGCCAGTAGGGGGAATGGATGAGCAGTGCCAGTAGGGGGACTGGATGAGCGGTGCCAGTAGGGGGACTGGATGAGCGGTGCCAGTAGGGGGACTGGATGAGCGGTGCCAGTAGGGGGACTGGATGAGTGGTGCCAGTAGGGGGACTGGATGAGCGGTGCCAGTAGGGGGACTGGATGAGTGGTGCCAGTAGGGGGACTGGATGAGCGGTGCCAGTAGGGGGACTGGATGAGTGGTGCCAGTTGGGGTACTGGATGAGCGGTGCCAGTAGGGGGACTGGATGAGCGGGGCCAGTAGGGGGACTGGATGAGCGGTGCCAGTAGGGGGACTGGATGAGTGGTGCCAGTTGGGGTACTGGATGAGCGGTGCCAGTAGGGGGACTGGATGAGCGGGGCCAGTAGGGGGACTGGATGAGTGGTGCCAGTAGGGGGGACTGGATGAGCGGTGCCAGTAGGGGGACTGGATGAGTGGTGCCAGTAGGGGGACTGGATGAGGGGTGCCAGTAAGGGGACTGGATGAGTGGTGCCAGTAGGGGGACTGGATGAGGGGTGCCAGTAAGGGGACTGGATGAGCGGTGCCAGTAGGGGGACTGGATGAGTGGTGCCAGTAGGGGGACTGGATGAGGGGTGCCAGTAAGGGGACTGGATGAGCGGTGCCAGTAGGGGGACTGGATGAGCGGTGCCAGTAGGGGGGCTGGATGAGCGGTGCCAGTAGGGGGAATGGATGAGCGGTGCCAGTAGGGGGACTGGATGAGTGGTGCCAGTAGGGGGAATGGATGAGTGGTGCCAGTAGGGGGAATGGATGAGTGGTGCCAGTAGGGGGACTGGATGAGCGGTGCCAGTAGGGGGACTGGATGAGCGGTGCCAGTAGGGGGACTGGATGAGCGGTGCCAGTAGGGGGACTGGATGAGTGGTGCCAGTAGGGGGAATGGATGAGTGGTGCCAGTAGGGGCAGTGGATGAGCGGTGCCAGTAGGGGGACTGGATGAGTGGTGCCAGTAGGGGGACTGGATGAGCGGTGCCAGTAGGGGGACTGGATGAGTGGTGCCAGTAGGGGGACTGGATGAGCGGTGCCAGTAGGGGGACTGGATGAGCGGTGCCAGTAGGGGGACTGGATGAGTGGTGCCAGTAGGGGGACTGGATGAGCGGTGCCAGTAGGGGGACTGGATGAGCGGTGCCAGTAGGGGCAGTGGATGAGCGGTGCCAGTAGGGGGACTGGATGAGCGGTGCCAGTAGGGGGACTGGATGAGTGGTGCCAGTAGGGGGACTGGATGAGTGGTGTCAGTAGGGGGACTGTATGAGCAGTGCCAGTAGGGGGACTGGATGAGTGGTGCCAGTAGGGGGACTGGATGAGTGGTGTCAGTAGGGGGAATGGATGAGCGGTGCCAGTAGGGGACTGGATGAGTGGTGTCAGTAGGGGGACTGGATGAGTGGTGCCAGTAGGGGGGCTGGATGAGCGGTGCCAGTAGGGGGACTGGATGAGCAGTGCCAGTAGGGGGACTGGATGAGCAGTGCCAGTAGGGGGACTGGATGAGCGGTGCCAGTAGGGGGACTGGATGAGTGGTGCCAGTAGGGGGGCTGGATGAGCGGTGCCAGTAGGGGGACTGGATGAGCGGTGCCAGTAGGGGGGCTGGATGAGCGGTGCCAGTAGGGGGAATGGATGAGCAGTGCCAGTAGGGGGACTGGATGAGCGGTGCCAGTAGGGGGACTGGATGAGCGGTGCCAGTAGGGGGACTGGATGAGCGGTGCCAGTAGGGGGACTGGATGAGTGGTGCCAGTAGGGGGACTGGATGAGCGGTGCCAGTAGGGGGACTGGATGAGTGGTGCCAGTAGGGGGACTGGATGAGCGGTGCCAGTAGGGGGACTGGATGAGTGGTGCCAGTTGGGGTACTGGATGAGCGGTGCCAGTAGGGGGACTGGATGAGCGGGGCCAGTAGGGGGACTGGATGAGCGGTGCCAGTAGGGGGACTGGATGAGTGGTGCCAGTTGGGGTACTGGATGAGCGGTGCCAGTAGGGGGACTGGATGAGCGGGGCCAGTAGGGGGACTGGATGAGCGGTGCCAGTAGGGGGACTGGATGAGTGGTGCCAGTTGGGGTACTGGATGAGCGGGGCCAGTAGGGGGACTGGATGAGCGGTGCCAGTAGGGGGACTGGATGAGTGGTGCCAGTTGGGGTACTGGATGAGCGGTGCCAGTAGGGGGACTGGATGAGCGGTGCCAGTAGGGGGACTGGATGAGTGGTGCCAGTTGGGGTACTGGATGAGTGGTGCCAGTAGGGGGAATGGATGAGCGGTGCCAGTAGGGGACTGGATGAGTGGTGCCAGTAGGGGGACTGGATGAGCGGTGCCAGTAGGGGGGCCGGATGAGCGGTGCCAGTAGGGGGACTGGATGAGCGGTGCCAGTAGGGGGGCCGGATGAGCGGTGCCAGTAGGGGGACTGGATGAGCGGTGCCAGTAGGGGGACTGGATGAGCGGTGCCAGTAGGGGGGCCGGATGAGCGGTGCCAGTAGGGGGACTGGATGAGTGGTGCCAGTTGGGGTACTGGATGAGCGGTGCCAGTAGGGGGACTGGATGAGCGGTGCCAGTAGGGGGACTGGATGAGCGGTGCCAGTAGGGGGACTGGATGAGTGGTGCCAGTAGGGTGACTGGATGAGCGGTGCCAGTAGGGAGACTGGATGAGCGGTGCCAGTAGGGGGACTGGATGAGCGGTGCCAGTAGAGGGACTTGATGAGTGGTGCCAGTAGGGGGACTGGATGAGCAGTGCAGTAGGGGGACTGGATGAGTGGTGTCAGTAGGGGGACTGGATGAGCGGTGCCAGTAGGGGGACTGGATGAGTGGTGCCAGTAGGGGGACTGGATGAGCGGTGCCAGTAGGGGGACTGGATGAGTGGTGTCAGTAGGGGGACTGGATGAGCGGTGCCAGTAGGGGGACTGGATGAGTGGTGCCAGTAGGGGGACTGGATGAGTGGTGCCAGTAGGGGGGACTGGATGAGCGGTGCCAGTAGGGGGACTGGATGAGTGGTGCCAGTAGGGGGGACTGGATGAGCGGTGCCAGTAGGGGGACTGGATGAGCGGTGCCAGTAGGGGGACTGGATGAGCAGTGCCAGTAGGGGGAATGGATGAGCGGTGCCAGTAGGGGGACTGGATGAGCAGTGCCAGTAGGGGGAATGGATGAGCGGTGCCAGTAGGGGGACTGGATGAGCGGTGCCAGTAGGGGGACTGGATGAGCGGTGCCAGTAGGGGGACTGGATGAGTGGTGCCAGTAGGGGGACTGGATGAGTGGTGTCAGTAGGGGGACTGGATGAGTGGTGTCAGTAGGGGGAATGGATGAGCGGTGCCAGTAGGGGGACTGGATGAGTGGTGCCAGTAGGGGGACTGGATGAGCGGTGCCAGTAGGGGGACTGAATGAGCGGTGCCAGTAGGGGCATTGGATGAGCGGTGCCAGTAGGGGGACTGGATGAGCGGTGCCAGTAGGGGGACTGGATGAGCGGTGCCAGTAGGGGGACTGGATGAGCGGTGCAAGTAGGGGGACTGGATGAGCGGTGCCAGTAGGGGGACTGGATGAGTGGTGCCAGTAGGGGGACTGGATGAGTGGTGCCAGTAGGGGCACTGGATGAGCGGTGCCAGTAGGGGGACTGGATGAGCGGTGCCAGTAGGGGGACTGGATGAGCGGTGCCAGTAGGGGGAATGGATGACTGGTGCAAGTAGGGGGACTGGATGAGTGGTGCCAGTAGGGGGACTGGATGAGCAGTGCCAGTAGGGGGACTGGATGAGTGGTGCCAGTAGGGGGACTGGATGAGCGGTGCCAGTAGGGGGGCCGGATGAGCGGTGCCAGTAGGGGGACTGGATGAGCGGTGCCAGTAGGGGGACTGGATGAGCGGTGCCAGTAGGGGGACTGGATGAGCAGTGCCAGTAGGGGGAATGGATGAGCGGTGCCAGTAGGGGGACTGGATGAGCGGTGCCAGTAGGGGGACTGGATGAGTGGTGCCAGTAGGGGGAATGGATGAGTGGTGCCAGTAGGGGGAATGGATGAGCGGTGCACGTAGGGGGGCTGGATGAGCGGTGCCAGTAGGGGGACTGGATGAGCGGTGCCAGTAGGGGCACTGGATGAGCGGTGCCAGTAGGGGCACTGGATGAGCGGTGCCAGTAGGGGGACTGGATGAGCGGTGCCAGTAGGGGGACTGGATGAGCGGTGCCAGTAGGGGGACTGGATGAGCGGTGCCAGTAGGGGGACTGGATGAGCGGTGCCAGTAGGGGGACTGGATGAGCGGTGCCAGTAGGGGGACTGGATGAGCGGTGCCAGTAGGGGGACTGGATGAGAGGTGCCAGTAGGGGGACTGGATGAGCGGTGCCAGTAGGGGGACTGGATGAGTGGTGCCAGTAGGGGGACTGGATGAGCGGTGCCAGTAGGGGGACTGGATGAGAGGTGCCAGTAGGGGGACTGGATGAGTGGTGCCAGTAGGGGGACTGGATGAGCGGTGCCAGTAGGGGGACTGGATGAGTGGTGCCAGTAGGGGGAATGGATGAGCGGTGCACGTAGGGGGGCTGGATGAGCGGTGCCAGTAGGGGGACTGGATGAGCGGTGCCAGTAGGGGGACTGGATGAGCGGTGCCAGTAGGGGGACTGGATGAGCGGTGCCAGTAGGGGGACTGGATGAGTGGTGCCAGTAGGGGGAATGGATGAGTGGTGCCAGTAGGGGGAATGGATGAGCGGTGCACGTAGGGGGGCTGGATGAGCGGTGCCAGTAGGGGGACTGGATGAGCGGTGCCAGTAGGGGGACTGGATGATAACTGAGGAGAGCTTGATAGGAGGGCCAGATGAGCGGCGTTGGGGGCAGATGATGGGAGCTCGGGATTTAATGAGCAGAGCTGGAGAAGCCATCAGAAGACCCATAGAAGACTTTAGGGGTGCCATACCGTGGAAGTCCTGGAGGTGGCGGCACAGATTAAGCTGCTTGGAATGTCCGCTCCCCAGGCCTGGCTGCACTCTGCATTGGACAGGAGAGTGGCGCCCTCTTGCTGCAGTTCACCCGCTTTGGCGGTTGCTGAAAGGAAGAGGCAGACTGGTAAATCCAGCTCTTTGATAGATGTGGCTTGAAGTGGACCTAAACTGGCTTGCTATGTGAGCTGAAGGATGTCCCCTAGATGAAGGAGCTAAAGGATGCCCCCTGGATGAGGGAGCTAAAGGATGCCCCCTGGATGAGGGAGCTAAAGGATGCCCCCTGGATGAGGGAGCTAAAGGATGCCCCTTGCATGAGGGAGCTAAAGGATGTCCGCTGCATGAGGGAGCCAAATGATGTTCCCTAGATGAGGGAGCTAAAGGATGCCCCCTGGATGAGGGAGCTAAAGGATGCCCCCTGGGTGAGGGAGCTAAAGGATGCCCCTTGCATGAGGGAGCTAAAGGATGTCCGCTGCATGAGGGAGCCAAATGATGTTCCCTAGATGAGGGAGCTAAAGGATGCCCCCTGGATGAGGGAGCTAAAGGATGCCCCCTGGATGAGGGAGCTAAAGGATGCCCCTTGCATGAGGGAGCTAAAGGATGTCCGCTGCATGAGGGAGCCAAATGATGTTCCCTAGATGAGGGAGCTAAAGGATGCCCCCTGGATGAGGGAGCTAAAGGATGCCCCCTGGGTGAGGGAGCTAAAGGATGCCCCTTGCATGAGGGAGCTAAAGGATGTCCGCTGCATGAGGGAGCCAAATGATGTTCCCTAGATGAGGGAGCTAAAGGATGCCCCCTGGATGAGGGAGCTAAAGGATGCCCCCTGGATGAGGGAGCTAAAGGATGCCCCCTGGATGAGGGAGCTAAAGGATGTCTGCCGGGTGAGGGAGCTAAAGGATGTCCCCTGCATGAGGGAGCTAAAGGATGTCCCCTAGATGAGGGAGCTAAAGGATGTCCGCCGGGTGAGGGAGCTAAAGGATGTCCCCTAGATGAGGGAGCTAAAGGATGTCCACCAGGTGAGGGAGCTAAAGGATGTCTGCCTGGTGAGGGAGCTAAAGGATGTCCCCTGCATGAGGGAGCTAAAGGATGTCCGCTGCATGAGGGAGCCAAATGATGTTCCCTAGATGAGGGAGCTAAAGGATGCCCCCTAGATGAGGGAGCTAAAGGATGTTCCCTAGATGAGGGAGCTAAAGGATGTCCCCTGGATAGGGGAGCTAAAAGATGTCCACTGGATGAGGGAGCCAAAGGATGTCCCCTGCATGAGGGAGCCAAAGGATGTCCCCTAGATGAGGGAGCCAAAGGATGTCCCCTAGATGAGGGAGCTAAAGGATGTCCCCTGGATGAGGGAGCTAAAGGATGTCCCCTAGATGAGGGAGCTAAAGGATGTCCCCTGGATAGGGGAGCTAAAGGATGTCCCCTGGATAGGGGAGCTTAAGGATGTCCCCTGGATAGGGGAACTAAAGGATGTCCCCTAGATGAGGGAGCTAAAGGATTTCCCCTGGATAGGGGAGCTACAGGATGTCCCGGGATGAGGGAGCTAAAGGATGCTCCCTGGATAGGGGAGCTAAAGGATGCCCCCTGGATAAGCGAGCTAAAGGATGTCCCCTAGATGAGAGGTGCTAAATCATGTCCCCTGGATGATGGAGCTAAAGCATGTCCCCTGGATGAGGTCAAATTTGGGAAAGGGGTCTTCCTGTGTCTGAGTAGTACTCACCCACAGTCCAAAACGTTCCAGCAAAGACATTTTTATTGGACAGATTCATGTCCACTTGAGGAACTCTGGTACTTATGGTGGACGTTCCACCTTCCTACTGGTCTTGATCCCCAGCTGGTCCACCCTCTGTCACTGCCCCCCTGGGCCACAGTAAGCCCCGGAATCCTGGCCCCTTCTCTCTGCCCCTCACAGGGGGATGCTACTCCAGCCTGACCCCCAAGGTCTTCCAGGTGAGCAGTCTGGCGTGGGATTCTCCAGCATCCCGTGACAACATGTACCAATGTCCCTCTGCATTGGCTCCCGGCCTTACTCTTCTGAATTTATAGACCCAGGATTGGCCGCATCCCCAGTACCCTTTAGACTTTGGCATGCTCCCGTTCCCCGACTTATCTGAATGGCTGGACAAGGCCAGAGATGCTGAGGATGCGGCAGTCGATGTCTATATTGCTGTTCTGAGGCGACCCGGGGGGATGAGGAGGTAGATCACATAGAGGGGCTTCCCATGATGTGCCACTATTACTTCTATGACCACCACCTAGCTGTAATGTACCGTCTACAGACAAGGCGGTCCTGTCCAGGCTTGGACTTGCCCACAGGTCCACCAGAGAAACCCACAGAGGCCTCCTGGTCCCTGGGGGCCTTTGAGGGGCTTGCGGCAGTCGATGTCTACATTTCTGTTTTGAGTTTTGTGGTGACCCGGGGGAATGAAGAGGTAGGTCACACAGTAGGGCTTGCTATGATGTGCCACTACCACTACTATGACCACCTCCTAGCTGTGATGTACCGTCTACAGACAATGTGGTCCTGTCCGCAGGTCCACCAGGGAATCCCACAGTGGTCCCTGGGCCCTTTGAGGGGCTTCATTACCAAACCTGAACTATGTATACCTTATTTTTGAATTCACTAGAGCTGTCTGGCATAATGTTATTGTGCATAATTATGTGTACCTAAATCTGGGGTGGGCCCCAGAGTTAGGACGACTGGTGGGAGCCAGACACCCCAGTCCCACACTAAACTCATCTACACTGGAAAGTGGTGCTTTAGTTACGGCACAAACTGGTCCCAAGTGTGGTCTGGCTGTGCTTTTTTTAATGACTGGTGACAATAATTTATACCACCATCATTAAATGCCCGTTCACTCAAGGGCTCGCTGGAGTGGGCGTTGGCCTCTGATACCCATATAATGGTATAATGATACCCTCAATTATTGCGAGATGACAACTTGTACCATTCGGGTCAGCTTTGTTGTTTCCCGATCCAATAGCGACACATTGTCCTTCCGCGCTGAGGGCATCAGAGGCGCTGGGGAGAGACACCGGGGACACTTGGTCGTTCATGGTGACGTCACTGCTCAGCTTCAGGAGGGCAATGTCATTGTGGAAACTCGGGTCATGGAATGCGGGGTGTTTGATGACCTGTGAAATATTCATACACATTATCATTCTGCATCTAGACCAAGAGAGGGTGAAATGCTGAGACAAGACGAGCACGAGAGCCATCAATACTAGAGACACGTTGTAACCGGCCGCCAACTGTGATGCCCCGTGGGACACCCACCTTCAGGTAAGTTGGCCAACCCCAATCTCTACCGCTGCATCACTTGTCATTATTTAGAAAAAGTAAGCACCATTCATTTCTGCTGTCTCAGTCTTTAGTTTTCTAGCTGCATCCAACTGAGTTTAAAGACACAGAAACATACTGTATGTAAAGCCTCACAAATGAGCCTCTGTTATATAGACCTGGTTAATCCTGTCCGCAGAGGAGAGAAACAGGTGCAGGATGAGTTGCAACATTGTAGCACTCTTAAACATAAAAACCCTGCCAGCCTGCTTGATGCCACGTGGGACACCCGTCTTCAGGTAAGTTGGCAAACTCCAATCTCCGGCGCTGCATTTGCCTTTAGACAGGCCCCCGTTCACCGGAATCCAAGCTGGCCTCACTGGAGACGGTTGTCCCCAGGACATATGTAGCGCAAAGGATGCCAACTGACGGGGTGAAGGCGGATGAACCAGGGGCACAAAGATTCAGGAAGTCGGGGTCACTCACGGGGTATCAGTCCTCCAGGCATCTTAGTACAGGGGTAGAGCAGATGGGTGGTCGAGGATAGCCAGGGGTGTCAGAGCCGGAGAGCCAGAGATATCGCGGCATTCAGAGGGTCAGGCAAAATCGCAGTCGAGCAGGCAGAGGTTGGTCCAGGCCGTAAACAGGGATGGTCAGATGAAGCAGTCAATAATAGATTAGGTTTAGCTGAGACACAGAGAGTAATTTTAGTGCAGTACCACTAACATGGGCAATGTGAACAGGGCTGGGTTCCTGTTTAAGTGGCCAGTGGGAGCTGTGGGTGGGTCTGGTCTGTGGCGATTGGCTGGCCTGTAATCTAAGGACTCTTGGGCCCAGTACTGATTCCAGGGGCTGGCCAGCTCTGTGACCAGTGAGCTTGGCAAGCCACTAATTAGCCCTCCTGCTTGGGAGGCTGCGGCGCCTTCCACCAGGGTTGGGGAGTGATAGACCAGAGCATAAAAGACGTCTCCAGGACCAGAAAAGTCATCTCCTTCTGGGGAAATGTCAATGTAACATGCTAGAAGGACATGGAATTGCAGCACTAGACCACGCCTCCCTGGGGTGCCCCACATCACTACTTTGCTAAGTCAAAGTGGACCAGAACCCACGACGATTGTCCCAGGAAT
The DNA here is from genome assembly GCA_027917425.1 of Gastrophryne carolinensis. Classification (NCBI taxonomy): domain Eukaryota; kingdom Metazoa; phylum Chordata; class Amphibia; order Anura; family Microhylidae; genus Gastrophryne; species Gastrophryne carolinensis. Next base: position 7,745,854 of record CM051234.1, read on the forward strand.
CTATAAGATTTTCATGCCAATCAATTCCCTCCCTCCGGGGCATCCAAAATCGTGATGCCCTGATTTGTGAAACCCCCAGCTCGCCCACACACTTACCTTCTTTCCAAGTCCAACGGCACATGTGCAATCTGCGTCCGCATCCCCACTATCCCTCTAGCAGGGCGCATGCCCGCACCAGACATTTGTGCATGGCCAGCACGGGCTCAACCATCTACAATGGTTCTTTTTGCTTTTTATCGGAAACTTCTACACCCATCTCTCCCGTGTCCTAAATGACCCGTTACTGGGCGTCCCATTGACAGAACAGGATTAGGACGATGACTAACCCACACGAGGCATCCCGAAAATCGAACCCACAGCTCTGCACCTTCATAGGTCATCGTCATTGTTATGCCTCGCTCTAATCGGGCTCACTGGTGCTTTTTTTGTATTTACTTGAAAAGAAAGGCTCTTACTTTGGAAATAGCTTTAACCTGGGTGGACTCCATGCGGGACATCGGGGCGGACTGGCCCAGAATCACCCGGAAATCGGTTCTGTAAGGACAAACAAGTGAGAGTCATTTATCACAAAAACGACCAGATAATGTGTTATAAATAGGGGGAGGGGCAAAAGATAAAGGTGACAAAGGGTTAACTAAGGGTGTTATCTTCACTGAAATGCCTTTGTTTTCATGGACATTCAGCAGCCCCCTGAGCAGCATAGTCAGGAGCTGGGAGGAAGATATCCTTCTATTCAGGAAAAATCAATGGGCAAACAAGACTAAGGGGTTTATTGGCAACATGAACCAGGAAAAAATCATCCTTGGGGCCACTAGAGGAAATCATTCTTGGGGTCACCAGAGAAAATCATTCTTGGGGCCACCAGAGGAAATCATTCTTGGGGCCACCAGAGGAAATCATTCTTGGGGTCACCAGAGGAAATCATTCTTGGGGCCACCAGAGGAAATCATTCTTGGGGCCACCAGAGGAAATCATTCTTGGGGTCACCAGAGGAAATCATTCTTGGGGCCACCAGAGGAAATCATTCTTGGGGCCACCAGAGGAAATCTTTCTTGGGGCCACCAGAGGAAATCATTCTTGGGGTCTGTAGCGATAACCCTTATCGCCGGAGGGCTTCACCGCCCGAGACGTCCTTTACCAATGGTGAGAGGTGCTGCTGGAATTCCAGAGTCGTCCGTGAGGAACCAGGAACAGCCCTTACAAGGGCTAGTGAATTGTAATATAGCGTTTCCCCCAATAAGAGACAGAACTTCAGTATTGAGGGTGAAGGTGAAGTGTCTTTATTAGTGCCACTCTAGGCCTTATATACACAAGTCTCCATGCAATGGGACCTCCCCCGTGGACCTCATGACAAATACACAGACCAACTCTGCCGGTGACGCAATCAGCAAAACAATAGGCGTCTGTAATACACTCAATCAGAACAATGCCATTGCCTGTGACGTAATCAATTAACACAAAGGCAGTTTATAATACAATCCAAACTACAATGACCTCATTAAGAAAAGGCCAGTGAATGACCCGGTGGGCAACTGAATAGTGATGACATCCAAAAGACAGAGCGTCTGTCACAATGCCCCCTTTTTGTGGAACACCCGGCAGACCCGGATTGACCCTGTTCGGGTTAACGTGGGGCTGTCCGGACTCTTGTTATGGGCAGAGTTCTGTGTAAGGACAAGTCTGCACATAGTGAGTAACCGGACTAAACATTGACGTGGGCTGTACATAGGAATCGGTCATGGGTGGGGTCCAAACACTGGGATATTGTGGCGTTGGTGAGTTCAGCACCAAAGTCCTTGGTTGGATGTGTGCACAGGTGCTTTGCTTTCTTATAGCTGGTCCAAGTTTCAATCTCTTTCCATGGTAGCTGATCGGAGAATCCACAATCTTCTGCACATCTACATCATCGTAAAAGTAGACAAAACCATAACCCTTAGAAACGCCAGAGGCATCCCTAATAATTTTGACACTCTTTACAGCGCCATACTTTGAAAAAACATCCTTAATTTCAGGCTGATTAATCCGACGGCCAATGCCCCCAACAAAAATAGTGTTTGGCATACGTTTCCCTTCTGGAAGGACGTAACCTGATGGCTGATCCTCTTCTTGGCTTCTTGTAACAGACATGACGTGATGCAGACGAAACCCCTGGGTCTCCCCGACCAGTGGGCTGGAGTCGGCAGCTCGGGCTGGAGACCGGGTTGTAACAGGGTTGACGCTGGCTGGCCCAGAGGTAGCGTAGGCAGAAGTCATTGGTCCTAGATCATTTCCCAATAGTACTTCTGCTGGTAAGTTGTCCATAAGTCCCACCTGTACCCTGCCGGATCCAGCGCCCCAGTCAAGATGTACTCGGGCGGTGGGGAGTCGAAACACAGCTCCTCCCGCCACCCTTACTGCAACGGTGTGTCCAGTGCGGTCTTTGTTCTTGACCAAATGAGGTTGGAGCAAGGTAAGTGTGGCTCCGGTGTCGCGCAATCCTTGCGCGGTGCGCCTATTGACTCGTACCTCCTGGCAATAGTGCTGTCGGTTGTCTTGGATGGCCGCTTGTACGGGATCAGCTTCATACAGTACCCCCAGATACTCTTCCGAACTGCTCTCAGCTTCCAAACAGTGTGCCACAGGAGTACGGGAGGTGGAAGGTTGCTTTTGCCCCCACGTGTTTCGGGGATGCTCTAGGTCGCAATCACTGCGATAATGTCCCCATTGTTTGCAACGATGGCACTGAACTGTGGAGAGGTTCGGTTGCTGCGCTGGCCTATGTGGCCCAGAGTCACGAGTTGGCGCTGAAGCCACAGGTGCTTGAAATTTGATTGGGGGTTGTGGTTTTGGAGCGGACTGTTCTGTCCGGCGAGCATCAGTGTACTCGTCGGCTAGACGAGCAGCCTCAGGTAGCGTTAGAGGCCTCCGGTCACGTACCCACTCTCTTAGCTCTGGTTGCAGGGTATTGAGAAAGTGTTCTAGTAAAAACAACTGTAGTACATCCTCAGCGGTTGTGGCTTTGCATCCAGTGACCCAGTGTGATGCTGTACGATGGAGGCGACATGCCCACTCCGTGTAAGAATCCCCTCCCTTCTTTTGGGATTCCCGAAATCGTCGCCTGTAGGCCTCCGGGGTGACAGCGTACCGGGCTAACAAAGCCTCCTTTACCAGATGGTAGTGTGGTAAGTCCGCATCAGGGATGGCCCGGAAAGCATCGGAAGCTTTCCCAGATAGTTTCCCTGATAATATGGTGACCCATTCCTCCGTGGGTACCCGGTGTAAAGCGCACTGGCGTTCAAAATCGGCCAAAAATCCGTCAATCTCGTCGTCACTTTCCTGGAAGGACTTAAATGCTGCAAATGGAATCTTTCTCCCCCCAGTGTAACTGAGGCTGAGAGGCTGCTGGGTTGAAAGTCGCCGATCTTCCCTTCGCTTACTGGCCTCTGCCTCCGCTGCGGCGAAGACTCGGTCGATCAGTTCCTGTGATGGATTCGGGCCATAGACCGACAATCTGTTCCGAACCGCTTGAACAAGAGCAGCGTCTTCATCGATCTCTATATTGGTTTCGGTCCTCACTGCTGCACGATCCATTTCGATCAGCTCGGCTATCAGTTCCCGACGTGGGCGGTTGCTAGCTCACCTTCCCCGGCTCTCGAGTAGATCCTTCAGGGTCAGCCTTTTCAACTTGTCCTACTGACTCTCCATCAGGGTAGCACTCTCTCTGGGTACAAAGGACCATCCGACCGCTTGCCACCAATTGTAGCGATAACCCTTATCGCCGGAGGGCTTCACCGCCCGAGACGTCCTTTACCAATGGTGAGAGGTGCTGCTGGAATTCCAGAGTCGTCCGTGAGGAACCAGGAACAGCCCTTACAAGGGCTAGTGAATTGTAATATAGCGTTTCCCCCAATAAGAGACAGAACTTCAGTATTGAGGGTGAAGGTGAAGTGTCTTTATTAGTGCCACTCTAGGCCTTATATACACAAGTCTCCATGCAATGGGACCTCCCCCGTGGACCTCATGACAAATACACAGACCAACTCTGCCGGTGACGCAATCAGCAAAACAATAGGCGTCTGTAATACACTCAATCAGAACAATGCCATTGCCTGTGACGTAATCAATTAACACAAAGGCAGTTTATAATACAATCCAAACTACAATGACCTCATTAAGAAAAGGCCAGTGAATGACCCGGTGGGCAACTGAATAGTGATGACATCCAAAAGACAGAGCGTCTGTCACAGGGTCACCAGAGGAAATCATTCTTGGGGCCAACAGAGGAAATCATTCTTGGGGCCACCAGAGGAAATCATTCTTGGGGCCACCAGAGGAAATCATTCTTGGGGTCACCAGAGGAAATCATTCTTGGGGCCACCAGAGGAAATCATTCTTGGGGCCACCAGAGGAAATCTTTCTTGGGGCCACCAGAGGAAATCATTCTTGGGGTCACCAGAGGAAATCATTCTTGGGGCCAACAGAGGAAATCATTCTTGGGGCCACCAGAGGGAATACTTCTTGGGGCCACAGAAGGAAATCATTCTTGGGGGTCACCAGAGGAAATCATTCTTGGGTCCCCACCAGAAAAAATCATCCTCTGGGTCACCAAGGGAAATCATTTTAGGGCCCACCAGAGTAAATCATTCTTGGGGTCACCAGAGTAAATCATTCTTGGGGCAACCAGAGGAAATCATTCTTGGGGCCACCAGAGGAAATCATTCTTGGGGTCATCAGAGTAAATCATTCTTGGGGTCACCAGAGTAAATCATTCTTGGGGTCACCAGAGTAAATCATTCTTGAGGTCACCAGAGGAAATCATTCTTGGGGTCATCAGAGTAAATCATTCTTGGGGCAACCAGAGGAAATCATTCTTGAGGTCACCAGAGGAAATCATTCTTGGGGTCATCAGAGTAAATCATTCTTGGGGTCACCAGAGTAAATCATTCTTGGGGCCACCAGAGGAAATCATTTCTAGGGCCACCAGAGGAAATCATTCTTGGGGGCCACCATGCCCATGAAGATACATAAATGTTTCTTTCCAAGAGTTGTATGGGATAACACTTACGTGACCTTGCAATGAGCAGCTGTAACAACCCAGCGACTGTTGATCAGCGCGCCACTACAGCTGGCAAATCCATCATTATTCTGTGGAGGAAGTATCATTAGAATATTATAATTATTTATTTATAAAGCTCCATCGTATTCTGACAGGAGGATGAGTCACACACGCATTATGGGTCATAAAAGCAGACAACACAGAGCATGCGTCTCTCAAAATGAGCCACTAGATGGGTAACTCTGGGAAACTGTACCTTGTGTGCGTGTCATAGTTTCTTAAGGTCGGTCTCCAGCAATGCAGGGTTTTGAAGGGCACTCTATGCAGATGGACTAGAAGAGCCAGTGAAACCTATCAATCCTCTTATGCGGGCTCTCGTCCAATCAGTCCACATCCACTGCTATCTAACAGGGAGCATGTCCCTGTACTGGCTATTCACAGATGCATGGGACGGGCCAAGGCCTTGCTAAAGGTAGAGCGGGGATGCAGCCGCTGCTTGTGCATGCGCCGTTAGACCATTAAAAAAAGGTGAGTTTCCGGGTGACCCACACAAGGGGGCATCCCGATTTTGGATTCCCCGGGGCGAGGAAATCTAGTCATCTGTCGGGTGGTGGGTTTTGGTCAACTTTAAAGCATTCCAGGGCTGTCCCTGTTTGGATGAGAACCTGCAAATGCACCATAGAACCGGGAAAAGGTGAGTTTATACTGGGCAGTCTGTGGGGTTACACATGGCGGGGGAATAACAAATCTGGATGCCTCAGTGGCACAGAATAAAATCCCAGGTTTTGTTCCCCTTTAAAGCAGCACAGAATCCTTTGTGTGCCTCCCCACACGTCCCACTCGTTCTCCCTGCCCAAGTACCATAAAAACAATAGGTCTTTCCTCCCGTGAGGCAATGCCCACATGGCACTTTTTAAGATAGCTGATTGGCTGATCTCGGTTTCCCTGTATGTGAGGAGCGCTCCCGACACCTATCTATATAATTGGCTAAACGCCAAAGTGTGCCACAGCTACAGAAATCCCAGGATGTATCTGCTACGGCTTTCTATGCTGGGCGCTGTTGCATGAAGTGCCTGCGTATGCGCCGTGGGAGCATTGGGGAAAATTCATTTTTAAAGGTGCAATGCCACAGCAGGAACATCCCAAATCACAATGACCAAAACATGGTATAGTCAAACGCATGTATAAATAATAAAATAAATAAATACTAAAGCCAGATGGAGAGTCTTACCTGCAGAGACACGTGCCAGGGCCAACATCCAGGTACGGCAACCCTGGAGTCGCTGCTGGAGGCAGGCGTGCTGGCGGGTATACCACAGCCTGGGAGGAGGTGACATTGTGGCCAATTACATTATACTCGAAGTATATAACTATGTATTCAGATCAGTGGTGGTTGCAGAGATGGAAAAAGGGGCTTATTACAGCCAACAGAGTACAGAAAATGGAGGGTCGGGCTCCAGTACAGACAGCAGAGTACAGATAACAGAGGGCTCCAGTACAGGCAAAAGAGTACAGACAATGGAGGGTTGGGCTCATTACAGCCAACAGAGTACAGACATTGGAGGACTGGGCTCATTACAGCCAAAAGATTACAGACAACAGAGGGCTGAGCTCCAGTAAAGAAAACAGAGAACAGACAATGGAGGGTAGGGCTCCAGTGCAGCCAAAAGAGTACAGACAACAGAGGGTGGCGCTACAATACAGCCAACAGAGTACAGACAGTGGAGGATTGGCCTCATTACTGCCAAAAGAGTACAGGCAACACAGGGTTGTCATTACAGACAACAGAGTACAGACAATGGAGGGTCGGGCTCATTACAGACAACAGAGTACAGATAACAGAGGGCTGGGCTCCAGTATGGATAACAGAGTACAGGCAATGGAGGGTCAGGCTCCAGTACAGCCAACAGAGTAAAGACAATGGAGGGTTGGGCTCATTACAGCCAAAAGAGTACAGACAATAGAGGGTTGAGCTCATTACAGACAACAGAGAACAGACAATGGAGGGTAGGGCTCCAGTGCAACCAAAAGAGTACAGACAACAGAGGGTGGCGCTCCAATACAGCCAACAGAGTACAGACAATGGAGGGTTGGGCTCCAGTACAACCAACAGAGTACAGACAACGGAGGGTTGGGCTCATTACAGCCGAAAGAGTGCAGGCAACACAGGGTTGAGCTCATTAAAGACAACCCAGTACAGACAAAGGAGGGTTGGGCTCCAGTACAGACAGCAGAGTACAGACAATAGAGGTTTGGGCTCAAATACAGCCTACAGAGTACAGAGAACGGAGGGACGGGTTCCTGTACAGACAACAGAGAACAGACAATGGAGGGTTGGGCTCATTACAGCCAAAAGTGTACAGACAATAGAGGGTTGAGCTCATTACAGACAACAGAGAACAGACAATGGAAGGTAGGGCTCCAGTACAGCCAACAGAGTACAGACAATGGAGGGTTGTGCACCAGTACAGACAATAGGGTACAGACAACGGAGGGCCGGGCTCCAGTACAGACAACAGAGTATAGGCAATGGAGGGTTGGGCTCATTACAGACAATGGGGTACAGGCAATGGAGGGTGGTGGTCCAGGAAGTGACTAAGAAGGTTGTGAGCCTCAAAAGAGATAATGAAGGACGGGAGCCACAAAACACAAAGCAAGATATGAGTAACATACCTACTACATACATACCATACCATACCATACATACTATAATACACTAAAAAGCCATCACAACTATTTCCTAACTATACTATAATACACCACAAAGATGTAAAAAAGATATACTGAATACACCACAATACACCACAAAGATACAACAAAAATATCCTAACTATACTGCAATACATTACAAAGGCATTACAAACTGACATCACAAATATATTGCAACACACCAAAATGTATTACAATAATATGTCACAGGTTTTACTACTGTACAAAACCCTGCAAAGATGTTACACAAATATCATAGGTACAGTACAATACCCCAAGAAGGCATCACAATAACATATCACACATATGCCTAAATACACCAAGGTATTAAAATAATATATCACAAGTATACAGCACAAATATGTAACAAAAATATACTAAATACACCACAAAGACATAACAAAAATATCCTAACTATACTACAATACACTACAAAGGCATTTCAAACTGACATCACAAATATATTGCAACACACCAAAATGTATTATAATACTATGTCACAGATTTTACTACTGTACAACACACTGCAAAGATGTTACACAAATATCATAGGTACAGTACAATACCCCAAGAAGGCATCACAATAACATATCACACATATGCCTAAATACACCAAAAGGTATTCAAATAATATATCACAAGTGTACAGCACAAAGATGTTGCAAAAAATAACATAAATACACTACAATACCCCACAAATGAATAAACAATACACAATACAGAAAAAAAACTACATTACAGTGATATATCACAAATACAGTACAATATACCAAAAGGTATTACACTAATATATCACACATTTACTACAATACAACACAAAAGGAATCCAAAACTATATCACAAATACACTTTAATACACCACAAAGGTAAGACAATAATATATCTCAGGTTTTCTCCAATACATGGGATCAGGTGAGTATACTCACCATATGCTCCGCTGATTAGGGCCAAGCAGGAAAGGAAGCACAACGCTGCCATTGTGTGACACTGTTTGACTTGCCTCTGGTGTTTCCTGGTCTCCTGTCTAAGTCTCTCCACCAAGTAGACAAGATCGCCCCACCTGCCCCATGGGAGGGTGAGGATTTTTCTCAGCCTCTAAAGGTTGTCTCTCGATTGGCCTCACACAGTCACAGTTTCCAAAAACTGTAAACCACACGTTCCTCTTTCATTTATTTTTTGTGGGGGCCAAAAACGTATGGGGTCAAAGTTTGTAACTTCTGGGACTGGAAAGTGCGCCAGGTTCTCCCTATCAATATAACTCCCCCTAGTGACCACTCAGTCAAGCTTTCCAAGATTGGGTCTTAGGGGGCATGCTAGTTCCTTGGGACTCCTTCCACAAGTCACATGACCCCCGAGAAGTGTCCAACGATTCAGTCAGATGCTGCGCATTCGATGAGTTCAAACATGGCTGTCTGATATGGTTCCTAACCCTGGCTCCTGTGCCCGCTATAATGATGTGCAATAACGCAATTCTGTGAGACTCACTTCTCTGCCCGAAGGGGCGTGGACTGCAAGATCAAAGATGTGGCTCCTCCCGGCCGCCTATAAATAGCCTCCGCCTTTTAACTAAGCCCAGTCATTAAAAAGCAGTAACTCAATAACAAGAGGCAGGACGGGAGGCCCGAACATAGGAGACCATGTTACTTCACATAGCCTCCGCTTGTACTCTCTCGAACCTAAAATCCTAAATTTGAATAACCAGTGTCCTATGAACAAGTAATGGTTCAATCACCATAAAAGGGCATGCAGGACAATAATAAATCTCAAAGAGGGCGGGTTGGACGGCCTGGAATTGATAGGAAATAACAGGTGAGTATCACAGAATTGCGTTTTTCCCTCCATCCGGTCCGGTTGACCCCAGCGGATGCACAGAGCTTGAAAAGCCTTCCTCCTAAGAGACCATTCCCCCAGATGCAAGGACCTCCTGCTCAGGGAGTCTGCCTCCTGGTTCTCTACCCCCGGAATGTAAACCGCCGAGATACAGGGAACATTCTCCTGTGCCCAACTCAGAATCTGGCTCACCTCCTTGAGGGATCTCTTGCTCCGAGTACCGCCCTGGTGATTGATGTAGGCTACAGCCGTCTGATTGTCCGAACCGCATGGCCCCTTAAATTGGGGGTCAGATGTAGGAGAACAAACCAAATTTCTCAGTTCCAAGAGATTTATGGGCAACTGGTTCTCTCTTGGACCCCACTGACCCTGGATCTTCTGGGTCTGCCAGATGCCTCCCCAGCCTGTAAGACTGGCATCCGTGGTAACTATCTCCCAATGGGGTTCCGAAAGGACTTGCCTACCAGCAGATACCGAGGATCCAACCGCCACAAGAGGGATTGCCTGGCTGGGGGGGACAGCACAAATCCTTGATCCAGGGATTCCGGGGATCGATCTCAGCTGGCTAGCAGGTTCAGCTGAAGAGGCCTCATGTGGAATTGGGCAAAGGGCACTGCTTCGAAGCAAGCCACCAATAGGCCCACCAATCTCATCCCCAGGCACACCGATGGCTGTTGACAAGCCAGCAAGGCCTTTTCCTACGTCTGGAGACACAAGACCTTCCGCTGTGGCAGAAAGACCTTGACTTGAACGGTGTCTAGGGTCACCCCCAGGAAGGATCTCACTGTTGACGGTGTGATATGCGACTTGGGGTAGTTGTTCACCCAACCGAAAGCTTCCAGAGTTGACAGCACGGTCCGGGTGTCGCTCTCAGCCTCCTGAAGGGACGGGGCCAAGATCAGAAGGTCATCCAGATAGGGTAATACACGAATACCCTGAGCCTCAGGATAGCCATGATGCCCGCCAGCACCTTGGTGAACACCCTGGGAGCTGAGTATATGCCGAAGGGGAGTGCCACAAACTGGAAATGCTGACCCTCCAATGCAAACCTCAAAAACTTCTGATGTCCTGGAATAACAATCCCCCTCTCTTTCTTTCTTTTAAAAATCCAAGCAACAAGAAAGTCAAGTGTAAAGAAAAGCAGGACTCACGGTTACCGCTCTCCACCAGCGCTGCACGGGTTAACGCAGACGCAGCACGCGTCTAGATCAAGAAGCTTCTGGCTGGGGGAGTGTCACCAGAGCGATAGCCAGCCTGTGCGCCGCTCACTCCGTGACTCCGCCCCCCCGGCCAGCACCTTTGCGGCCTGACAGCGGCGGCCTCCGTGGGGTGTGCCGGCCCAATACAGCCCGCGCCTCCTATCAAGAGGCCTCCCCACGGCGAGGGAACGAGGATGGTGAGTATGTGGGCGGAGCGGCAGCTCGCTGTCGTGCTGCTATGGCGACGGAGCTCTCCGCTCCCCCACTCAGTAAACACAAGCACGAACACAAATCAAAATAAAAAATACATGTGGGAGAAGGGAGGGTGACATATAAAAAGATATCTGGTTTCTCAGCAGGTACACCATATAAACCTGCGGCCGACCTGCTTGTTCTAGAGAAGCCTGCAGCACAGAGTCGTGTGCCCTGTAAAACGCCCCAGACCCCGGCGTTTCACCCTACCACCACGGATCCTGGTCATGCAGCAAGCCGACAGGTCAGAGGCCCCGCTTTGCTGCTAAAATCCTGAGAGAGTGTAAGCGATCTTCGCAGTACCACTGCAAGAAGTAGACTGGGCTTGGCTAAGAGGCGGTGGCTATTTATAGGGGACCGGGAGGAGCCACATCTTTGATATTGCAGTCCACGCCCCTTCGGGAGGAGAAGTCCCAGCTATGAAGAATGAGGGACGGCCTGGAATGGATAGGAAGGAAAATATGTACAGGTGTGTCTGGGCCTCCAGGTTCTGAATATCTGTTTAGCTTATGAATAATGTTCGTGATGACCCCACGATTCTTACAATATATTGGCACCGGTGTGTCTTGGATCCCGGCTTTGAAGTTGTTCCTGAGAGCAGGCTCTCCACAGCAGGTCGGTCCCGAGCCCCAGGTGAAAAATGTAGCAGGCATTCCTTTTGACGTTGTGACCCCCTGTGGTGCAGTGCGTTTACAGATCCCTCGTGGCAAGGGACAGTTTCCCTTCCTAAAAGTAAAAAATAGAATTCTCTTTCGCCCCGTCTTCTGTTATTTTTAGCTGAGTTCATTTTTCTCTCCCCTGTTGGGGGGGGTGTCCCCTCTTCAGGTCTGGTCCAGAGGCCGTCATTTTCTTCACAACTACCATCTGTAGAGCAAGATTCCCCAGGAAATCCCCTCCAGTGACATCATTAGTCACATGGGGGGATTCTACATAGGCTTCTTCTCTGTGGTATAAAAGTCTCCCTTAGTGATGGGCCACCAAGGAAGGAGGACCTGTGTCCCCCCTCACTACAGGTGCTGGCGGGATTATTGCATTAACCACTCCCTATCAAGAAGATGATCACAGCCTATCGGAACAGGAGGAAGCTCCCGGACCTGATGGTCCTGCTGAGAGGAGGCTACCCGGTGGAGGACCGGTGATGAAAGACACAGAGGCCCCTGACACGTAGGAAACATGTAGTAAGGTACCCACCTCCAGCTGCTTGGTCCCTAATTGGTCTGCCTTTCTCAGAGTCCCATCCACTGGGCCTTTCCACCCCTGGTCCCCAAAGACCTCCTGGCTCTGGCCTGTACACAAGGGATGCTCCTACTCAGTAAACCTCCAAGGCCCACTGGGTAGGCGATGCTTCAGGGCTGTTCCCACATTGGCCCCTCTCAAGAGTGTATTGGCCAGCACTATTTCCCTCAGGCACCGGTCTTGTCTTCTTCCTCGGCATTCATGCTCAACACAAGACAAGATCTCCTCCTTATATAGGACTCGGGATCCAATCAGTGAGAAGGTGGGCTGTCCCTATCTGAAAGGCCCATACATGGAATTAAAACAAACTGTTCATATGTTATCCTATTCTGTCACCTAGTGGCCTAACTGTGTAACTGCACCAACCAATAAAATGAAACGATATTTGTGTACATTTCCCACCTATTAACCCTTAAACTAAGTTATTAACCCCTTAACAGTATATCTGTAGGTGAGAGATTTCTCACTAATAGGTCTGCGCTGAATTACATTACACAAAATATCAAGATATAATTAATACGATAAAAATTACAATTCCAACATTATTGCCCAGCGCAAGGAATCAAACTGTGTCAGTCCAGTTACATAGAAATGAAGCAAACAGAGTCTATGCGATACAACATAGAAGGATTCTGCAGGGGTTAATAGAATTGATTGCACTGTCCTCAATATTCATAAATGGATTACACCACCAGTGCTCGTAAAATCTTCAGTGCCACACCAACCACCAAATAAAATTGCACGTACCAGACTCCCTTTTTAGTGTCGCTTATCAGTTTGATTCCTCTTGAAACCGTCAATCGCTTTTTATACTTAAATATTTCTTATGAATTCACTCTCAGGAATAATCATTAGAATCCGCACGTGCAAGGGAAATTAAAAAGGAGACATAGCGTGACACCGTCTCATAACATTAAAAACAATCACCTTTTTATTGTGCTTAATCAATACACTCTTATTGCTCGCATGTAAAATCACAAATCCACATGAAAAGCTGGATGTCAAAGGCACATTCCGCCTCTATATTTCCGTAGCTAAAACTATCATAGGCTTGCTAAAATTCCCCGCTGCCCCGGCCGCAGGCTGCGGAGATGACTTAATCCAATCCGAAACCAAAAGAACATGTGTTGACGCTGTGGATGGGCCCCGCCCAATGTCCTTTGTCAATCCAGACTTACTCAATGGGCTGCAGGCCCTCCACACCATCAATAGATTTATTGAATACATTTAGTGATAGTGTGGAGGGCCCGCAGCCCATTGAGTAAGTCTGGATTGACGAAACACGTTGGTAAGCAAGTGAATGTAAGCAAGCCTATGATAGTTTTATCTATGGAAATATAGAGGCGGATCGTGACTTTGGCATCCAGCTTTTCATGTGGATTTGTGATTTTACATACGAGTAATAAGAGTGTACTGGTGGTGTAATCCATTTATGAACATTGAGGACAGTGCAATCAATTCTATTAACCCCGCGGAATCCTACTATGTTGTATAGCATAGACTCTGTTTACCCCTTAACAGTGGTGAAGGATAAGCCACCACTTAGTTACACAGTTTGTGAACTGCCAAGAGGTCCAAAGGGACCCCTGTTCTAGTTTACATGTAGCACAGGCGGGTGGCATGGCAGATGATCGGAACAGATGAGGACCGGAACAATCAGGTTGAATATAGCCTGGACTCAGATCCTAAGCCCTTCACTACATATAATGGGCTATCAATTCAAAGGGAAGATACAGGGAATGGAAAGGGAGCATAGGTGATGTCACTCAACCATGAGTACGTGGGATGCCAGGATGGCTGAAGATCACAGGAAACCAGGAACGTACAGGATCCCAGGAATCGCTGAAGGTCAGGCAGCCATGACGATGTCAGGTGATGTCTGATAGCTCCTGTCCTGTCCTGTACATCCTGTAAGCAGGTTGCTTTCTATAATGGAATCGAGTCGTACTGTCAGGCCCAAGGCCTGAATATAGAATAAGCATGTGTATTATAATTGTATTTGTGTTTAATGTATAGTCCAAGACCTAGGTGAGGGGTCACTCAGACTGTGCCTGTTGTTTTGTGCATTCCAGTTTTATGGGGGGTTCTGTTTGTGCTACTTCCTTCTTTGAAGGCAAAAGCCATTGTAGCAGCAGGATGTGCTGTCTCTGGACCCACCATAAAACCAAAACTGAGATAAGGGACCTAGAAGAGAAATGTCCTCACTAGGTGGGATCAGAAGGGAGGGGGGATGAAGCTTTTCCCTCCTAAATTTAGCTAATAAAGTCTAGATGCTAAACACATTCTGGAGTGAGAAACCTGAGTCACGAACCTCAGTCACAAGCCTGTGGCAAACGCTGGACAAAAGACCCTAAGCAACAGCTGGAGACTCACTCGCAAGGATTTCTACGCCATTATGCTGTAAGGACTTTCTTTTAGTTTTCTGAACTGGTCTTGCTGTACTCTTTTATGTATTTTTGTACCTGTATGTCATTTGTTTCTGTATATTACATCTAGCACTGTGATACCTTTTTTATCAGATTAAATGTTTAATCAATCAATCAATTTGATCTCTAAATATATGAGCTCACCTTTCTGAAGGAAACTCTGGTGAAACACGTTTATCAAAGGGTTAATTTGGTGACTTGCTGGGACTAGTAGTGCATACCCAGGGGTCTGGTGGCTTTAACCCTTGCACCATCGCACTCTCTCTAGCATACTGGCTGAGCTGATAGAGTGCGATCGTGACAACTGGAGGCAGCGTCGGGATATATTTAGAGATTTTTAGTGCTTGCTGGATTTTACCAGAAAATCTTAGCACTAAAATAAATTGCATACATCTTATTGTGTGTAAATTCCAAACACAGAGCTCAGTGCTGATCTAAAAGTCATACCAAGAAGAGTGCAAGACAGTTCTGTCCTCCCTATCTATTGTTTTACTTCCTCTGCTTCATATCGGAAATATGAAGGCATATCGCAAGCAGTCCAAGCCCGCACTGGAGCTAATGTGCCAAGAAATGGAGATCCCTACAGCGGGAATGAACAAGGAGCAACTTATTGCTGATCTTGTGGAGTATGATGCCCGTGCAGCAGAGCTGAGTGACGTGAGGCTAAGTCCTACAGCTGGGACTGAGGGACACGACAACATTACTCCCCATCAGGGGACAATTACTCTGTGTGTGAGAGTTATAATTATTGCACTTACCAGCTTAGACTGTATGATAGCCATTCATCTATATTATGGACTGATATGAGGGACCTCTGGCGCCCCCTGGTGTCTATTGTGTATATGTTATGTAAGTTTTTATGTATTGTACTTGATGTTTTTTTAGCCATTAGATATTTTCAATAAATCAAGATTTTTTATTATTACCTTGGTGGGTGGTGCCGCTCTTTGTATTCTCTTGGGATGGGCTTTTAGGGGTGTGTGGAGACCACCAATACATATTTGCAGTGTTCTGGTTGCTATACCAAGAGTAGTGAGCACACAGTGTTATATTTATACATTTTTTTTTCCTTTTGTAATAGACTGGTGCTGTCCTTTCCTTTATTTTTTTGACTATACAGCAGCACAGGGAAACAATTTATTCTTAATGTGGTGGATTATGCAACCAGGTACCCTGAGGCTGTTGTCTTATCTTCTGTCCGGGCAGATAAGGTGGCTGATCAGTAAATTCTGCGGGTTGGGGTTCCCCGGAGAAATGCTAACTGATCAGGGCACACAGTTTATGTCCAATCGAATGCAAAGTCTCTGTAAAAGGTGAATGTACAGCGCTTGGTAGCAAGCCCATACCACCCCCAAAACAAATGGTCTCTGCGAGAGGTTCAATAGGACATTGAAACAAATGTTAAAAACCTTTGTAGAATCAGAAGGCAGAGACTGGGAAAATTACTTACCCTATTTGTTATTTGCTTACAGGGAGATACCCAAAGAGTCTACAGGTTTCTTGCCCTTTGAATAATTGTATGGTCGCAAAGTACGGGGACCCCTAGATTTAGTTAGGGGGGAATGGGAATGGGTGCAACATACCCCTGAGACTTCTATGGTGGAGTATGTTCAGGGACCGGATGCAGCCATTGACTGGGCTAGTACACGACAACCTCAGAGCAGCACAGTCCAGGCAGAAGTACAGGTATGACCGCAATGCAAGGGACCGAGTCTATGAGGTGGGACAGAAGGTAATGGTTCTAAACCCCATTAGGCAGAATAAGTTACAGGCTGCCTGGGAGGGTCCTTTCACCATTTTACTGCGCCCAGAACCAACCACATACGTAGTAGCCCTTGATGAGAAAGGTCAGAGGCAGAGACAGTACCACATTAATATGTTAAAGGCCTACTATGACCCTGAGGAGGTGGTACTCAGTGTGTGCAGTGCACCAGAGGAAGGCGTGGATAGTGATCCCTTACTAGACCTCGTGGAGGAAGCTAAGAGCCAGGGATCCCTTCAGGATGTGCAGATCAATCCACAGCTCTCAGATGAAAGGAAAAGGCAGCTAAATCAGGTATTAGGCCCCTTCAGAGCCACCTTTAATACAGTAGCCACCCAACATGTTGATACGGGGGACCAGCCACCGCTTAGACAGGTGGCCTATCGGGTATCCCCAGAAATAAAGGCCCACATACAGAAGGAGATCGAGCACATGTTAAAGCTAGGGGTAATTAAGAAGTTTAAGAGCCCCTGGGCCTCCCCAGTAGTTCTGGTGTCCAAAAAGGATAAATCCACCAGGTTGTGTGTGGATTACCGAAGATTAAATGCAGTGACTAAATTTGATGCTTGCCCCATGCCCAGAATAGGTGAACTGCTTGATCAGCTAGCAGGTTCCCAATATGTCACTATCATGGATTTGAGCCGAAGGTACTGGCAGATCCCTATGACCCCCTGGGCCCAGGAGCGGTCAGCCTTTATCACTCCCTTTGGGTTGTTTGAGGGCTGTGTCATGCCTTCTGGGATGAAAAATGCCCCAGCCACTTTCCAACGACTAGTTGATCAGCTGCTAGAGCGCCACGAGGAATACGCAGTGGCTTACTTAGATGATATTGCCTGGGAGGAGCACCTGATTCACCTGGGCAAGGTGGTAAAACGAATAGCTGAGGCAGGGCTTACCATCAAACCAGAGAAGTGTCAAGTTGGCAGTATCTGGGATATCGGGTAGGAGGAGGGACTCTACGACCTGAGCCCAGTAAGGTGGAGTCTTATCCTCAAACAATATAATTTCACTGTCCAACACAGGAAAGGAAGCCTGCATCAAAATGCAGATGGACTATCACGTCAGGGGGAAATAGACGGTTAATGGAGACAGATCTATCAGCCTGTAGAGGCTAGATCGCTCAGTCCCCATCTTAAGGGGGAGGTGTCAGGCCCAAGGCCTGATTATAGAATATGCATGTGTATTATAATTGTATTTGTGTATAATGTATAGTTCAAGAGGGGTCACTCGGACTGTGTTTTGTGTATTACAGTTTTATGGGGGGTTCTGTTTGTGGTACTTCCTTCTTTGAAGTCAAAAGCCTTTGTAGCAGCAGGATGTGCTGTCTCTGGACCCACCATAAAACCAAAACTGAGATAAGGGACCTGGAAGAGAGATGTCCTCACCAGGTGGGGTCAGATGGGAGGGGGGTTTTTCACTCCTAAATTTAGCTAATAAAATCTAGATGCTAAACACATTCTGAAGGGTTATGGTGTCACCTCCCCCTAGTGGCCTCTCTATAGGAATATATGGAGGGTTATGGTGTCACCTCCACCTAGTGGCCTCTCTATAGGAATATATGGAGGGTTATGGTGTCACTGCCCCCTAGTGGCCTCTCTATAGGAATATATGGAGGGTTATGGTGTCACCTCCCCCTAGTGGCCTCTCTATAGGAATATATGGAGGGTTATGGTGTCACTGCCCCTAGTGGCCTCTCTATAGGAATATATGGAGGGTTATGGTGTCCCCTCCCCCTAGTGGCCTCTCTATAGGAATATATGGAGGGTTATGGTGTCACCTCCCCATAGTGGCCTCTCTATAGGAATATATGGAGGGTTATGGTGTCACCTCCGCATAGTGGCCTCTCTATAGGAATATATGGAGGGTTATGGTGTCACCTCCCTCTAGTGGCCTCTCTATAGGAATATATGGAGGGTTATGGTGTCACCTCCCCCTAGTGGCCTCTCTATAGGAATATATGGAGGGTTATGGTGTCACTGCCCCCTAGTGTTGTCTCTATAGGAATATATGGAGGGTTATGGTGTCACCTCCCCCTAGTGGCCTCTCTATAGGAATATATAGAGGGTTATGGTGTCACCTCCCCCTAGTGGCCTCTCTATAAGAATATATGGAGGGTTATGGTGTCACCTCCCCCTAGTGGCCTCTCTATAGGAATATATAGAGGGTTATGGTGTCACCTCCCCCTAGTGGCCTCTCTATAGCAATATATGGAGGGTTATGGTGTCACTGCCCCCTAGTGGCCTCTCTATAGGAATATATGGAGGGTTATGGTGTCACCTCCCCCTAGTGGCCTCTCTATAGGAATATATAGAGGGTTATGGTGTCACCTCCCCCTAGTGGCCTCTCTATAAGAATATATGGAGGGTTATGGTGTCACCTCCCCCTAGTGGCCTCTCTATAGGAATATATAGAGGGTTATGGTGTCACCTCCCCCTAGTGGCCTCTCTATAGCAATATATGGAGGGTTATGGTGTCACCTCCGCATAGTGGCCTCTCTATAGAAATATATGGAGGGTTATGGTGTCACCTCCCTCTAGTGGCCTCTCTATAGGAATATATGGAGGGTTATGGTGTCACCTCCCCCTAGTGGCCTCTCTATAGGAATATATGGAGGGTTATGGTGTCACTGCCCCCTAGTGTTGTCTCTATAGGAATATATGGAGGGTTATGGTGTCACCTCCCCCTAGTGGCCTCTCTATAGGAATATATAGAGGGTTATGGTGTCACCTCCCCCTAGTGGCCTCTCTATAAGAATATATGGAGGGTTATGGTGTCACCTCCCCCTAGTGGCCTCTCTATAGGAATATATAGAGGGTTATGGTGTCACCTCCCCCTAGTGGCCTCTCTATAGCAATATATGGAGGGTTATGGTGTCACTGCCCCCTAGTGGCCTCTCTATAGGAATATATGGAGGGTTATGGTGTCACCGCCCCCTAGTGGCCTCTCTATAGGAATATATGGAGGGTTATGGTGTCACTGCCCCCTAGTGGCCTCTCTATAGGAATATATGGAGGGTTATGGTGTCACTGCCCCCTAGTGGCCTCTCTATAGGAATATATGGAGGGTTATGGTGTCACCTCCCCCTAGTGGCCTCTCTATAGGAATATATGGAGGGTTATGGTGTCTCCTCCCCCTAGTGGCCTCTCTATAGGAATATATGGAGGGTTATGGTGTCACCGCCCCCTAGTGGCCTCTCTATAGGAATATATGGAGGGTTATGGTGTCACCGCCCCCTAGTGGCCTCTCTATAGGAATATATGGAGGGTTATGGTGTCACTGCCCCCTAGTGGCCTCTCTATAGGAATATATGGAGGGTTATGGTGTCACCTCCCCCTAGTGGCCTCTCTATAGGAATATATGGAGGGTTATGGTGTCACTGCCCCCTAGTGGCTTCTCTATAGGAATATATGGAGGGTTATGGTGTCACCTCCCCTAGTGGCCTCTCTATAGGAATATATGGAGGGTTATGGTGTCACCTCCCCTAGTGGCCTCTCTATAGGAATATATGGAGGGTTATGGTGTCACCTCCCCTAGTGGCCTCTCTATAGGAATATATGGAGGGTTATGGTGTCACCTCCCCCTAGTGGCCTCTCTATAGCAATATATGGAGGGTTATGGTGTCACTGCCCCCTAGTGGCCTCTCTATAGGAATATATGGAGGGTTATGGTGTCACCTCCCCTAGTGGCCTCTCTATAGGAATATATGGAGGGTTATGGTGTCACCTCCCCCTAGTGGCCTCTCTATAGGAATATATGGAGGGTTATGGTGTCACTGCCCCTAGTGGCCTCTCTATAGGAATATATGGAGGGTTATGGTGTCACCGCCCCCTAGTGGCCTCTCTATAGGAATATATGGAGGGTTATGGTGTCACCTCCCCCTAGTGGCCTCTCTATAGGAATATATGGAGGGTTATGGTGTCACCTCCCCCTAGTGGCCTCTCTATAGGAATATATGGAGGGTTATGGTGTCACCTCCCCCTAGTGGCCTCTCTATAGGAATATATGGAGGGTTATGGTGTCACCTCCCCCTAGTGGCCTCTCTATAGCAATATATGGAGGGTTATGGTGTCACTGCCCCCTAGTGGCCTCTCTATAGGAATATATGGAGGGTTATGGTGTCACCTCCCCCTAGTGGCCTCTCTATAGGAATATATGGAGGGTTATGGTGTCACCTCCCCCTAGTGGCCTCTCTATAGCAATATATGGAGGGTTATGGTGTCACTGCCCCCTAGTGGCCTCTCTATAGGAATATATGGAGGGTTATGGTGTCACCTCCCCCTAGTGGCCTCTCTATAGGAATATATGGAGGGTTATGGTGTCACCTCCCCCTAGTGGCCTCTCTATAGGAATATATGGAGGGTTATGGTGTCACCGCCCCCTAGTGGCCTCTCTATAGGAATATATGGAGGGTTATGGTGTCACCTCCCCCTAGTGGCCTCTCTATAGGAATATATGGAGGGTTATGGTATCACTGCCCCCTAGTGGCCTCTCTATAGGAATATATGGAGGGTTATGGTGTCACCTCCCCCTAGTGGCCTCTCTATAGGAATATATGGAGGGTTATGGTGTCACCTCCCCCTAGTGGCCTCTCTATAGGAATATATGGAGGGTTATGGTGTCACCTCCCCCTAGTGGCCTCTCTATAGGAATATATGGAGGGTTATGGTGTCACTGCCCCCTAGTGGCCTCTCTATAGGAATATATGGAGGGTTATGGTGTCACCTCTCCCTAGTGGCCTCTCTATAGGAATATATGGAGGGTTATGGTGTCACTGCCCCCTAGTGGCCTCTCTATAGGAAATATATGGAGGGTTATGGTGTCACCTCCCCCTAGTGGCCTCTCTATAGGAATATATGGAGGGTTATGGTGTCACCTCCCCCTAGTGGCCTCTCTATAGGAATATATGGAGGGTTATGGTGTCACTGCCCCCTAGTGGCCTCTCTATAGGAATATATGGGGGGTTATGGTGTCACTGCCCCCTAGTGGCCTCTCTATAGGAATATATGGAGGGTTATGGTGTCACTTCCCCCTAGTGGCCTCTCTATAGGAATATATGGAGGGTTATGGTGTCACCTTCCCCTAGTGGCCTCTCTATAGGAATATATAGAGGGTTATGGTGTCACTGCCCCTAGTGGCCTCTCTATAGGAATATATGGAGGGTTATGGTGTCACTTCCCCCTAGTGGCCTCTCTATAGGAATATATAGAGGGTTATGGTGTCACTGCCCCTAGTGGCCTCTCTATAGGAATATATGGAGGGTTATGGTGTCACCTCCCCCTAGTGGCCTCTCTATAGGAATATATGGAGGGTTATGGTGTCACCTCCTCCTAGTGGCCTCTCTATAGGAATATATGGAGGGTTATGGTGTCACCTCCCCCTAGTGGCCTCTCTATAGGAATATATAGAGGGTTATGGTGTCACCTCCCCCAGTGGCCTCTCTATAGGAATATATGGAGGGTTATGGTGTCACTGCCCCCTAGTGGCCTCTCTATAGGAATATATGGAGGGCTATGGTGTCACCTCCCCTAGTGGCCTCTCTATAGGAATATATGGAGGGTTATGGTGTCACCTCCCCTAGTGGCCTTTCTATAGGAATATATGGAGGGTTATGGTGTCACTGCCCCCTAGTGGCCTCTCTATAGGAATATATGGAGGGTTATGGTGTCACCTCCCCCTAGTGGCCTCTCTATAGGAATATATGGAGGGTTATGGTGTCACCTCCCCCTAGTGGCCTCTCTATAGGAATATATGGAGGGTTATGGTGTCACTGCCCCCTAGTGGCCTCTCTATAGGAATATATGGAGGGTTATGGTGTCACTGCCCCCTAGTGGCCTCTCTATAGGAATATATAGAGGGTTATGGTGTCACCTCCCCCTAGTGGCCTCTCTATAGGAATATATGGAGGGTTATGGTGTCACTGCCCCCTAGTGGCCTCTCTATAGGAATATATGGAGGGTTATGGTGTCACCTCCCCCTAGTGACCTCTCTATAGGAATATATGGAGGGTTATGGTGTCACCTCCCCCTAGTGACCTCTCTATAGGAATATATGGAGGGTTATGGTGTCACCTCCCCCTAGTGACCTCTCTATAGGAATATATGGAGGGTTATGGTGTCACTTCCCCCTAGTGGCCTCTCTATAGGAATATATGGAGGGTTATGGTGTCACCTCCCCTAGTGGCCTCTCTATAGGAATATATGGAGGGTTATGGTGTCACCTCCCCTAGTGGCCTCTCTATAGGAATATATGGAGGGTTATGGTGTCACTGCCCCCTAGTGGCCTCTCTATAGGAATATATGGAGGGTTATGGTGTCACTGCCCCCTAGTGGCCTCTCTATAGGAATATATGGAGGGTTATGGTGTCACTTCCCCCTAGTGGCCTCTCTATAGGAATATATGGAGGGTTATGGTGTCACCTCCCCTAGTGGCCTCTCTATAGGAATATATGGAGGGTTATGGTGTCACCTCCCCTAGTGGCCTCTCTATAGGAATATATGGAGGGTTATGGTGTCACCGCCCCCTAGTGGCCTCTCTATAGGAATATATGGAGGGTTATGGTGTCACCGCCCCCTAGTGGCCTCTCTATAGGAATATATGGAGGGTTATGGTGTCACCTCCCCCTAGTGGCCTCTCTATAGGAATATATGGAGGGTTATGGTGTCACCGCCCCCTAGTGGCCTCTCTATAGGAATATATGGAGGGTTATGGTGTCACCGCCCCCTAGTGGCCTCTCTATAGGAATATATGGAGGGTTATGGTATCACTGCCCCCTAGTGGCCTCTCTATAGGAATATATGGAGGGTTATGGTGTCACCTCCCCCTAGTGGCCTCTCTATAGGAATATATGGAGGGTTATGGTGTCACCTCCCCCTAGTGGCCTCTCTATAGGAATATATGGAGGGTTATGGTGTCACCTCCCCCTAGTGGCCTCTCTATAGGAATATATGGAGGGTTATGGTGTCACCTCCCCCTAGTGGCCTCTCTATAGGAATATATGGAGGGTTATGGTGTCACCTCTCCCTAGTGGCCTCTCTATAGGAATATATGGAGGGTTAGGGTGTCACCTCCCCCTAGTGGCCTCTCTATAGGAATATATGGAGGGTTATGGTGTCACCTCCCCCTAGTGGCCTCTCTATAGGAATATATGGAGGGTTATGGTGTCACCTCCCCCTAGTGGCCTCTCTATAGGAATATATGGAGGGTTATGGTGTCACTGCCCCCTAGTGGCCTCTCTATAGGAATATATGGAGGGTTATGGTGTCACTGCCCCCTAGTGACCTCTCTATAGGAATATATGGAGGGTTATGGTGTCACCTCTCCCTAGTGGCCTCTCTATAGGAATATATGGAGGGTTATGGTGTCACTTCCCCCTAGTGGCCTCTCTATAGGAATATATGGAGGGTTATGGTGTCACCTTCCCCTAGTGGCCTCTCTATAGGAATATATAGAGGGTTATGGTGTCACTGCCCCTAGTGGCCTCTCTATAGGAATATATGGAGGGTTATGGTGTCACTTCCCCCTAGTGGCCTCTCTATAGGAATATATAGAGGGTTATGGTGTCACTGCCCCTAGTGGCCTCTCTATAGGAATATATGGAGGGTTATGGTGTCACTTCCCCCTAGTGGCCTCTCTATAGGAATATATGGAGGGTTATGGTGTCACCTCCCCTAGTGGCCTCTCTATAGGAATATATGGAGGGTTATGGTGTCACCTCCCCCTAGTGGCCTCTCTATAGGAATATATGGAGGGTTATGGTGTCACTGCCCCCTAGTGGCCTCTCTATAGGAATATATGGAGGGTTATGGTGTCACCTCCCCCTAGTGGCCTCTCTATAGGAATATATGGAGGGTTATGGTGTCACTGCCCCCTAGTGGCCTCTCTATAGGAATATATAGAGGGTTATGGTGTCACCTCCCCCTAGTGGCCTCTCTATAGGAATATATGGAGGGTTATGGTGTCACCTCCTCCTAGTGGCCTCTCTATAGGAATATATGGAGGGTTATGGCGTCACTGCCCCCTAGTGGCCTCTCTATAGGAATATATGGAGGGTTATGGTGTCACCTCCCCCTAGTGGCCTCTCTATAGGAATATATGGAGGGTTATGGTGTCACTGCCCCCTAGTGGCCTCTCTATAGAAATATATGGAGGGTTATGGTGTCACCTCCCCCTAGTGGCCTCTCTATAGGAATATATGGAGGGTTATGGTGTCACTGCCCCCTAGTGGCCTCTCTATAGAAATATATGGAGGGTTATGGTGTCACCTCCCCCTAGTGGCCTCTCTATAGGAATATATGGAGAGTTATGGTGTCACTGCCCCCTAGTGGCCTCTCTATAGGAATATATGGAGGGTTATGGTGTCACCTCCCCCTAGTGGCCTCTCTATAGGAATATATGGAGGGTTATGGTGTCAATTCCCCCTAGTGGCCTCTCTATAGGAATATATGGAGGGTTATGACGTCACTGCCCCCTAGTGGCCTCTCTATAGGAATATATGGAGGGTTATGACGTCACTGCCCCCTAGTGGCCTCTCTATAGGAATATATGGTGGGTTATGGTGTCACTGCCCCCTAGTGACCTCTCTATAGGAATATATGGAGGGTTATGGTGTCACCTCCCCCTAGTGGCCTCTCTATAGGAATATAAAGAGGGTTATGGTGTCACCTCCCCCTAGTGGCCTCTCTATAGGAATATATGGAGGGTTATGGTGTCACTGACCCCTAGTGGCCACTCTATAGGAATATATGGAGGGTTATGGTGTCACTGCCCCCTAGTGGCCTCTTTATAGGAATATATGGAGGGTTATGGGGTCACCTCCCCCTAGTGGCCTCTCTATAGGAATATATGGAGGGTGATGGTGTCAGTGCCCCCTAGTGGCCTCTTTATAGGAATATATGGAGGGTTATGGTGTCACTGCCCCCTAGTGGCCTCTCTATAGGAATATATGGAGGGTTATGGTGTCACTGCCCCCTAGTGGCCTCTCTATAGGAATATATGGAGGGTTATGGTGTCACTGCCCCCTAGTGGCCTCTCTCTGATGGATGCTTGTATAAGGTGGTAGCTGTACATTATAGATATACATCACAGACTTGAATAAACACATGAAACAGTTGATCCTTTGGCACATGTTTATTTCCCTCCAGCGTGCGCACGCCATGTATTCAGTTGCTCTCCACAGTCCGTGTTATCCAGGATAAATAAGCGGAGACACGAGTGTAGACCGCGGGGAGAGCGCTGTCAGCAGGGACATTAGATTGGACACCAGATAGGACCCAGTCCCGGTCCTTTGGGCACACGAGAGCGCCCCTGTAGTCACTCTGAAAAGGAGGAAACAAGTGGAGGTTAGTGGCTGTATTTCACTTACCTCAATTTTCAAAGCATATAAATCCCCATCTAGTCCTGTGCAGCTGAGCCTCACCAGGAGGCCTGAAAATCAGACAATATATTCACCCTTTTATGTTCTTAGGAAATGTATGGAAATGCGAGTAGGGGACTGGATGAGCGGTGCCAGTAGGGGGACTGGATGAGCAGTGCCAGTAGGGGGACTGGATGAGTGGTGCCAGTAGGGGGACTGGATGAGCGGTGCCAGTAGGGGGACTGGATGAGTGGTGCCAGTAGGGGGACTGGATGAGTGGTGCCAGTAGGGAGACTGGATGAGTGGTGCCAGTAGGGGGACTGGATGAGTGGTGCCAGTAGGGGGACTGGATGAGTGGTGCCAGTAGGGGGACTGGATGAGCGGTGCCAGTAGGGGGACTGGATGAGCGGTGCCAGTAGGGGGAATGGATGAGGGGTGCCAGTAGGGGGACTGGATGAGTGGTGCCAGCAGGGGGACTGGATGAGTGGTGCCAGTAGGGGGACTGGATGAGCGGTGCCAGTAGGGGGAATGGATGAGTGGTGCCAGTAGGGGGAATGGATGAGCGGTGCCAGTAGGGGGACTGGATGAGCGGTGCCAGTAGGGGGAATGGATGAGCGGTGCCAGTAGAGGGACTGGATGAGTGGTGCCAGTAGGGGGACTGGATGAGCGGTGCCAGTAGGGGGACTGGATGAGCGGTGCCAGTAGGGGGACTGGATGAGTGGTGCCAGTAGGGGGACTGGATGAGTGGTGCCAGTAGGGAGACTGGATGAGTGGTGCCAGTAGGGGGACTGGATGAGTGGTGCCAGTAGGGGGACTGGATGAGTGGTGCCAGTAGGGGGACTGGATGAGCGGTGCCAGTAGGGGGACTGGATGAGCGGTGCCAGTAGGGGGAATGGATGAGGGGTGCCAGTAGGGGGACTGGATGAGTGGTGCCAGCAGGGGGACTGGATGAGTGGTGCCAGTAGGGGGACTGGATGAGCGGTGCCAGTAGGGGGAATGGATGAGTGGTGCCAGTAGGGGGAATGGATGAGCGGTGCCAGTAGGGGGACTGGATGAGCGGTGCCAGTAGGGGGAATGGATGAGCGGTGCCAGTAGAGGGACTGGATGAGTGGTGCCAGTAGGGGGACTGGATGAGCGGTGCCAGTAGGGGGACTGGATGAGCGGTGCCAGTAGAGGGACTGGATGAGTGGTGCCAGTAGGGGGACTGGATGAGCGGTGCCAGTAGGGGGACTGGATGAGCGGTGCCAGTAGGGGGAATGGATGAGCGGTGCCAGTAGAGGGACTGGATGAGTGGTGCCAGTAGGGGGACTGGATGAGTGGTGCCAGTAGGGGGAATGGATGAGCGGTGCCAGTAGGGGGAATGGATGAGCGGTGCCAGTAGGGGGAATGGATGAGCGGTGTCAGTAGGGGGACTGGATGAGCGGTGCCAGTAGGGGGACTGGATGAGTGGTGCCAGTAGGGGGAATGGATGAGCGGTGCCAGTAGGGGGAATGGATGAGCGGTGTCAGTAGGGGGACTGGATGAGCGGTGCCAGTAGGGGGACTGGATGAGTGGTGCCAGTAGGGGGACTGGATGAGTGGTGCCAGTAGGGGGACTGGATGAGCGGTGCCAGTAGGGGGACTGGATGAGTGGTGCCAGTAGGGGGAATGGATGAGCGGTGCCAGTAGGGGGAATGGATGAGCGGTGTCAGTAGGGGGACTGGATGAGCGGTGCCAGTAGGGGGACTGGATGAGTGGTGCCAGTAGGGGGACTGGATGAGCGGTGCCAGTAGGGGGACTGGATGAGCGGTGCCAGTAGGGGGACTGGATGAGCGGTGCCAGTAGGGGGAATGGATGAGCGGTGCCAGTAGGGGGAATGGATGAGCGGTGTCAGTAGGGGGACTGGATGAGCGGTGCCAGTAGGGGGACTGGATGAGTGGTGCCAGTAGGGGGAATGGATGAGCGGTGCCAGTAGGGGGAATGGATGAGCGGTGTCAGTAGGGGGACTGGATGAGCGGTGTCAGTAGGGGGACTGGATGAGCGGTGCCAGTAGAGGGACTGGATGAGTGGTGCCAGTAGGGGGACTGGATGAGTGGTGCCAGTAGAGGGACTGGATGAGCGGTGCCAGCAGGGGACTGGATGAGCGGTGCCAGTAGGGGGACTGGATGAGTGGTGCCAGTAGGGGGACTGGATGAGTGGTGCCAGTAGGGGGACTGGATGAGCGGTGCCAGCAGGGGACTGGATGAGCGGTGCCAGTAGGGGGACTGGATGAGTGGTGCCAGTAGGGGGAATGGATGAGTGGTGCCAGTAGGGGGACTGGATGAGCGGTGCCAGTAGGGGGGCTGGATGAGTGGTGCCAGTAGGGGGACTGGATGAGTGGTGCCAGTAGGGGGACTGGATGAGCGGTGCCAGTAGGGGGAATGGATGAGCGGTGCCAGTAGAGGGACTGGATGAGTGGTGCCAGTAGGGGGACTGGATGAGTGGTGCCAGTAGGGGGACTGGATGAGTGGTGCCAGAAGGGGGACTGGATGAGCGGTGCCAGTAGGGGGACTGGATGAGCGGTGCCAGTAGGGGGACTGGATAAGTGGTGCCAGTAGGGGGACTGGATGAGTGGTGCCAGTAGGGGGAATGGATGAGTGGTGCCAGCAGGGGACTGGATGAGCGGTGCCAGTAGGGGGACTGGATGAGTGGTGCCAGTAGGGGGAATGGATGAGTGGTGCCAGTAGGGGGACTGGATGAGCGGTGCCAGTAGGGGGGCTGGATGAGTGGTGCCAGTAGGGGGACTGGATGAGTGGTGCCAGTAGGGGGACTGGATGAGCGGTGCCAGTAGGGGGAATGGATGAGCGGTGCCAGTAGAGGGACTGGATGAGTGGTGCCAGTAGGGGGACTGGATGAGTGGTGCCAGTAGGGGGACTGGATGAGTGGTGCCAGTAGGGGGACTGGATGAGCGGTGCCAGTAGGGGGACTGGATGAGCGGTGCCAGTAGGGGGACTGGATAAGTGGTGCCAGTAGGGGGACTGGATGAGTGGTGCCAGTAGGGGGAATGGATGAGTGGTGCCAGTAGGGGGACTGGATGAGCGGTGCCAGTAGGGGGACTGGATAAGTGGTGCCAGTAGGGGGACTGGATGAGTGGTGCCAGTAGGAGGACTGGATGAGTGGTGCCAGTAGGGGGACTGGATGAGCGGTGCCAGTAGGGGGACTGGATGAGCAGTGCCAGTAGGGGGAATGGATGAGTGGTGCTAGTAGGGGGAATGGATGAGCGGTGCCAGTAGGGGGAATGGATGAGTGGTGCCAGTAGGGGGACTGGATGAGCGGTGCCAGTAGGGGGACTGGATGAGCGGTGCCAGTAGGGGGACTGGATGAGCGGTGCCAGTAGGGGGAATGGATGAGTGGTGCCAGTAGGGGGACTGGATGAGCAGTGCCAGTAGGGGGACTGGATGAGCGGTGCCAGTAGGGGGACTGGATGAGTGGTGCCAGTAGGGGGAATGGATGAGTGGTGCCAGTAGGGGGACTGGATGAGCAGTGCCAGTAGGGGGACTGGATGAGCGGTGCCAGTAGGGGGACTGGATGAGCAGTGCCAGTAGGGGGAATGGATGAGTGGTGCCAGTAGGGGGATTGGATGAGCAGTGCCAGTAGGGGGACTGGATGAGCGGTGCCAGTAGGGGGACTGGATGAGCGGTGCCAGTAGGGGGAATGGATGAGCGGTGCCAGTAGGGGGAATGGATGAGCGGTGCCAGTAGGGGGAATGGATGAGCAGTGCCAGTAGGGGGAATGGATGAGTGGTGCCAGTAGGGGGATTGGATGAGCAGTGCCAGTAGGGGGACTGGATGAGCGGTGCCAGTAGGGGGACTGGATGAGCGGTGCCAGTAGGGGGACTGGATGAGCGGTGCCAGTAGGGGGAATGGATGAGCGGTGTCAGTAGGGGGACTGGATGAGCGGTGTCAGTAGGGGGACTGGATGAGCGGTGCCAGTAGAGGGACTGGATGAGTGGTGCCAGTAGAGGGACTGGATGAGCGGTGCCAGCAGGGGACTGGATGAGCGGTGCCAGTAGGGGGACTGGATGAGTGGTGCCAGTAGGGGGACTGGATGAGTGGTGCCAGTAGGGGGACTGGATGAGCGGTGCCAGCAGGGGACTGGATGAGCGGTGCCAGTAGGGGGACTGGATGAGTGGTGCCAGTAGGGGGAATGGATGAGTGGTGCCAGTAGGGGGACTGGATGAGCGGTGCCAGTAGGGGGACTGGATGAGCGGTGCCAGTAGGGGGACTGGATGAGTGGTGCCAGTAGGGGGACTGGATGAGT
This sequence comes from Gastrophryne carolinensis, assembly GCA_027917425.1. Taxonomy (NCBI): domain Eukaryota; kingdom Metazoa; phylum Chordata; class Amphibia; order Anura; family Microhylidae; genus Gastrophryne; species Gastrophryne carolinensis. The sequence continues at coordinate 7,775,932 of CM051234.1, forward strand.
GGTGCCAGTAGGGGGACTGGATGAGTGGTGCCAGTAGGGGGACTGGATGAGCGGTGCCAGTAGGGGGACTGGATGAGCGGTGCCAGTAGGGGGAATGGATGAGCGGTGCCAGTAGAGGGACTGGATGAGTGGTGCCAGTAGGGGGACTGGATGAGTGGTGCCAGTAGGGGGACTGGATGAGGGGTGCCAGTAGGGGGACTGGATGAGTGGTGCCAGTAGGGGGACTGGATGAGTGGTGCCAGTAGGGGGACTGGATGAGGGGTGCCAGTAGGGGGACTGGATGAGCGGTGCCAGTAGGGGGACTGGATGAGTGGTGCCAGTAGGGGGACTGGATGAGGGGTGCCAGTAGGTGCACTTGATGATCGGTGCCAGTAGGGGGACTGGATGAGCGCTGCCAGTAGGGGGACTGGATGAGCGGTGCCAGTAGGGGGACTGGATGAGCGGTGCCAGTAGGGGGACTGGTTAAGTGGTGCCAGTAGGGGGACTGGATGAGTGGTGCCAGTAGGGGGAATGGATGAGTGGTGCCAGTAGGGGGACTGGATGAGCAGTGCCAGTAGGGGGACTGGATGAGCGGTGCCAGTAGGGGGACTGGATAAGTGGTGCCAGTAGGGGGACTGGATGAGCGGTGCCAGTAGGGGGAATGGATGAGTGGTGCCAGTAGGGGGACTGGATGAGCAGTGCCAGTAGGGGGACTGGATGAGCGGTGCCAGTAGGGGGACTGGATGAGCGGTGCCAGTAGGGGGACTGGATAAGTGGTGCCAGTAGGGGGACTGGATGAGTGGTGCCAGTAGGGGGAATGGATGAGTGGTGCCAGTAGGGGGACTGGATGAGCAGTGCCAGTAGGGGGAATGGATGAGTGGTGCTAGTAGGGGGAATGGATGAGCGGTGCCAGTAGGGGGACTGGATGAGCGGTGCCAGTAGGGGGAATGGATGAGTGGTGCCAGTAGGGGGACTGGATGAGCAGTGCCAGTAGGGGGACTGGATGAGCGGTGCCAGTAGGGGGACTGGATGAGCGGTGCCAGTAGGGGGACTGGATAAGTGGTGCCAGTAGGGGGACTGGATGAGTGGTGCCAGTAGGGGGAATGGATGAGTGGTGCCAGTAGGGGGACTGGATGAGCAGTGCCAGTAGGGGGAATGGATGAGTGGTGCTAGTAGGGGGAATGGATGAGCGGTGCCAGTAGGGGGAATGGATGAGTGGTGCCAGTAGGGGGACTGGATGAGCAGTGCCAGTAGGGGGACTGGATGAGCGGTGCCAGTAGGGGGACTGGATGAGCGGTGCCAGTAGGGGGAATGGATGAGTGGTGCCAGTAGGGGGACTGGATGAGCAGTGCCAGTAGGGGGACTGGATGAGCGGTGCCAGTAGGGGGACTGGATGGGCGGTGCCAGTAGGGGGAATGGATGAGTGGTGCCAGTAGGGGGACTGGATGAGCAGTGCCAGTAGGGGGACTGGATGAGCGGTGCCAGTAGGGGGACTGGATGAGCAGTGCCAGTAGGGGGAATGGATGAGTGGTGCTAGTAGGGGGAATGGATGAGCGGTGCCAGTAGGGGGAATGGATGAGTGGTGCCAGTAGGGGGACTGGATGAGCAGTGCCAGTAGGGGGACTGGATGAGCGGTGCCAGTAGGGGGACTGGATGAGCGGTGCCAGTAGGGGGAATGGATGAGTGGTGCCAGTAGGGGGACTGGATGAGCAGTGCCAGTAGGGGGACTGGATGAGCAGTGCCAGTAGGGGGACTGGATGAGCGGTGCCAGTAGGGGGACTGGATGAGCAGTGCCAGTAGGGGGAATGGATGAGTGGTGCCAGTAGGGGGATTGGATGAGCAGTGCCAGTAGGGGGACTGGATGAGCGGTGCCAGTAGGGGGACTGGATGAGCGGTGCCAGTAGGGGGAATGGATGAGTGGTGCCAGTAGGGGGAATGGATGAGTGGTGCCAGTAGGGGGAATGGATGAGCGGTGCCAGTAGGGGGACTGGATGAGCGGTGCCAGTAGGGGGAATGGATGAGTGGTGCCAGTAGGGGGAATGGATGAGTGGTGCCAGTAGGGGGAATGGATGAGCGGTGCCAGTAGGGGGAATGGATGAGTGGTGCCAGTAGGGGGATTGGATGAGCAGTGCCAGTAGGGGGACTGGATGAGCGGTGCCAGTAGGGGGACTGGATGAGCGGTGCCAGTAGGGGGAATGGATGAGTGGTGCCAGTAGGGGGAATGGATGAGTGGTGCCAGTAGGGGGAATGGATGAGCGGTGTCAGTAGGGGGACTGGATGAGCGGTGCCAGTAGGGGGACTGGATGAGCGGTGCCAGTAGGGGGACTGGATGAGCGGTGCCAGTAGGGGGACTGGATGAGCGGTGCCAGTAGGGGGACTGGATGAGTGGTGCCAGTAGGGGGACTGGATGAGTGGTGCCAGTAGGGGGACTGGATGAGTGGTGCCAGTAGGGGGACTGGATGAGCGGTGCCAGTAGGGGGACTGGATGAGTGGTGCCAGTAGGGGGACTGGATGAGCAGTGCCAGTAGGGGGACTGGATGAGCGGTGCCAGTAGGGGGAATGGATGAGCAGTGCCAGTAGGGGGACTGGATGAGCGGTGCCAGTAGGGGGACTGGATGAGCGGTGCCAGTAGAGGGACTGGATGAGTGGTGCCAGTAGGGGGACTGGATGAGCGGTGCCAGTAGGGGGACTGGATGAGTGGTGCCAGTAGGGGGACTGGATGAGCGGTGCCAGTAGGGGGAATGGATGAGCGGTGCCAGTAGAGGGACTGGATGAGTGGTGCCAGTAGGGGGACTGGATGAGCGGTGCCAGTAGGGGGACTGGATGAGTGGTGCCAGTAGGGGGACTGGATGAGCAGTGCCAGTAGGGGGACTGGATGAGCGGTGCCAGTAGGGGGAATGGATGAGCAGTGCCAGTAGGGGGACTGGATGAGCGGTGCCAGTAGGGGGACTGGATGAGCGGTGCCAGTAGAGGGACTGGATGAGTGGTGCCAGTAGGGGGAATGGATGAGCGGTGCCAGTAGAGGGACTGGATGAGTGGTGCCAGTAGGGGGACTGGATGAGCGGTGCCAGTAGGGGGACTGGATGAGTGGTGCCAGTAGGGGGAATGGATGAGCGGTGCCAGTAGGGGGAATGGATGAGCGGTGCCAGTAGAGGGACTGGATGAGTGGTGCCAGTAGGGGGACTGGATGAGCAGTGCCAGTAGGGGGACTGGATGAGCGGTGCCAGTAGGGGCACTGGATGAGCGGTGCCAGTAGGGGGACTGGATGAGTGGTGCCAGTAGGGGGACTGGATGAGCGGTGCCAGTAGGGGGACTGGATGAGCGGTGCCAGTAGGGGCACTGGATGAGCGGTGCCAGTAGGGGGACTGGATGAGCGGTGCCAGTAGGGGGACTGGATGAGCGGTGCCAGTAGGGGGAATGGATGAGCGGTGCCAGTAGGGGGACTGGATGATAACTGAGGAGAGCTTGATAGGAGGGCCAGATGAGCGACGTTGGGGGCAGATGATGGGAGCTCGGGATTTAATGAGCAGAGCTGGAGAAGCCATCAGAAGACCCATAGAAGACTTTAGGGGTGCCATACCGTGGAAGTCCTGGAGGTGGTGGCACAGATTAAGCTGCTTGGAATGTCCGCTCCCCAGGCCTGGCTGCACTCTGCATTGGACAGGAGATTGGCGCCCTCTTGCTGCAGTTCACCCGCTTTGGCGGTTGCTGAAAGGAAGAGGCAGACTGGTAAATCCAGCTCTTTGATAGATGTGGCTTGAAGTGGACCTAAACTGGCTTGCTATGTGAGCTGAAGGATGTCCCCTAGATGAAGGAGCTAAAGGATGCCCCCTGGATGAGGGAGCTAAAGGATGCCCCCTGGATGAGGGAGCTAAAGGATGCCCCCTGGATGAGGGAGCTAAAGGATGCCCCCTGGATGAGGGAGCTAAAGGATGCCCCCTGCATGAGGGAGCTAAAGGATGTCCGCTGCATGAGGGAGCCAAATGATGTTCCCTAGATGAGGGAGCTAAAGGATGCCCCCTGGATGAGGGAGCTAAAGGATGCCCCCTGGATGAGGGAGCTAAAGGATGCCCCCTGGATGAGGGAGCTAAAGGATGCCCCCTGGATGAGGGAGCTAAAGGATGTCCGCCGGGTGAGGGAGCTAAAGGATGTCCCCTGCATGAGGGAGCTAAAGGATGTCCCCTAGATGAGGGAGCTAAAGGATGTCCGCCGGGTGAGGGAGCTAAAGGATGTCCCCTGCATGAGGGAGCTAAAGGATGTCCCCTAGATGAGGGAGCTAAAGGATGTCCACCAGGTGAGGGAGCTAAAGGATGTCTGCCTGGTGAGGGAGCTAAAGGATGTCCCCTGCATGAGGGAGCTAAAGGATGTCCGCTGCATGAGGGAGCCAAATGATGTTCCCTAGATGAGGGAGCTAAAGGATGCCCCCTAGATGAGGGAGCTAAAGATGTTCCCTAGATGAGGGAGCTAAAGGATGTCCCCTGGATAGGGGAGCTAAAAGATGTCCACTGGATGAGGGAGCCAAAGGATGTCCCCTGCATGAGGGAGCCAAAGGATGTCCCCTAGATGAGGGAGCCAAAGGATGTCCCCTAGATGAGGGAGCTAAAGGATGTCCCCTGGATGAGGGAGCTAAAGGATGTCCCCTAGATGAGGGAGCTAAAGGATGTCCCCTGGATAGGGGAGCTAAAGGATGTCCCCTGGATAGGGGAGCTTAAGGATGTCCCCTGGATAGGGGAACTAAAGGATGTCCCCTAGATGAGGGAGCTAAAGGATTTCCCCTGGATAGGGGAGCTAAAGGATGTCCCGGGATGAGGGAGCTAAAGGATGCTCCCTGGATAGGGGAGCTAAAGGATGCCCCCTGGATAAGCGAGCTAAAGGATGTCCCCTAGATGAGAGGTGCTAAATCATGTCCCCTGGATGATGGAGCTAAAGCATGTCCCCTGGATGAGGTCAAATTTGGGAAAGGGGTCTTCCTTTGTCTGTGTAGTACTCACCCACAGTCCAAAACGTTCCAGCAAAGACATCTTTATTGGACAGATTTATGTCCACTTGAGGAACTCTGGTACTTATGGTGGACGTTCCACCTTCCTACTGGTCTTGATCCCCAGCTGGTCCACCCTCTGTCACTGCCCCCCTGGGCCACAGTAAGCCCCGGAATCCTGGCCCCTTCTCTCTGCCCCTCACAGGGGGATGCTACTCCAGCCTGACCCCCAAGGTCTTCCAGGTGAGCAGTCTGGCGTGGGATTCTCCAGCATCCCGTGACAACATGTACCAATGACCCTCTGCATTGGCTCCCGGCCTTACTCTTCTGAATTTATAGACCCAGGATTGGCCGCATCCCCAGTACCCTTTAGACTTTGGCACGCTCCCGTTCCCCGACTTATCTGAATGGCTGGACAAGGGCAGAGATGCTGAGGATGCGGCAGTCGATGTCTATATTGCTGTTCTGAGGTGACCCCGGGGGGATGAGGAGGTAGATCACATAGAGGGTCTTCCCATGATGTGCCACTATTACTTCTATGACCACCACCTAGCTGTAATGTACCGTCTACAGACAAGGCGGTCCTGTCCAGGCTTGGACTTGCCCACAGGTCCACCAGAGAAACCCACAGAGGCCTCCTGGTCCCTGGGGGCCTTTGAGGGGCTTGCGGCAGTCGATGTCTACATTTCTGTTTTGAGTTTTGTGGTGACCCGGGGGAATGAAGAGGTAGGTCACACAGTAGGGCTTGCTATGATGTGCCACTACCACTACTATGACCACCTCCTAGCTGTGATGTACTGTCTACAGACAACGTGGTCCTGTCCACAGGTCCACCAGGGAATCCCACAGTGGTCCCTGGGCCCTTTGAGGGGCTTCATTACCAAACCTGAACTATGTATACCTTATTTTTGAATTCACTAGAGCTGTCTGGCATAATGTTATTGTGCATGGGCCCTGCATGTAAGCCATAATTATGTGTACCTAAATCTGGGGTGGGCCCCAGAGTTAGAACGACTGGTGGGAGCCAGACACCCCAGTCCCACACTGGACTCGTCTACACTGGAAAGTGGTGCTTTAGTTACGGCACAAACTGGTCCCAAGTGTGGTCTGGCTGTGCTTTTTTTAATGACTGGTGACAATAATTTATACCACCATCATTAAATGCCCGTTCACTCAAGGGCTCACTGGAGTGGGCGTTGGCCTCTGATACCCATATAATGGTATAATGATACCCTCAATTATTGCGAGATGACAACTTGTACCATTCGGGTCAGCTTTGTTGTTTCCCGATCCAATAGCGACACATTGTCCTTCCGCGCTGAGGGCATCAGAGGCGCTGGGGAGAGACACCGGGGACACTTGGTCGTTCATGGTGACGTCACTGCTCAGCTTCAGGAGGGCGATGTCATTGTGGAAACTCAGGTCATGGAATGCGGGGTGTTTGATGACCTGTGAAATATTCATACACATTATCATTCTGCATCTAGACCAAGAGAGGGTGAAATGCTGAGACAAGACGAGCATGAGAGCCATCAATACTAGAGACACGTTGTAACCGGCCGCCAACTGTGATGCCCCGTGGGACACCCACCTTCAGGTAAGTTGGCCAACCCCAATCTCCACCGCTGCATCACTTGTCCTTATTTAGAAAAGTAAGCACCATTCATTTCTGCTGTCTCAGTCTTTAGTTTTCTAGCTGCATCCAACTGAGTTTAAAGACAGAAACATTTACTGTATGTAAAGCCTCACAAATGAGCCTCTGTTATATAGACCTGGTTAATCCTGTCCGCAGAGGAGAGAAACAGGTGCAGGATGAGTTGCAACATTGTAGCACTCTTAAACATAAAAACCCTGCCAGCCTGCTTGATGCCACGTGGGACACCCGTCTTCAGGTAAGTTGGCAAACCCCAATCTCCGGCGCTGCATTTGCCTTTAGACAGGCCCCCGTTCACCGGAATCCAAGCTGGCTTCACTGGAGACGGTTGTCCCCAGGACATATGTAGCGCAAAGGATGCCAACTGACGGGGTGAAGGCAGATGAACCAGGGGCACAAAGATTCAGGAAGTCGGGGTCACTCACGGGGTATCAGTCCTCCAGGCATCTTAGTACAGGGGTAGAGCAGATGGGTGGTCGAGGATAGCCAGGGGTGTCTGAGCCGGAGAGCCAGAGATATCGCGGCATTCAGAGGGTCAGGCAAAATCGCAGTCGAGCAGGCAGAGGTTGGTCCAGGCCGTAAACAGGGATGGTCAGATGAAGCAGTCAATAATAGATTAGGTTTAGCTGAGACACAGAGAGCAGTTTTAGTGCAGTACCACTAACATGGGCAATGTGAACAGGGCTGGGTTCCTGTTTAAGTGGCCAGTGGGAGCTGTGGGTGGGTCTGGTCTGTGGCGATTGGCTGGCCTGTAATCTAAGGACTCTTGGCCCCAGTACTGATTCCAGGGGCTGGCCAGCTCTGTTACCAGTGAGCTTGGCAAGCCACTAATTAGCCCTCCTGCTTGGGAGGCTGCGGCACCTGCCACCAGGGTTGGGGAGTGATAGACCAGAGCATAAAAGACGTCTCCAGGACCAGAAAAGTCATCTCCTTCTGGGGAAATGTCAATGTAACATGCTAGAAGGACATGGAATTGCAGCACTAGGCCACGCCTCCTGGGGTGCCCCACATCACTACTTTGCTAAGTCAAAGTGGACCAGAACCCACGACGATTGTCCCAGGAATCTATAAGATTGTCATGCCAATCAATTCCCTCCCTCTGGGGCATCCAAAATCGTGATGCCCTGATTTGTGAAACCCCCAGCTCGCCCACACACTTACCTTCTTTCCCAGTCCAACGGCACATGTGCAATCTGCGTCCGCATCCCCACTATCCCTCTAGCAGGGCGCATGCCCGCACCAGACATTTGTGCATGGCCAGCACGGGCTCAACCATCTACAATGGTTCTTTTTGCTTTTTATCGGAAACTTCCGCACCCATCTCTCCCGTGTCCTAAATGACCCGTTACTGGGCGTCCCATTGACAGAACAGGATTAGGACGATGACTAACCCACACAAGGCATCCCGAAAATCGAACCCACAGCTCTGCACCTTCATAGGTCATCGTCATTGTTACGCCTCGCTCTAATCGGGCTCACTGCTGCTTATTTTGTATTTATTCGAAAAGAAAGGCTCTTACTTTGGAAATAGCTTTAACCTGGGTGGACTCCATGCGGGACATCGGGGCGGACTGGCCCAGAATCACCCGGAAATCGGTTCTGTAAGGACAAACAAGTGGGAGTCATTTATCACAAAAACAACCAGATAATGTGTTATAAATAGGGGGAGGGGCAAAAGATAAAGGTGACAAAGGGTTAACTAAGGATGTTATCTTCACTGAAATGCCTTTGTCTTCATGGACATTCAGCAGCCCTCTGAGCAGCATAGTCAGGAGCTGGGAGGAAGATATCCTTCTATTCAGGAAAAATCAATGGGCAAACAAGCTAAGGGGTTTATTGGCAACATGAACCAGGGGCCACTAGAGGAAATCATTCTTGGGGCCACCAGAGAAAATCATTCTTGGGGCCACCAGAGGAAATCATTCTTGGGGCCACCAGAGGAAATCATTCTTGGGACAACCAGAGGAAATCATTCTTGGGGTCACCAGAGAAAATAATTCTTGGGGCCACCAAAGGAAATCATTCTTGGGGTCACCAGAGAAAATAATTCTTGGGGCCACCAGAGGAAATCATTATTGTGGCCACCAGAGGAAATCATTCTTGGGGCCACTAGAGGAAATCATTCTTGGGGTCACCAGAGAAAATCATTCTTGGGGCCACTAGAGGAAATCATTCTTGGGGCCAACAGAGGAAATCATTCTTGGGGCCACAGAAGGAAATCATTCTTGGGGGTCACCAGAAGAAATAATTCTTGGAGCCACCAGAGGAAATCATTCTTGGGGGTCACCAGAGGAAATCATTCTTGGATCCCCACCAGAAAAAATCATCCTCTGGGCCACCAAGGGAAATCACTCTTGGGGTCACCAGAGGAAATCATTTTAGGGCCCACCAGAGGAAATCATTCTTGGGGTCACCAGAGGAAATCATTCTTGGGGTCACCAGAGGAAATCATTCTTGGGGTCACCAGAGTAAATCATTCTTGGGGCCACCAGAGGAAATCATTCTTGGGGCCACCAGAGGAAATCATTCTTGGTGTCACCAGAGTAAATCATTCTTGGGGTCACCAGAGTAAATCATTATTGGTGTCACCAGAGTAAATCATTCTTGGGGCCACCAGAGGAAATCATTCTTGGGGCCACCAGAGGAAATCATTCTTGGTGTCACCAGAGTAAATCATTCTTGGGGTCACCAGAGTAAATCATTCTTGGGGCCACCAGAGGAAATCATTTCTGGGGCCACCAGAGGAAATCATTCTTGGGGGCCACCATGCCCATGAAGATACATAAATGTTTCTTTCCAAGAGTTGTATGGGCTAACACTTACGTGACCTTGCAATGAGCAGCTGTAACAACCCAGCGACTGTTGATCAGCGCGCCACTACAGCGGGCCAATCCATCATTATTCTGTGGAGGAAGTATCATTAGAATATTATTATTATTTATTTATAAAGCTCCATCGTATTCTGACAGGAGGACGAGTAACACACACTTTATGGGTCATAAAAGCAGACAACACAGAGCATGCGTCTCTCAAAATGAACAACTAGATGGGTAACTCTGGGAAACTGTACCTTGTGTGTGTGTCATAGTTTCTTAAGGGTGGTCTCCAGCACTGCAGGGTTTTGAAGGGCACTCTATGCAGATGGACTAGAAGAGCCAGTGAAACCTATCAATCCTCTTATGCGGGCTCTCGTCCAATCAGTCCACATCCACTGCTATCTAACAGGGAGCATGTCCCTGTACTGGCTATTCACAGATGCATGGGACGGGCCAAGGCCTTGCTAAAGGTAGAGCGGGGATGCAGCCGCTGCTTGTGCATGCGCCGTTAGACCATTAAAAAAAGGTGAGTTTCCGGGTGACCCACACAAGGGGGCATCCCGATTTTGGATTCCCCGGGGCGAGGAAATCTAGTCATCTGTCGGGTGGTGGGTTTTGGTCAACTTTAAAGCATTCCAGGGCTGTCCCTGTTTGGATGAGAACCTGCAAATGCACCATAGAACCGGGAAAAGGTGAGTTTATACTGGGCAGTCTGTGGGGTTACACATGGCGGGGGAATAACAAATCTGGATGCCTCAGTGGCACAGAATAAAATCCCGGGTTTTGTTCCCCTTTAAAGCAGCACAGAATCCTTTGTGTGCCTCCCCACACGTCCCACTCGTTCTCCCTGCCCAAGTACCTTAAAAACAATAGGTCTTTCCTCCCGTGAGGCAATGCCCACATGGCACTTTTTAAGATAGCTGATTGGCTGATCTCGGTTTCCCTGTATGTGAGGAGCGCTCCTGCCACCTATCTATATAATTGACTAAACGCCAAAGTGTGCCACAGCTACAGAAATCCCAGGATGTATCTGCTACGGCTTTCTATGCTGGGCGCTGTTGCATGAAGTGCCTGCGTATGCGCCGTGGGAGCATTGGGGAAAATTCATTTTTAAAGGTACAATGCCACAGCAGGAACATCCCAAATCACAATGACCAAAACATGGTATAGTCAAACGCATGTATAAATAATAAAATAAATAAATACTAAAGCCAGATGGAGCGTCTTACCTGCAGAGACACGTGCCAGGGCCAACATCCAGGTACGGCAACCTTGGAGTCGCTGCTGGAGGCAGGCGTGCTGGCGGGTATACCACAGCCTGGGAAGAGAAATGGCTCAGGTGACATTGTGGCCAATTACATTATACTTGAAGTATATAACTATGTATTCAGACCAGTGGTGGTTGCAGAGATGGAAAAAGGGGCTTATTACAGCCAACAGAGTACAGAAAATGGAGGGTCGGGCTCCAGTACAGACAGCAGAGTACAGATAACAGAGGGCCGGGCTCCAGTACAGGCAAAAGAGTACAGACAATGGAGGGTTGGGCTCATTACAGCCAACAGAGTACAGACATTGGAGGACTGGGCTCATTACAGCCAAAAGATTACAGACAACGGAGGGCTGAGCTCCAGTACAGAAAACAGAGAACAGACAATGGAGGGTAGGGCTCCAGTGCAGCCAAAAGAGTACAGACAACAGAGGGTGGCGCTACAATACAGCCAACAGAGTACAGACAGTGGAGGATTGGCCTCATTACTGCCAAAAGAGTACAGACAACGGAGGGCTGAGCTCCGGTACAGCCAACAGAGTACAGACAACGGAGGGCCGGGCCCCTGGGACATACAGCAAAGTACAGACAATGGAGGATTGGGCTCATTACAGCCAAAAGAGTACAGGCAACACAGGGTTGTCATTACAGACACATACAATGGGGGGCCAGGCTCATTACAGACAAAAGAGTACAGGAAATGGAGGAACAGGCTCCAGTACAGACAACAGAGTACAGACAATCGAAGGTTGGGCTCATTACAGACAACAGAGTACAGGCAATGGAGGGTTGGGCTCATTACAGCCAACAGAGTACAGACAATGGAGGGTCAGGCTCATTACAGCCAACAGAGTACAGACAATGGAGGGTCAGGCTCATTACAGCCAACAGAGTACAGACAATGGAGGGTTAGGCTCATTACAGACAACAGAGTATAGATAACAGAGGGCCGGGCTCCAGTATGGATAACAGAGTACAGACAATGGAGGGTTGGGCTCATTACAGCCAACAGAGTACAGACAATGGAGGGTTGGGCTCCAGTACAACCAACAGAGTACAGACAACGGAGGGTTGGGCTCATTACAGCCAAAAGAGTGCAGGCAACACAGGGTTGAGCTCATTAAAGACAACCCAGTACAGACAAAGGAGGGCCGGGCTCTAGTACAGACAGCAGAGTACAGACAATAGAGGTTTGGGCTCAAATACATCCTACAGAGTACAGAGAACGGAGGGTCGGGCTCTTGTACAGACAACGGAGGGTGGCTCTCCAGTACAGCCAACTGAGTACAGACAATGGAGGGTTGGGCTTATTACAGACAACAGAGAACAGACAATGGAGGGTAGGGCTCCAGTACAGCCAACAGAGTACAGACAATGGAGGGTAGGGCTCCAGTACAGCCAACAGAGAACAGACAATGGAGGGTAGGGCTCCAGTACAGCCAACAGAGTACAGACAATGGAGGGTAGGGCTCCAGTACAGCCAACAGAGTACAGACAATGGAGGGTAGGGCTCCAGTACAGCCAACAGAGAACAGACAATGGAGGGTAGGGCTCCAGTACAGCCAACAGAGTACAGACAATGGAGGGTAGGGCTCCAGTACAGCCAACAGAGAACAGACAATGGAGGGTAGGGCTCCAGTACAGCCAACAGAGTACAGACAATGGAGGGTAGGGCTCCAGTACAGCCAACAGAGTACAGACAATGGAGGGTAGGGCTCCAGTACAGCCAACAGAGAACAGACAATGGAGGGTTGGGCTCATTGCAGACAATGGGGTACAGGCAATGGTGGGTGGTGGTCCAGGTAGTGACTAAGAAGGTTGTGAGCCTCAAAAGAGATAATGAAGGACGGGAGCCACAAAACACAAAGCAAGATATGAGTAACATACCTACTACATACATACCATACCATACCATGCATACTATAATACACTTAAAAGACATTACAACTATTTCCTAACTATACTATAATACACCACAAAGATGTAACAAAGATATACTGAATAAACCACAATACACCACAAAGACACACCAAAAATATCCTAACTATACTGCAATACACTACAAAGGCATTACAAACTGACATCACAAATATATTGCAACACACCAAAATGTATTACAATAATATGTCACAGGTTTTACTACTGTACAAAACACTGCAAAGATGTTACACAAATATCATAGGTACAGTACAATACCCCAAGAAGGCATCACAATAACATATTAAACATATGCCTAAATACACCAAGGTATTCAAATAATATATCACTAGTATACAGCACAAAGATGTAACAAAGATATACTAAATACACCACAATATACCACAAAGACATAACAAAAATATCCTAACTATACTACAATACACTACAAAGGCATTTCAAACTGACATCACAAATATATTGCAACACACCAAAATGTATTATAATACTATGTCACAGATTTTACTACTGTACAAAACACTGCAAAGATGTTACACAAATATCATAGGTACAGTACAATACCCCAAGAAGGCATCACAATAACATATTAAACATATGCCTAAATACACCAAAAGGTATTCAAATAATATATCACAAGTGTACAGCACAAAGATGTTGCAAAAAATAACATAAATACACTACAATACCCCACAAATGAATAAACAATACACAATACAGAAAAAAAACTACATTACAGTGATATATCACAAATACAGTACAATATACCAAAAGGTATTACAATAATATATCACACATGTACTACAATACAACACAAAAGCAATCCAAAACTATATCACAAATACACTTTAATACACCACAAAGGTAAGACAATAATATTGCTCAGGTTTTCTCCAATACATGGGATCAGGTGAGTATATTTACCATATGCTCCGCTGATTAGGGCCAAGCAGGAGAGGAAGCACAACGCTGCCATTGTGTGACACTGTTTGACTTGCCTCTGGTGTTTCCTGGTCTCCTGTCTAAGTCTCTCCACCAAGTAGACAAGATCGCCCCACCTGCCCCATGGGAGGGTGAGGATTTTTCTCAGCCTCTAAAGGTTGTCTCTCGATTGGCCTCACACAGTCACAGTTTCCAAAAACTGTAAACCACACGTTCCTCTTTCATTTATTTTTTGTGGGGGCCAAAAACGTATGGGGTCAAAGTTTGTAACTTCTGGGACTGGAAAGTGCGCCAGATTCTCCCTATCAATATAACTCCCCCTAGTGACCACTCAGTCAAGCTTTCCAAGATTGGGTCTTAGGGGGCATGCTAGTTCCTTGGGACTCCTTCCACAAGTCACATGACCCCCGAGAAGTGTCCAACGATTCAGTCAGATGCTGCGCATTCGATGAGTTCAAACATGGCTGTCTGATATGGTTCCTAACCCTGGCTCCTGTGCCCGCTATAATGATGTGCAATAACGCAATTCTGTGAGACTCACTTCTCTGCCCGAAGGGGCGTGGACTGCAAGATCAAAGATGTGGCTCCTCCCGGCCCCCTATAAATAGACGCCGCCTTAATTAAAAAGCAGTAACTCAATAACAAGAGGCAGGACGGGAGACCCGAACATAGGAGACCATGTTACTTCACATAGCCTCCGCTTGTACTCTCTCGAACCTAAAATCCTTAATTTGAATAACCAGTGTCCTATGAACAAGTAATGGTTCAATCATCATAAAAGAGCATGCAGGTCAATAATAAACCTCAAAGAGGGCGGGTTGGACGGCCTGGAATTGATAGGAAATAAAACCAATTCTACAGGTGAGTATCACAGAATTGCGTTTTTCCCTCCGTCCGGTCTGGTTGACCCCAGCGGATGCACAGAGCTTGAAAAGCTTTCCTGCTAAGAGACCATTCCCCCAGACGCAAGGACCTCCTGCTCAGGGAGTCTGCCTCCTGGTTCTCTACCCCCGGAATGTAAACCGCCGAGATACAGGGAACATTCTCCTGTGCCCAACTCAGAATCTGGCTCACCTCCTTGAGGGATCTCTTGCTCCGAGTACCGCCCTGGTGATTGATGTAGGCTACAGCCGTCTGATTGTCCGAACCGCATGGCCCCTTAAATTGGGGGTCAGATGTAGGAGAACAAACCAAATTTCTCAGTTCCAAGAGATTTATGGGCAACTGGTTCTCTCTTGGACCCCACTGACCCTGGATCTTCTGGGTCTGCCAGATGCCTCCCCAGCCTGTAAGACTGGCATCCGTGGTAACTATCTCCCAATGGGGAGTCCAAAAGGACTTGCCTACCAGCAGATACCGAGGATCCAACCACCACAAGAGGGATTGCCTGGCCGGGGGGGACAGCACAAATCCTTGATCCAGGGATTCCGGGGATCGATCTCAGCTGGCTAGCAGGTTCAGCTGAAGAGGCCTCATGTGGAATTGGGCAAAGGGCACTGCTTCGAAGCAAGCCACCAATAGGCCCACCAATGTCATCCCCAGGCACACCGATGGCTGTTGACAAGCCAGCAAGGCCTTTTCCTATGTCTGGAGACACAAGACCTTCCGCTGTGGCAGAAAGACCTTGACTTGAACGGTGTCTAGGGTCACCCCCAGGAAGGATCTCACTGTTGACGGTGTGATATGCGACTTGGGGTAGTTGTTTACCCAACCGAAAGCTTCCAGAGTTGACAGCACGGTCCGGGTGTCGCTCTCAGCCTCCTGAAGGGACGGGGCCGAGATCAGAAGGTCATCCAGATAGGGTAATACACGAATACCCTGACCCCTCAGGATAGCCATGATGCCCGCCAGCTCCTTGGTGAACACCCTGGGAGCTGAGTATATGCCGAAGGGGAGTGCCACAAACTGGAAATGCTGACCCTCCAATGCAAACCTCAAAAACTTCTGATGTCCCGGAATAACAGTCCCCCTCTCTTTCTTTCTTTTAAAAATCCAAGCAACAAGAAAGTCAAGTGTAAAGAAAAGCAGGACTCACGGTTACCGCTCTCCACCAGCCCTGCACGGGTTAACGCAGACGCAGCACGCGTCTAGATCAAGAAGCTTCTGGCTGGGGGAGTGTCACCAGAGCGACAGCCAGCCTGTGCGCCGCTCACTCCGTGGCTCCGCCCCCCCGGCCAGCACCTTTGCGGCCTGACAGCGGCGGCCTCCGTGGGGTGCGCCGGCCCAATACGGCCCGCGCCCCCTATCAAGAGGCCTCCCCACGGCGAGGGAACGAGGGTGGTGAGTATGTGGGAGGAGCGGCAGCGGAACGCTCCTCGCTGTAGTGCTGCTATGGCGACGGAGCTCTCCGCTCCCCCACTCAGTAGACACAAGCACGAACACAAATTAAAATAAAAAATACATGTGGGAGAAGGGAGGGTAACATATAAAAAGATATCTGGTTTCTCAGCAGGTACACCATATAAACCTGCGGCCGACCTGCTTGTTCTAGAGAAGCCTGCAGCACAGAGCCATGTGCCCTGTAAAACACCCCAGACCCCGGCGTTTCACACTACCGCCACGGATCCTGGTCATGCAGCAAGCCGACAGGTCAGAGGCCCCGCTTTGCTGCTAAAATCCTGAGAGAGTGTAAGCGATCTTCGCAGTACCACTGCAAGAAGTAGACTGGGCTTGGCTAAGAGGCGGCGGCTATTTATAGGGGGCTGGGAGGAGCCACATTTGATATTGCAGTCCACGCCCCTTCGGGAGGAGAAGTCCCAGCTATGAAGAATGAGGGACGGCCTGGAATGGATAGGAAGGAAAATATGTACAGGTGTGTCTGGGCCTCCAGGTTCTGAATATCTGTTTAGCTTATGAATAATGTTCGTGATGACCCCACGATTCTCACAATATATTGGCACCGGTGTGTCTTGGATCCCGGCTTTGAAGTTGTTCCTGAGAGCAGGCTCTCCACAGCAGGTCGGTCCCGAGCCCCAGGTGAAAAATGTAGCAGGCATTCCTTTTGACGTTGTGACCCCCTGTGGTGCAGTGCGTTTACAAATCCCTCGTGGCAAGGGACAGTTTCCCTTCCTAAAAGTAAAAAATAGAATTCTCTTTCGCCCCGTCTTCTGTTATTTTTAGTTGAGTTCTTTTTTCTCTCCCCTGTTGGGGGGGGGTGTCTCCTCTTCAGGTCTGGTCCAGAGGCCGTCATTTTCTTCACAACTACCATCTGTAGAGCAAGATTCCCCAGGAAATCCCCTCCAGTGACATCATTAGTCACATGGGGGGATTCTACATAGGCTTCTTCTCAGTGGTATAAAAGTCTCCCTTAGTGATGGGCCACCAAGGAAGGAGGACCTGTGTCCCCCCTCACTACAGGTGCTGGCGGGATTATTGCATTAACCACTCCCTATCAAGAAGATGATCCTATCGGAACAGGAGGAAGCTCCCGGACCTGATGGTCCTGCTGAGAGGAGGCTACCCGGTGGAGGACCGGTGATGAAAGACACAGAGGCCCCTGACACGTAGGAAACATGTAGTAAGGTACCCACCTCCAGCTGCTTGGTCCCTAACTGGTCCGCCTTTCTCAGAGTCCCATCCACTGGGCCTTTCCACCCCTAGTCCCCAAAGACCTCCTGGCTCTGGTCTGTACACAAGGGATGCTCCTACTCAGTAAACCTCCAAGTTCCACTGGGTAGGCGATGCTTCAGGGTTGTTCCCACATTGGCCCCTCTCAAGAGTGTATTGGCCAGCACTACTTCCCTCAGGCACTGGCTTGTCTTCTTCCTCGGCATTCATGCTCAACACACGACAAGATCTCCTCCTTATATAGGACTCGGGATCCAATCAGTGAGAAGGTGGGCTGTCCCTATCTGAAAGGCCCATACATGGAATTAAAACAAACTGTTCATATGTTATCCTATTCTGTCACCTAGTGGCCTAACTGTGTAACTGCACCAACCAATAAAATGAAATGATATTTCCCACCTATTAACCCTTAAACTAAGTTATTAACCCCTTAACAGTATATCTGTAGGTGAGAGAATTTCTCACTAATAGGTCTGCGCTGAATTACATTACACAAAATATCAAGATATAATTAATACAATAAAAATTACAATTCCAACATTATTGCCCAGCGCAAGGAATCAAACTGTGTCAGTCCAGTTACATAGAAATGAAGCAAACAGAGTCTATGCGATACAACATAGAAGGATTCTGCAGGGGTTAATAGAATTGATTGCACTGTCCTCAATATTCATAAATGGAATAATCATTAGAATCCGCATGTGCAAAGGAAATTAAAAAGGAGACATAGCGTGACACCGTCTCATAACATTAAAAACAATCACCTTTTTATTGTGCTTAACCAATACACTCTTATTGCTCGCATGTAAAATCACAAATCCACATGAAAAGCTGGATGTCAAAGGCACATTCCGCCTCTATATCTCCGTAGCTAAAACTATCATAGGCTTGCTAAAATTCCCCGCTGCCCCGGCCGCAGGCTGCGGAGATGACTTAATCCAATCCGAAACCAAAAGAACATGTGTTGACGCTGTGGATGGGCCCCGCCCAATGTGCTTTGTCAATCCAGACTTACTCAATGGGCTGCAGGCCCTCCACACCATCAATAGATTTATTGAATACATTTAGTGATAGTGTGGAGGGCCCGCAGCCCATTGAGTAAGTCTTGATTGACGAAACGCGTTGGTAAGCAAGTGAATGTAAGCAAGCCTATGATAGTTTTATCTATGGAAATATAGAGGCGGATCGTGACTTTGGCATCCAGCTTTTCATGTGGATTTGTGATTTTACATACGAGTAATAAGAGTGTACTGGTGGTGTAATCCATTTATGAACATTGAGGACAGTGCAATCAATTCTATTAACCCCGCGGAATCCTACTATGTTGTATAGCATAGACTCTGTTTACCCCTTAACAGTGGTGAAGGATAAGCCACCACTTAGTTACACAGTTTGTGAACTGCCAAGAGGTCCAAGGGACCCCTGTTCTAGTTTACATGTAGCACAGGCGGGTGGCATGGCAGATGATTGGAACAGATGAGGACCGGAACAATCAGGTTGAATATAGCCTGGACTCAGATCCTAAGCCCTTCACTACATATAATGGGCTATCAATTCAAAGGGAAGATACAGGGAATGGAAAGGGAGCATAGGTGATGTCACTCAACCATGAGTACGTGGGATGCCAGGATGGCTGAAGATCACAGGAAACCAGGAACGTACAGGATCCCAGGAATCGCTGAAGGTCAGGCAGCCATGACGATGTCAGGTGATGTCTGATAGCTCCTGTCCTGTCCTGTACATCCTGTAAGCAGGTTGCTTTCTATAATGGAATCGAGTCCTACTGTCAGGCCCAAGGCCTGAATATAGAATAAGCATGTGTATTATAATTGTATTCGTGTTTAATGTATAGTCCAAGACCTAGGTGAGGGGTCACTCAGACTGTGCCTGTTGTTTTGTGCATTCCAGTTTTATGGGGGGTTCTGTTTGTGCTACTTCCTTCTTTGAAGGCAAAAGCCATTGTAGCAGCAGGATGTGCTGTCTCTGGACCCACCATAAAACCAAACTGAGATAAGGGACCTGGAAGAGAAATGTCCTCACCAGGTGGGGTCAGAGGGGAGGGGGGATGAAGCTTTTCCCTCCTAAATTTAGCTAATAAAGTCTAGATGCTAAACACATTCTGGAGTGAGAAACCTGAGTCACGAACCTCAGTCACAAGCCTGTGGCAAACGCTGGACAAAAGACCCTAAGCAACAGCTGGAGACTCACTCGCAAGGATTTCTATGCCATTATGCTGTAAGGACTTTCTTTTAGTTTTCTGAACTGGTCTTGCTGTAACTCTTTTATGTATTTTTGTACCTGTATGTCATTTGTTACTGTATATTACATCTAGCACTGTGATACCTTTTTTATCAGATTAAATGTTTAATCAATCAGCTCTGGCCTTTGATCTCTAAATATATGAGCTCACCTTTCTGAAGGAAGCTCTGGTGAAACACGTTTATCAAAGGGTTAATTTGGTGACTTGCTGGGACTAGTAGTGCATACCCAGGGGTCTGGTGGCTTTAACCCTTGCACCATCGCACTCTCTCTAGCATACTGGCTGAGCTGATAGAGTGCGATCGTGACAACTGGAGGCAACGTCGGGATATATTTAGAGATTTTTAGTGCTTGCTGGATTTTACCAGAAAATCTTAGCACTAAAATAAATTGCGTACATCTTATTGTGTGTAAATTCCAAAGACAGAGCTCAGTGCTGATCTAAAAGTCATACCAAGAAGAGTGCAAGACAGTTCTGTCCTCCCCATCTATTGTTTTACTTCCTCTGCTTCATATCGGAAATATGAAGGCATATCGCAAGCAGTCCAAGCCCGCACTGGAGCTAATGTGCCAAGAAATGGAGATCCCTACAGTGGGAAAGAACAAGGAGCAACATATTGCTGATCTTGTGGAGTATGATGCCCGTGCAGCAGAGCTGAGTGACGTGAGGCTAAGTCCTACAGCTGGGACTGGGGGACACGACAACATTACTCCCCATCAGGGGACAATTACTCTGTGTGTGAGAGTTATAATTGCACTTACCAGCTTAGACTGTATGATAGCCATTCATCTATATTATGGACTGATATGAGGGACCTCTGGCGCCCCCTGGTGTCTATTGTGTATATGTTATGTAAGTTTTTATGTATTATACTTGATGTTTTTTTAGCCATTAGATATTTTCAATAAATCAAGATTTTTTATTATTACCTTGGTGGGTGGTGCCGCTCTTTGTATTCTCTTGGGATGGGCTTTTAGGGGTGTGTGGGGACCACCAATACATATTTGCAGTGTTCTGGTTGCTATACCAAGAGTAGTGAGCACACAGTGTTATATTTATAAATTTTTTTTTTCCTTTTGTAATAGACTGGTGCTGTCCTTTCCTTTCTTTTTTTGACTATACAGCAGCACAGGGAAACAGTTTATTCTTAATGTGGTGGATTATGCAACCAGGTACCCTGAGGCTGTTGTCTTATCTTCTGTCCGGGCAGATAAGGTGGCTGATAAGTAAATTCTGCGGGTTGGGGTTCCCCGGAGAAATGCTGACTGATCAGGGCACACAGTTTATGTCCAATCTAATGCAAAGTCTCTGTAAAAGGTGAATGTACAGCGCTTGGTAGCAAGCCCATACCATCCTCAAAACAAATGGTCTCTGCGAGAGGTTCAATAGGACATTGAAACAAATGTTAAAAACCTTTGTAGAATCAGAAGGCAGAGACTGGGAAAAGTACTTACCCTATTTGTTATTTGCTTACAGGGAGATACCCAAAGAGTCTACAGGTTTCTTGCCCTTTGAATAATTGTATGGTCGCAAAGTACGGGGACCCCTAGATTTAGTTAGGGGGGAATGGGAATGGGTGCAACATACCCCTGAGACTTCTATGGTGGAGTATGTTCAGGGACCGGATGCAGCCATTGACTGGGCTAGTACACGACAACCTCAGAGCAGCACAGTCCAGGCAGAAGTACAGGTATGACCGCAATGCAAGGGACCGAGTCTATGAGGTGGGACAGAAGGTAATGGTTCTAAACCCCATTAGGCAGAATAAGTTACAGGCTGCCTGGGAGGGTCCTTTCACCATTTTACTGCGCCCAGAACCAACCACATACGTAGTAGCCCTTGATGAGAAAGGTCAGAGGCAGAGACAGTACCACATTAATATGTTAAAGGCCTACTATGACCCTGAGGAGGTGGTACTCAGTGTGTGCAGTGCACCAGAAGAAGGCGTGGATAGTGATCCCTTACTAGACCTCGTGGAGGAAGCTAAGAGCCAGGGATCCCTTCAGGATGTGCAGATCAATCCACAGCTCTCAGATGAGAGGAAGAGGCAGCTAAATCAGGAATTAGGCCCCTTCAGTGCCACCTTTAATACAGTAGCCACCCAACATGTTGATACGGGGGACCAGCCACCGCTTAGACAGGTGGCCTATCGGGTATCCCCAGAAATAAAGGCCCACATACAGAAGGAGATCGAGCACACGTTAAAGCTAGGGGTAATTAAGAAGTTTAAGAGCCCCTGGGCCTCCCCAGTAGTTCTGGTGTCCAAAAAGGATAAATCCACCAGGTTGTGTGGGGATTACCGAAGATTAAATGCAGTGACTAAATTTGATGCTTGCCCCATGCCCAGAATAGATGAACTGCTTGATCAGCTAGCAGGTTCCCAATATGTCACTATCATGGATTTGAGCCGAAGGTACTGGCAGATCCCTATGACCCCCTGGGCCCAGGAGCGGTCAGCCTTTATCACCCCCTTTGGGTTGTTTGAGTGCTGTGTCATGCCTTCTGGGATGAAAAATGCCCCAGCCACTTTCCAACGACTAGTTGATCAGCTGCTAGAGCGCCACGAGGAATACGCAGTGGCTTACTTAGATGATATTGCTTGGGAGGAGCACCTGATTCACCTGGGCAAGGTGGTAAAACGAATAGCTGAGGCAGGGCTTACCATCAAACCAGAGAAGTGTCAAGTTGGCATGACAGAAGTGCAGTATCTGGGATATCGGGTAGGAGGAGGGACTCTACGACCTGAGCCCAGTAAGGTGGAGTCTTATCCTCAAACAATATAATTTCACTGTCCAACACAGGAAAGGAAGCCTGCATCAAAATGCAGATGGACTATCACGTCAGGGGGAAATAGACGGTTAATGGAGACAGATCTATCAGCCTGTAGAGGCTAGATCGCTCAGTCCCCATCTTAAGGGGGAGGTGTCAGGCCCAAGGCCTGATTATAGAATAAGCATGTGTATTATAATTGTATTTGTGTATAATGTATAGTTCAAGAGGGGTCACTCGGACTGTGTTTTGTGCATTCCAGTTTTATGGGGGGTTCTGTTTGTGGCACTTCCTTCTTTGAAGTCAAAAGCCTTTGTAGCAGCAGGATGTGCTGTCTCTGGACCCACCATAAAACCAAAACTGAGATAAGGGACCTGGAAGAGAGATGCCCTCACTAGGTGGGGTCAGATGGGAGGGGGGTTTTTCACTCCTAAATTTAGCTAATAAAATCTAGATGCTAAACACATTCTGAAGGGTTATGGTGTCACCTCCCCCTAGTGGCCTCTCTATAGGAATATATGGAGGGTTATGGTGTCACCTCCCCCTAGTGGCCTCTCTATAGGAATATATGGAGGGTTATGGTGTCACTGCCCCCTAGTGGCCTCTCTATAGGAATATATGGAGGGTTATGGTGTCACTGCCCCCTAGTGTCCTCTCTATAGGAATATATGGAGGGTTATGGTGTCACCTCCCCCTAGTGGCCTCTCTATAGGAATATATGGAGGGTTATGGCGTCACTGCCCCCTAGTGGCCTCTCTATAGGAATATATGGAGGGTTATGGTGTCACTGCCCCCTAGTGGCCTCTCTATAGGAATATATGGAGGGTTATGGTGTCACCTCCCCGCTTCTCTCTGTTGGATGCTTGTATAAGGTGGTAGCTGTACATTATAGATATACATCACAGACTTAAATAAGTTCATGAAACAATTGATCCTTTGGCACATGTTTATTTCCCTCCAGTGCCGCCCGCCCACCATGCATTTCAATTGCTGGCGACAGTCTGTTTTATCCAGGATATATATTCAGAGACACGAGTGAAGACACTGGGGAGACCGCAGTCAGCAGGGATGACAGATTGGAGACCAGCTAGGACCCAGTCCCGGTCCCTTGGGCACACGAGAGCGCCCCTGTAGTCACTCTGAAGAGGAGGAAACAAGTGCAGGTTAGTGGCTGTATTTCACTTCAAATCCCTATCCCCCATCCAGTCCTGTGCCCCTGAGGCCAGAAACTCAGGAAATATATTCACCCTTTTATGTTACTAGCAAATGCATGGAAATGCCAGCAGGGGGCTGCATGAGTGGTACCAGTAAAGGGGGGACAGGATGAGCGGTGACAGTAGGGGGACTGGATGAGTGGTGCCAGTAGGGGGACTGGATGAGTGGTGCCAGTAGGGGGACTGGATGAGTGGTGCCAGTAGGGGGACTGGATGAGCAGTGCCAGTAGGGGGACTGGATGAGTGGTGCCAGTAGGGGGACTGGATGAGCGGTGACAGTAGGGGCACTGGATGAGCGGTGCCAGTAGGGGGACTGGATGAGCGGTGCCAGTAGGGGGACTGGATGAGTGGTGCCAGTAGGGGGACTGGATGAGCAGTGCCAGTAGGGGGACTGGATGAGTGGTGCCAGTAGGGGGACTGGATGAGCAGTGCCAGTAGGGGGACTGGATGAGTGGTGCCAGTAGGGGGACTGGATGAGCGGTGCCAGTAGAGGGACTGGATGAGCGGTGCCAGTAGGGGGACTGGATGAGTGGTGCCAGTAGGGGGACTGGATGAGCAGTGCCAGTAGGGGGACTGGATGAGTGGTGCCAGTAGGGGGACTGGATGAGTGGTGCCAGTAGGGGGACTGGATGAGCAGTGCCAGTAGGGGGACTGGATGAGTGGTGCCAGTAGGGGGACTGGATGAGCGGTGACAGTAGGGGCACTGGATGAGCGGTGCCAGTAGGGGGACTGGATGAGTGGTGCCAGTAGGGGGACTGGATGAGCAGTGCCAGTAGGGGGACTGGATGAGTGGTGTCAGTAGGGGGACTGGATGAGTGGTGCCAGTAGGGGGACTGGATGAGCGGTGCCAGTAGGGGGACTGGATGAGCGGTGCCAGTAGGGGGACTGGATGAGCGGTGCCAGTAGGGGCACTGGATGAGCGGTGCCAGTAGGGGGACTGGATGAGCGGTGCCAGTAGGGGGACTGGATGAGTGGTGCCAGTAGGGGGACTGGATGAGCGGTGCCAGTAGGGGGACTGGATGAGCGGTGCCAGTAGGGGGACTGGATGAGTGGTGCCAGTAGGGGGACTGGATGAGCGGTGACAGTAGGGGCACTGGATGAGCGGTGCCAGTAGGGGGACTGGATGAGTGCTGTCAGTAGGGGGACTGGATGAGTGCTGTCAGTAGGGGGACTGGATGAGTGGTGCCAGTAGGGGGGCTGGATGAGCGGTGCCAGTAGGGGGACTGGATGAGTGGTGCCAGTAGGGGGACTGGATGAGCGGTGCCAGTAGGGGGACTGGATGAGCAGTGCAGTAGGGGGACTGGATGAGCGGTGCCAGTAGGGGGACTGGATGAGCAGTGCCAGTAGGGGGACTGGATGAGCAGTGCAGTAGGGGACTGGATGAGCAGTGCCAGTAGGGGGACTGGATGAGCAGTGCAGTAGGGGACTGGATGAGCAGTGCCAGTAGGGGGACTGGATGAGTGGTGCCAGTAGGGGGACTGGATGAGCAGTGCAGTAGGGGACTGGATGAGCAGTGCAGTAGGGGGACTGGATGAGCAGTGCCAGTAGGGGGACTGGATGAGCAGTGCCAGTAGGGGGACTGGATGAGCAGTGCCAGTAGGGGGACTGGATGAGCAGTGCCAGTAGGGGGACTGGATGAGCAGTGCCAGTAGGGGGGCTGGATGAGTGGTGCCAGTAGGGGGACTGGATGAGTGGTGCCAGTAGGGGTACTGGATGAACAGTGCCATTAGTAGGGGATCAGATGAGTGGAGCAGGACAAAGGGAACCAAAAGAGTGGAGCTTGAAGGATGGAGCAGATCTGGAACGGTGGGCAGAGGACTGGAGATGGCAGTGGGGGGACCAAGAGGGGACTGGATGAGTGGTGCTCCCAGGGGGACTGGATGAGTGGTGCTCCTAGGGGAACTGGATGAGGGGTGCTCCTAGGGGGGCTGGATGAGTGGTGCCAGTAGGGGGACTAGATGAGCAGTGCTAGTAGTAGGGGGATCAGATGAGTGAGCAGGACAAGGGGAACCAAAAGAGCCGACACGGATGTGGCAGATAAGAAAGATAAGGAAATCTGGGAGGGTGGACAGAGGACTGGAGATGGAAGTGAGGGGGGGAAGAGGGGGACTTGATGAGTGGTTCCAGTTGGGGAACTGGACGAGTGGTGTTGGAACACCGGAGTGGTGCAAGTGGGGGGGGGGGGAATGAGCGGTGCCAGTAGGGGGACTGGATGAGCACTGACAGTAGGGGGACTGCATGAGCGGTGCCAATAGGGAATTGGATGAGCGGTGCCAGTAGGGGGACAGGATGAGCAGTGCCAGTAGGGAGACTGGATGAGTGGTGCTCATAGGGGGGCTGGATCAGCGGTGCCTGTAAGGAGACTAAATGAGTGGTGCCAGCAGGGGGACCGGATGAATGGTGCCATTAGTAGGGGGGATTAGATGAGTGGAGCTAGACAAGGGGAACTAAAAGAGAGTAGCTTGAAGGATGGAGCAGACTGGATGAAGAGCAAAACTATAGGTTTTTAAATGAGGAGAGCTTGATAGCAGGGCCAGATGAGCAGCGTGGGGGGCAGATGATGGGAGCTCGGAATTTAATGAGCAGAGCTGGACAAGCCATCAGAAGACACATAGAAGATGGTAGGGTGCCATACCACGCAGGCGAAGTTCCTGGAGGTGGTGGCACAGATTATGCTGCTTGGAATGTCCGCTCCCCAGGCCTGGCTGCACTCTGTGTTAGACAGAAGACAGGCAACCTTTTGCTGCAGATGACCCACTTTGGCGTTTGCTGAAAGAAAGAGGTAGACCAATAAATCCAGCTCTTTGATAGAGGTGGCTTGAAGTGGACCTAAGCTGGCTGACAATAACCATGTGTAACATGCACCCTTTAGTTCAGGGCTTGCTATTTGATCTGAAGGATGTCCCCTGCATGAGGGAGCTAAAGGATGTCCCCTGGATGAGGGTCTTCCTGTGTCTGAGTAGTACTCACCCAGTTCTGGGAGGTATCATCCTGGTAATTTTAGGTCAATTTTAGGTCAAAACGTTTCAGCAAAGACATCTTTATTGGACAGAATCATGTCCAGTTGAGAAACTCTGGCACGGGTGGACGTTCCCACTTCCTACTGGTCTTGATCTCCAGCTGGTCACCCTCTGTCACTACCCCCCTGGGCCACAGTAAGCACCGGAATCCTAGCCCCTTCACTCTGCCCCTCACAGGGGGATGCTACTCCAGCCTGACCCCCAAGGTCTTCCACATGAGCCGTCTGGCATGGGATTCTCTGGGCGTTGGCCTCTAATACCCTTAATTATTTTATTGTAAGATGAAAACTTGTACCATTCGAGTTAGTGCTGGTGTTTCTTGATCCAGTAGCGACACATTGTACTTCCGCACTGAGGGCATCAGAGGCGCCGGGGAGAGACACCGGGGACACTCGGGCGTTCATGGCAACGTTACTGCTCAGCTTCAGGAGAGAGATGTCGTTGTGGAAACTCAGGTCATTGAAGATGGGGTGTTTGATGACCTGTGAAATATTTATACACACTATCATTCTGCATCCAGCGAAAAATAGGATAAAAACCTGAGACAAGACGAGCACGATAGCCATCACTACTAGAGACGTCTTGTAACCAGCCAGATTGTGATGACCCGCCAGACACCCGTTGGCAACCCCTAATCTCCACCACTGAATCACTTGTCTTTATTTAGAAAAAGTAAGCAACATTCATTTCTGCTGTCTCACAAATGTTATTTAGACCTGGTTAATCCTGTCAGCAGAGGAGAGAAAGAGGTGCAGGCTGAGTTGCGACATTGTAGTATTCTTAACCATAAAAGCCCTGCTAGCCTGCTTGGTGCCCCGCGGGACACCTGCCTTCAGGTAAGTTGGCAAACCCCAATCTCCGCCGCTGCATCAAGCCCCCGTTCACCAGGATGCAAGCTGGCCTCACTAGAGACGGTTGTCCCCAGGTCCTATGTAGCGCAAAGGATGCCAAGTGATGGGGTGAAACTGGATAAACCAAGGGCCCAAAGAGAGCAGAGTTAGGAAGCCGGGGTCACTCACGGGGTATTAGTCCTCCAGGCGTCTTAGTACAGGGGTAGAGCAGATGGATGGTCGAGGATAGCCAGGGGGGTCAGAGCCAGAGAGTCAGAGGTATCGCGGTATCCAGAGGGTCAGGCAAAATCGCAGTCGAGCAGACAGAGGTTGGTCAATAACAGATTAGGTTTAGCTGAGACACAGAGAGCACCCTTAGCGCCGTAACGCTAACATGGGCAATGTAAACAGGGATGGGTTCCTATTTAAGGGGTCAGTGGCCAATGGGAGCTGTGGGTGAGTCTGGTGTGTGGCAGCTGGCTGGCCCAGTACTGATTCCAGGGCTGGCCAGCTCTGTGAGCAGTGAGCTTGGCAAGCCACTAATTAGCCCTCCTGCCCAGGAGGCTGCGGCGCCTGTCACCAGCAGCGCAGCGTCTCCTCAAGGCAAAATCCTTAAAGAGTGGTGCGCGTACTTACACAGCTAGAGGGGAGTGAAGGGCGCGGTGTGGAACAATGCATGGAGACTGGCCGCTCCAAAACAAATAACCTAGATAGCAACAGAAAAAATAAATGGTGAAATTAAAAAAAAATCGGCATTTATGTGTTTGCCTGGGTACAAATCCTAGGCGTAACCTAGGAGGGTGCAGGGGGCAGAGCCGCACTGGGGCCCAGAAGGTCCTGAATTGCAGCACTGTGCCACGCCTCCCTAGGGCGCCGCGCATCGCTACTCATCATCCATTTAGCTAAGGTCAATCTGACTTATCTGCACATAACTGTTTGCAATTCATCACCTGTAGTTTTGCTCTTCAGACCTGTATTTGAACTGTTATTACCTGTATTATTTGCTTAGTGTGCGTTTACCGCAGTAACAACTACAATGGTTCTTTTTGCTTTTTATCAGAACTTCTACACCTGTCTCTCTCCCATGTCTTAAATGACCCGTTACTGGGCCAGTCTCCAGTCCGTTATTTCCCGTTGATGGACCGGGCTTAGGACAACGACTAACCCACTTGATGCATCCCGAAAATCGAACCCTTCGTAGGCCATCGTCATTGTTACACCTCGCTCTAATCGGGCTCACCTGCACTTTTTTTGTATTAACTTAAAAAGAAAGGCTCTTACTTTGGAAACAGCTTTAACCTGGGTGGACTTCGCATGGGACATTGGGGTGGACTGGCCCAGAACCACCTGGGCCTTAGCCCTAGCCTCAGTCATAGCCTTAGCCACAGCATCAGCCATTGTTGGACTTTGGACTCCTAAGCACGTATTTTTTTTACTTCACAGCAATCTGAGTGTGTTTCATGCTTCCCTGTTTATCTATGTGTATATATGTATATAGCTGCTTGGTTGGTGTGTACTTACTGTTTGCCTTATTAAACACGGTTTGCCGCATATCCCCCTCTGTCTCTCAGTCTAATTCTGGTCATTTACTACTATTGGGATTTCTCCGATGAGAAATCCCTGACATGGGCTCTCTAGAGGAAATCATTCTTGGGGTCACCAGAGCAAATCATACTTTCGGCCACCAGAGGAAATCATTCTTGTGGCCACTAGGGGGCAAGGATTCAAATTCATGTCACATGAACTTATGAGACTTGATTTGTGATAGGCTAGTAAAATTTCCTTGTGGCAGTCAATTGACGTAACTCAGCACCTGATCTGTGCTATGCCAAGCCCATGAAGATCCATAAATGTTTCTCTCCTGGAGTAGCTATGGGATAACACTTACGTGACGTGGCAATGAGCAGCTGTAACAACCCAGAGACTGTTGATCAGCGCGCCACTACAGGGGGCCAATCCATCGTTATTCTGTGGAAGAAGCGTCATTAGAATATTATTTTTACTGTTTATCTATAAAGCTCCATTGTATTCTGAGAGGAGGAGGAGTAACACACAGGGGCTCTTATGGGTCCTAGAACCGGGAAATAAGGTGAGTTTCCGGGTGACCTGGGGGGTTTCAGACGGGGGCGGCAATCTATCCGTCCGTTGGGTCGTGGGTTTTGTAAAAAACCTGCATGGCCAGCCCTGGGTTCTAAAAGAGAACCCGCGCATGCATCATAGAACCTGGGAAATGGTGAGTTTGTACTGGGCATTCTGTGCGGTTTCACGCGGCAGGGGATTACCAAATCTGGATGCCACAAAGACAATGATCAAAACCTTGTATGGTGAACCTGATTTAGCGTATTTGAAAAAGCTTGGCCCTTAGAATGGCTCGGCACAGTGACTATGACAGTTAGGGCTGGCCATGACCACCAGCTACCACTGCTTGAGATGCGACTGTCCAAATAACTGATGTTTTCTAGCTGGAGTGTGGGCGTGGAGTTAGGCAGTGCTGTCCTAAAACACAAAGTATTTCCATACATGCCAAGGATAACAGAATTTCTCCCAGAATCCCTTGCAGTAGGCAGACCCATGCAAATTATGATTTGATACTTCCATTCTCACCTTCCCCATGTCAACATCCTTCTCCAACCTTGTGCTGAGAAGGGCCAAAAAGCCTGAAACATGCGTGCACAGGTAGGAGTGGATGGTGACAAATTTCCTTTTAAGCTATAGCATAGCACTGCACACTCCATCAGATCCAGGAGCTTTGAATAGAGAGGTATACAGTGTGTTGCCAACTAAATTGCAATATAATTCCCCCAAGGTTCTAATACAGCTTATTGAAAAATATAGCTGCACCGCTACGCTCTGCTAACGGTTCAGGCCGCATTCATTGTAAAAATCTGCAGAAGTTCATTCCTGTGTGTCTTCAAAACATTATAAGGGCGGCAGTCATGACCAAGGAAGTGATCATGTGACCGGAGGATTGCAGGTTTACTTCCTGGCCAAGACATGACTGAAGTGCTCTTAAGAAAGACTCTAATTCCCCAACTTCACCCTGAGCACCTTGATTACGGCATCCCAACGTTTTGGCCACATTTAACTATATATTGTTACACATGGGCCATGTCTAAGTGCACAGATGGCATAATACAGAGGAAATAATCCTATGTGTGCCTAGCATACAATGGCCATCTACACTAAAATAATAATAATAATAAT
This sequence comes from Gastrophryne carolinensis, assembly GCA_027917425.1. Taxonomy (NCBI): domain Eukaryota; kingdom Metazoa; phylum Chordata; class Amphibia; order Anura; family Microhylidae; genus Gastrophryne; species Gastrophryne carolinensis. Next base: position 7,806,367 of record CM051234.1, read on the forward strand.
AATAATAATAATAATAAAGCCAAGTGGAGAGTCTTACCTGCAGAGAAACGTGCCAGGGCCAAGATTTAGGTAAGGCAACCTTGGAGGCACTGCTGGAGGCAGGTGAGCTGACGGGTACACCACAGCCTGGGAGGAGAAATGGCTCAGGTGACATTGTGGCCAAATTTCATTATACATAAAGTATATAACTACGTATACAGTTCAGTGGTGGTTGCAGACAATGGAGGGTCGGGCTCCAATACAGACAACAGAGTACAGAGTACAAACTACATTACAGTGATATATCACAAATACAGTACAATATACCAAAATATATTACAATAATATGTCACACATTTACTACAATACACCGCTAAGGCAATCCAAAACTTTGTCACAAATACACTTTAATACACCACAAAGGCAATGCAAAACTATATCACAAATACACTTTAATACAACACAAAGTCAAGACACTAATGTTTTCTACAATACAAGGGATCAGGTGAGTATACTCACCATATGCTCCGCTGATTAGGGCCAAGCAGGAAAGGAAGCACAACGCTGCCATTGTGTCACACTGTTTGACTTGCCTCTGGTGTTTCCTGGTCTCCTGTCTAAGTCTCTCCACCAAGCAGACAAGATCGCCCCACCTGCCCCATGGGAGGGGTAAGTCGTCCTACACGTCCTATAGAGGATTTTTCTCAGCTCCTAAAGGTTGTCTCTCAGTTGGCCTCACACAGTCACAGTTTCCAAAAACTGTAAACCACATGTTCCTCTTTCATTTATTTTTTGTGGGGGCCAAAAACGTATGGGGTCAAAGTTTGTAACTTCTGGGACTGGAAAGTGCGCCAGGTTCTCCCTATCAATATAACTCCCCCTAGTGACCACTCAGTCAAGCTTTCCAAGATTGGGTCTTAGGGGGCATGCTAGTTCCTTGGGACTCCTTCCACAAGTCACATGACCCCCAAGAAGTGTCCAACGATTCAGTCAGATGCTGCGCATTCGATGAGTCAAAACATGGCTGTCTGATATGGTTCCTAACCCAGGCTCCTGTGACCGCTATAATGATGTGGAATATATGTACAGGTGTGTCCGGGCCTCCAGGTTCTGAATATCTGTTTAGCTTGTGAGTAATGTTCATGACAACCCCACAATTCCTTAAAATATATTGGCACCGGCATGTCTGGGATCCCGGCTTTGAAGTTGTTCCTGAGAGTAGGTTCTTCACAGGAGGTCGGTCCTGAGCACCAGGTGAAAAATGTAGTAGGGATTCCTTTTGACGCTGTTACCCCCTGTGGTGCAGTGTGTTTACAGACCCCTCATGGCAAGAGACAATTTGCCCCTGTCCAGATATGACCGCTCCTCTTCCTAAATTCACCTTCACCCTGTTATTTTTTGTTTTGGTTTCTTTTTCTACCCCCCCGATCGCAGGTGTTCCCTCTTTAGGTCAGCCGGGTCAGAGGCTTCCTCCTGGTTCAGCAGTTGTCATCTTTTTCTCTCTGCGGAGCCGCTATTGCAGCCGGCCCGACCACTATCTGTAGACCAAGACTCCCCAGGAAATCCCCTCCACGTTCCTCCCCTCCAGTGACATCATTAGTCACATGGGGGGATTCTACATAGGCTCCTCCTCTGTGGTATAAAAAGCTCCCTTTGTGATGGGCTATCATGGAAGGAGGACCTGTGTCTCCTCTCACTACAGATGCTGGCGGTGAATACTTCATTAACCACTCCGGATCAAGAAGAAGATCACAGCCCATCGGAAAAGGAGGAAGCTCCCGGACCGAACAGTACTGCTGAGAGGAATCCACCCGGTGGAGGACCGGTGATGGAAGACACCCACAGACTTCGGAATGCCCCCATAAGGGATGCAGATCGACATAAGAGGGCAAGTCACTGGATCTTTGTGGCCCAGGAGGTTTGGGTATTCACTCAGGTTCTTGAATTCTCTGGTCCACTTCTAAGTATGTGCTGTCTTCTTCTGTACGACCCCTGTGAAGCCAAGCCTAACGACTTCTAAGGAGTTGCTGCCTTCTTCTGTACGACCCCTGAGAAGCCAAGCCTAGGGACTTCTAAGGACGTGCTGTATCTTCTGTACGACCCCTGTGAAACCAGGTCTAGGGACTTCTAAGGATGTGTTGTCTTCTTCTGTACGTCCCCTGTGAAGCCAAGCCTAGGGACTTCTAAGGACATGCTGTGTTCTTCTGTACGTCCCCTGTGAAGCCAAGCCTAGGGACTTCTAAGGATGTACTGTCTTCTTCTGTATGACCCCTGTGAAGCCAAGCTTAGGGACTTCTAAGGACGTGATGTCTTCTTCTGTACGACCCCTGTGAAGCCAAGCTTAGTGACTTCTAAGGACGTGCTGTCTTCTTCTGTACGACCCCTGTGAAGCCAAGCCTAGGGACTTCTAAGGACGTGCTGTCTTCTTCTGTACGACCCCTGTGAAGCCAAGCCTCGGGACTTCTAAGGATGTACTGTCTTCTTCTGTATGACCCCTGTGAAGCCAAGCTTAGTGACTTCTAAGGACGTGCTGTCTTCTTCTGTACGACCCCTGTGAAGCCAAGTCTAGGGACTTCTAAGGATGTGCTGTCTTCTTCTGTATGACCCCTGTGATGCCAAGCCTAGGGACTTCTAAGGACATGCTGTGTTCTTCTGTACGTCCCCTGTGAAGCCAAGCCTAGGGACTTCTAAGGATGTACTGTCTTTTTCTGTATGACCCCCTGTGAAGCCAAGCTTAGGGACTTCTAAGGACGTGATGTCTTCTTCTGTACGACCCCTGTGAAGCCAAGCTTAGTGACTTCTAAGGACGTGCTGTCTTCTTCTGTACGACCCCTGTGAAGCCAAGCCTAGGGACTTCTAAGGACGTGCTGTCTTCTTCTGTACGACCCCTGTGAAGCCAAGCCTCGGGACTTCTAAGGATGTACTGTCTTCTTCTGTATGACCCCTGTGAAGCCAAGCTTAGTGACTTCTAAGGACGTGCTGTCTTCTTCTGTACGACCCCTGTGAAGCCAAGTCTAGGGACTTCTAAGGATGTGCTGTCTTCTTCTGTATGACCCCTGTGATGCCAAGCCTAGGGACTTCTAAGGAGGTGCTGTCTTCTTCTGCACGACCCCTGAGAAGCCAAGCCTTGGGACTTCTAATGATGCGCTGTCTTCTTCTGTATGACCCCTGTGAAGCCAAGCCTAGGGACTTCTAAGGACGTGCTGTCTTCTTCTGTATGGCCCCTGTAAAGCCAAGCCTAGGGACTTCTAAGCACGTGCTGTCTTCTTCTGTACGACCCCTGTGAAGCCAAGCCTAGAGACTTCTAAGGATGTGCTGTCTTCTTCTGCACGACCCCTGTGAAGACAAGCCTAGGGACTTCTAAGGACGTGCTGTATCCTCTGTATGACCCCTGTGAAGCTAAGCCTAGGGACTTCTAAGGACTTGTTGTTATCTTCTGTACGAACCCTGTGAAGCCAAGCCTAGGGACTTCTAAAGACTTGCTGTCTTCTTCTGTACAACCCCTGTGAAGCCAAGCCTAGGGATTTCTGAGGATGTGCTGTCTTCTTCTGTATGACCCCTGTGAAGCCAAGCCTAGGGACTTCTAAGGAGGTGCTGTCTTCTTCTGCACGACCCCTGTGAAGCCAAGCCTAGGGACTTCTAAGGACGTGCTGTCTTCTTCTGTATGGCCCCTGTAAAGCCAAGCCTAGGGACTTCTAAGCACGTGCTGTCTTCTTCTGTACGACCCCTGTGAAGCCAAGCCTAGAGACTTCTAAGGATGTGCTGTCTTCTTCTGCACGACCCCTGTGAAGACAAGCCTAGGGACTTCTAAGGACGTGCTGTATCCTCTGTATGACCCCTGTGAAGCTAAGCCTAGGGACTTCTAAGGACTTGTTGTTATCTTCTGTACGAACCCTGTGAAGCCAAGCCTAGGGACTTCTAAAGACTTGCTGTCTTCTTCTGTACAACCCCTGTGAAGCCAAGCCTAGGGATTTCTGAGGATGTGCTGTCTTCTTCTGTATGACCCCTGTGAAGCCAAGCCTAGGGACTTCTAAGGAGGTGCTGTCTTCTTCTGCACGACCCCTGTGAAGCCAAGCCTTGGGACTTCTAATGACGCGCTGTCTTCTTCTGTACGACCCCTGTGAAGCCAAGCCTAGGGACTTCTAAGCACGTGCTGTCTTCTTCTGTACGACCCCTGTGAAGCCAAGCCTAGAGACTTCTAAGGATGTGCTGTCTTCTTCTGCACGACCCCTGTGAAGACAAGCCTAGGGACATCTAAGGACGTGCTGTCTTCCTCTGCATGACCCCTGTGAAGCCAAGCCTAGGGACTTCTAAGGATGCGCTGTCTTCTTCTGTACGACCTCTGTAAAGCCAAGCCTAGGGACTTCTAAGGACATGCTGTCTTCTTCTGTACGACCCCTGCGAAGCCAAGCCTAGGGACTTCTAAGGACCTCAGTCTTTATGGAGAAGACTGGTGGAGGTGGGCACCTAGGTATGCATCTAGTATGTACTAGTGTAGTATTTGGGGAGCCCCCTACTAAGGAACCAGGGAACACACCTGAAGACTGTGGGATGCCCCCTGGGATCCATGTAGGGAAGTGTGGTAGACGACCATGGGCCACTCTGCATTAGGGGACTAGTTTAGATCAGGGGAGCAAGGGGTGCACAGGCACTCACTCAGGCCCCTGGCTTGTCTTAAGGCCGGGGACTCCAGGTCCTCTATAGTGTAGAAAGAACCACAGGCAAAAGAAGGGTTTCCCCACTTTATTAAGAAAGCTTCAAATAAAGGGGTCCCTGGCATGTAGATGTTCCACCTTCACCACTTGATCTCTACTTGGTCAGCCTCCGGGAGTCTGTCCATCGGGGTCTTCCTCCCTCCGGGCACCACCAACCAATGCCACTTCAGCCCATTGCAAAGGGAAACTCCAAGGTCCTTTGGGGTTTGCACCTCCTGGGCTCTCTTCAGCTCCACGCCCCAGCATCCAGCTCTGCTTCCACACTCCCAACAACCACTGAACTCCCTGGGCCAGCTTTATATCAGACTCCGGAACCAATCAGCGTTGAGTGAGGTGGGGGCAGTCCCTATCTAGGGCTTACACTTAACCCCTCTGTGGCCGGGGGGCAGCATTGTAAGGCATCCCTGACACAGTTCCGTTAAACCACACTACTCTAACTCTAACCCTAGATTTCACTTAACCCTTAAGGCGCACCTGGACTTGGAGGTGGATAACGGTGTGTTATTACAGACAGTGTGCAACCCCCCCATTAACCCATTATAGACTCAATATTACAGACAGTGAGCAGCATCCCACATTACAGGCAGTGTTTGAGGCCACTAGAAGGCGGTGAAATCATAACCCTCCATATATTTCTATAGAGAGGTCACTGGGGGGCAGTGACACCATAACCCTCCATATATTCCTATAGAGAGGCCACTAGGGGGAGGTGACACCATAACCCCCCATATATTCCTATAGAGAGGCCACTAGATGGCAGTAACACCATAACCCTCCATATATTCCTATAGAGAGGCCACTAGATGGCAGTAACACCATAACCCTCCATATATTCCTATAGAGAGGCCACTAGGGGGAGGTGACACCATAACCCTCCATATATTCCTATAGAGAGGCCACTAGGGGGAGGTGACTCCATAACCCTCCATATATTCCTATAGAGAGGCCACTAGGGGTAGGTGACTCCATAACCCTCCATATATTCCTATAGAGAGGCCACTAGATGGCAGTAACACCATAACCCTCCATATATTCCTATAGAGAGGCCACTAGGGGGAGGTGACACCATAACCCTCCATATATTCTTATAGAGAGGCCACTAGGGAGAGGTGACACCATAACCCTCCATATATTCTTATAGAGAGGCCACTAGGGGGAGGTGACAGCATAACCCTCCATATATTCCTATAGAGAGGCCACTAGGGGGAGGTGACACCATAACCCTCCATATATTCCTATAGAGAGGCCACTAGGGGGGGGTGACACCATAACCCTCTATATATTCCTATAGAGAGGCCACTAGGGGGAGGTGACACCATAACCCTCCATATATTCCTATAGAGAGGCCACTAGGGGGAGGTGACACCATAACCCTCCATATATTCCTATAGAGAGGCCACTAGGGGGAGGTGACACCATAACCCTCCATATATTCCTATAGAGAGGCCACTAGGGGGAGGTGACACCATAACCCTCCATATATTCCTATAGAGAGGCCACTAGGGGGAGGTGACACCATAACCCTCCATATATTCCTATAGAGAGGCCACTAGGGGCAGTGACACCATGTTCCTCCATATATTCCTATAGAGAGGCCACTAGGGGGAGGTGACACCATAACCCTCCATATATTCCTATAGAGAGGCCACTAGGGGGAGGTGACACCATAACCCTCCATATATTCATATAGAGAGGCCACTAGGGGCAGTGACACCATATTCCTCCATATATTCCTATAGAGAGGCCACTAGGGGGAGGTGACACCATAACCCTCCATATATTCCTATAGAGAGGCCACTAGGGGCAGTGACACCATATTCCTCCATATATTCCTATAGAGAGGCCACTAGGGGGAGGTGACACCATGTTCCTCCATATATTCCTATAGAGAGGCCACGGGGGGGCGGTGACACCATAACCCTCCATATATTCCTATAGAGAGGCCACTAGGGGGCGGTGACACCATAACCCTCCATATATTCCTATAGAAAGGCCACTAGAGGGCAGTGACATCATAACCCTCCATATATTCCTATAGAGAGGCCACTAGGGGGAGGTGACACCATAACCCTCCATATATTCCTATAGAGAGGCCACTAGGGGGCAGTGACACCATAACCCTCCATATATTCCTATAGAGAGGCCACTAGAGTGTGGTGACACCATCACCCTCCATATAGTCTGACTAGTGGCCTCTCTATAGGAATATATGGAGGGTTATGGTGTCACCTCCCCCTAGTGGCCTCTCTATAGGAATATATGGAGGGTTATGGTGTCACCTCCCCCTAGTGGCCTCTCTATAGGAATATATGGAGGGTTATGGTGTCACTGCCCCCTAGTGGCCTCTCTATAGGAATATATGGAGGGTTATGGTGTCACCTCCCCCTAGTGGCCTCTCTATAGGAATATATGGAGGGTTATGGTGTCACCTCCCCCTAGTGGCCTCTCTATAGGAATATATGGAGGGTTATGGTGTCACTGCCCCCTAGTGGCCTCTCTCTGTTGGATGCTTGTATAAGGTGGTAGCTGTACATTATAGATATACATCACAGACTTAAATAAACACATGAAACAGTTGATCCTTTGGCGCATGTTTATTTCCCTCCAGCGCGCGCACGCCATGTATTCAGTTGCTCTCCACAGTCCGTGTTATCCAGGATAAATAAAGGGAGACACGAGTGTAGACCGCGGGGAGAGCGCTGTCAGCAGGGACAGTAGATTGGACACCAGATAGGACCCAGTCCCGGTCCTTTGGGCACACGAGAGCGCCCCTGTAGTCACTCTGAAAAGGAGGAAACAAGTGGAGGTTAGTGGCTGTATTTCACTTACCTCAATTTTCAAAGCATATAAATCCCCATCTAGTCCTATGCAGCTGAGCCAGGAGGCCTGAAACTCAGGCAATATATTCACCCTTTTATATTCCTAGCAAATGCATGGAAATGCCAGTAGGGGGACTGGATGAGCAGTGCCAGTAGGGGGACTGGATGAGCGGTGCCAGTAGGGGGACTGGATGAGCAGTGCCAGTAGGGGGACTGGATGAGTGGTGCCAGTAGGGGGACTGGATGAGCGGTGCCAGTAGGGGAACTGGATGAGCGGTGCCAGTAGGGGGACTGGATGAGCGGTGCCAGTAGGGGGACTGGATGAGCAGTGCCAGTAGGGGGACTGGATGAGCGGTGCCAGTAGGGGGACTGGATGAGCGGTGCCAGTAGGGGGACTGGATGAGCGGTGCCAGTAGGGGACTGGATGAGTGGTGCCAGTAGGGGGACTGGATGAGCAGTGCCAGTAGGGGGACTGGATGAGTGGTGTCAGTAGGGGGACTGGATGAGTGGTGCCAGTAGGGGGACTGGATGAGCAGTGCCAGTAGGGGCACTGGATGAGCGGTGCCAGTAGGGGGACTGGATGAGCGGTGCCAGTAGGGGGACTGGATGAGCAGTGCCAGTAGGGGGACTGGATGAGTGGTGCCAGTAGGGGGACTGGATGAGCAGTGTCAGTAGGGGGACTGGATGAGCGGTGCCAGTAGGGGGACTGGATGAGTGGTGTCAGTAGGGGGACTGGATGAGTGGTGCCAGTAGGGGGACTGGATGAGCGGTGCCAGTAGGGGGACTGGATGAGTGGTGTCAGTAGGGGGACTGGATGAGTGGTGTCAGTAGGGGGACTGGATGAGTGGTGTCAGTAGGGGCACTGGATGAGCGGTGCCAGTAGGGGGACTGGATGAGCGGTGCCAGTAGGGGGACTGGATGAGCAGTGCCAGTAGGGGGACTGGATGAGTGGTGCCAGTAGGGGGACTGGATGAGCAGTGTCAGTAGGGGGACTGGATGAGTGGTGTCAGTAGGGGGACTGGATGAGTCGTGTCAGTAGGGGGACTGGATGAGTGGTGTCAGTAGGGGGACTGGATGAGTGGTGCCAGTAGGGGGACTGGATGAGCAGTGCCAGTAGGGGGACTGGATGAGCAGTGCCAGTAGGGGGACTGGATGAGCAGTGCCAGTAGGGGGACTGGATGAGCAGTGCCAGTAGGGGGACTGGATGAGCGGTGCCAGTAGGGGGACTGGATGAGCAGTGCCAGTAGGGGGACTGGATGAGCAGTGCCAGTAGGGGGACTGGATGAGCGGTGCCAGTAGGGGGACTGGATGAGTGGTGTCAGTAGGGGGACTGGATGAGCGGTGCCAGTAGGGGGACTGGATGAGTGGTGCCAGTAGGGGGACTGGATGAGCAGTGCCAGTAGGGGGACTGGATGAGTGGTGTCAGTAGGGGGACTGGATGAGTGGTGCCAGTAGGGGGACTGGATGAGCAGTGCCAGTAGGGGGACTGGATGAGCGGTGCCAGTAGGGGGACTGGATGAGTGGTGCCAGTAGGGGGACTGGATGAGCAGTGCCAGTAGGGGGACTGGATGAGTGGTGTCAGTAGGGGGACTGGATGAGTGGTGCCAGTAGGGGGACTGGATGAGCAGTGCCAGTAGGGGGACTGGATGAGCGGTGCCAGTAGGGGGGCTGGATGAGCAGTGCCAGCAGGGGACTGGATGAGCGGTGCCAGTAGGGGACTGGATGAGCGGTGCCAGTAGGGGACTGGATGAGCAGTGCCAGTAGGGGGACTGGATGAGTGGTGCCAGTAGGGGGACTGGATGAGTGGTGCCAGTAGGGGGACTGGATGAGCGGTGCCAGTAGGGGAACTGGATGAACGGTGCCAGTAGGGGGACTGGATGAGCAGTGCCAGTAGGGGGACTGGATGAGCGGTGCCAGTAGGGGGACTGGATGAGTGGTGCCAGTAGGGGAACTGGATGAACGGTGCCAGTAGGGGGACTGGATGAGCAGTGCCAGTAGGGGGACTGGATGAACGGTGCCAGTAGGGGGACTGGATGAGCGGTGCCAGTAGGGGAACTGGATGAACGGTGCCAGTAGGGGGACTGGATGAGCAGTGCCAGTAGGGGGACTGGATGAGTGGTGCCAGTAGGGGGACTGGATGAGCGGTGCCAGTAGGGGGACAGGATGAGCGGTGACAGTAGGGGCACTGGATGAGCGGTGCCAGTAGGGGGACTGGATGAGCAGTGCCAGTAGGGGGACTGGATGAGTGGTGCCAGTAGGGGGACTGGATGAGTGGTGCCAGTAGGGGGACTGGATGAGCAGTGCCAGTAGGGGGACTGGATGAGCAGTGCCAGTAGGGGGACTGGATGAGCAGTGCCAGTAGGGGGACTGGATGATAACTGAGGAGAGCTTGATAGGAGGGCCAGATGGGCCGTTGGGGGCAGGTCATGGGAGCTCGGGATTTAATGAGCAGAGCTGGAGAAGCCATCAGAAGACCCAAAGAAGACTTTAGGGGTGCCATACCGTGGAAGTCCTGGAGGTGGCGGCACAGATTACGCTGCTTGGAATGTCCGCTCCCCAGGCCTGGCTGCACTCTGCATTGGACAGGAGATTGGCGCCCTCTTGTTGCAGTTCACCCGCTTTGGCGGTTGCTGAAAGGAAGAGGCAGACTGGTAAATCCAGCTCTTTGATAGATGTGGCTTGAAGTGGACCTAAACTGGCTTGCTATGTGAGCTGAAGGATGTCCCCTAGATGAAGGAGCTAAAGGATGCCCCCTGGATGAGGGAGCTAAAGGATGCCCCCTGGATGAGGGAGCTAAAGGATGCCCCCTGGATGAGGGAGCTAAAGGATGCCCCCTGGATGAGGGAGCTAAAGAAGGTCCGCCGGGTGAGGGAGCTAAAGGATGTCCCCTGCATGAGGGAGCTAAAGGATGTCCCCTAGATGAGGGAGCTAAAGGATGTCCCCTGCATGAGGGAGCTAAAGGATGTCCGCTGCATGAGGGAGCCAAATGATGTTCCCTAGATGAGGGAGCTAAAGGATGCCCCCTAGATGAGGGAGCTAAAGGATGTTCCCTAGATGAGGGAGCTAAAGGATGCCCCCTAGATGAGGGAGCTAAATGATGTTCCCTAGATGAGGGAGCTAAAGGACGTCCCCTGGATAGGGGAGCTAAGGGGAGGATAGGGGAGCTAAAAGATGTCCACTGGATGAGGGAGCCAAAAGATGTCCCCTGCATGAGGGAGCTAAAGGATGTCCGCTGCATGAGGGAGCCAAATGATGTTCCCTAGATGAGGGAGCTAAAGGATGTTCCCTAGATTGGTAAATCCAGCTCTTTGATAGATGTGGCTTGAAGTGGACCTAAACTGGCTTGCTATGTGAGCTGAAGGATGTCCCCTAGATGAAGGAGCTAAAGGATGCCCCCTGGATGAGGGAGCTAAAGGATGCCCCCTGGATGAGGGAGCTAAAGGATGCCCCCTGGATGAGGGAGCTAAAGGATGCCCCCTGCATGAGGGAGCTAAAGGATGCCCCCTGGATGAGGGAGCTAAAGGATGTCCGCCGGGTGAGGGAGCTAAAGGATGTCCCCTGCATGAGGGAGCTAAAGGATGTCCCCTAGATGAGGGAGCTAAAGGATGTCCGCCGGGTGAGGGAGCTAAAGGATGTCCCCTGCATGAGGGAGCTAAAGGATGTCCCCTAGATGAGGGAGCTAAAGGATGTCCACCAGGTGAGGGAGCTAAAGGATGTCTGCCTGGTGAGGGAGCTAAAGGATGTCCCCTGCATGAGGGAGCTAAATGATGTCCGCTGCATGAGGGAGCCAAATGATGTTCCCTAGATGAGGGAGCTAAAGGATGCCCCCTAGATGAGGGAGCTAAAGGATGTTCCCTAGATGAGGGAGCTAAAGTATGCCCCCTAGATGAGGGAGCTAAAGGATGTTCCCTAGATGAGGGAGCTAAAGGATGTCCCCTAGATGAGGGAGCTAAAGGATGTTCCCTAGATGAGGGAGCTAAAGGATGCCCCCTAGATGAGGGAGCTAAAGGATGTTCCCTAGATGAGGGAGCTAAAGGATGTCCCCTGGATAGGGGAGCTAAGGGGAGGATAGGGGAGCTAAAAGATGTCCACTGGATGAGGGAGCCAAAAGATGTCCCCTGCATGAGGGAGCTAAAGGATGTCCGCTGCATGAGGGAGCCAAATGATGTTCCCTTGATGAGGGAGCTAAAGGATGCCCCCTAGATGAGGGAGCTAAAGGATGTTCCCTAGATGAGGGAGCTAAAGGATGTCCCCTGGATAGGGGAGCTAAAAGATGTCCACTGGATGAGGGAGCCAAAGGATGTCCCCTGCATGAGGGAGCCAAAGGATGTCCCCTAGATGAGGGAGCCAAAGGATGTCCCCTAGATGAGGGAGCTAAAGGATGTCCCCTGGATGAGGGAGCTAAAGGATGTCCCCTAGATGAGGGAGCTAAAGGATGTCCCCTGGATAGGGGAGCTAAAGGATGTCCCCTGGATAGGGGAGCTAAAGGATGTCCCCTGGATAGGGGAGCTTAAGGATGTCCCCTGGATAGGGGAACTAAAGGATGTCCCCTAGATGAGGGAGCTAAAGGATTTCCCCTGGATAGGGGAGCTAAAGGATGTCCCCGGGATGAGGGAGCTAAAGGATGCTCCCTGGATAGGGGAGCTAAAGGATGCCCCCTGGATAAGCGAGCTAAAGGATGTCCCCTAGATGAGAGGTGCTAAATCATGTCCCCTGGATGATGGAGCTAAAGCATGTCCCCTGGATGAGGTCAAATTTGGGAAAGGGGTCTTCCTGTGTCTGAGTAGTACTCACCCACAGTCCAAAACGTTCCAGCAAAGACATCTTTATTGGACAGATTCATGTCCACTTGAGGAACTCTGGTACTTATGGTGGACGTTCCACCTTCCTACTGGTCTTGATCCCCAGCTGGTCCACCCTCTGTCACTGCCCCCCTGGGCCACAGTAAGCCCCGGAATCCTGGCCCCTTCTCTCTGCCCCTCACAGGGGGATGCTACTCCAGCCTGACCCCCAAGGTCTTCCAGGTGAGCAGTCTGGTGTGGGATTCTCCAGCATCCCGTGACAACATGTACCAATGACCCTCTGCATTGGCCCCGGCCTTACTCTTCTGAATTTATAGACCCAGGATCCAATCGGGTGTCACCCTAGTTTGCTCCTAGACTCACTCACCCAAAGCAAGGGTGACACCTACTGTTTAAACACCCCATACTGCTTTCCCTACACTAAACTCTAACTAAACAACACTAAACTTATCTATCTGACACCAGAAACATGGCCAACATCTTTAAAGCCGGGATTTTCAATATCCTGGGTTTTGTTCCTTGCCCCGGGGCACTTGGGATATGCCGCTAAGTGAAAACCCCTAGCTCTCCCATAAACACATACCTTTCCCCAGCCCTACAGTACATGCGCAGGCTCTCGTCCAATCACTGTGTGCTATGCATATTGATGTTCATTAATATAGTTGAAGATCTTGGCAATAGGGAGTGGGATTGGCCGCATCCCCAGTACCCTTTAGACTTTGGCACGCTCCCGTTCCCCGGCTTATCTGAATGGATGGACAAGGCCAGAGATGCTGAGGATGCGGCAGTCGATGTCTACATTGCTGTTCTGAGGCGACCCGGGGGATGGGGAGGTAGATCACATAGAGGGGCTTCCCATGATGTGCCACTATTACTTCTATGACCACCACCTAGCTGTAATGTACCGTCTACAGACAAGGCGGTCCTGTCCAGGCTTGGACTTGCCCACAGGTCCACCAGAGAAACCCACAGAGGCCTCCTGGTCCCTGGGGGCCTTTGAGGGGCTTGCGGCAGTCGATGTCTACATTTCTGTTTTGAGTTTTGTGGTGACCCGGGGGAATGAAGAGGTAGGTCACACAGTAGGGCTTGCTATGATGTGCCACTACCACTACTATGACCACCTCCTAGCTGTGATGTACCGTCTACAGACAATGTGGTCCTGTCCGCAGGTCCACCAGGGAATCCCACAGTGGTCCCTGGGCCCTTTGAGGGGCTTCATTACCAAACCTGAACTATGTATACCTTATTTTTGAATTCACTAGAGCTGTCTGGCATAATGTTATTGTGCATAATTATGTGTACCTAAATCTGGGGTGGGCCCCAGAGTTAGGACGACTGGTGGGAGCCAGACACCCCAGTCCCACACTAAACTCATCTACACTGGAAAGTGGTGCTTTAGTTACGGCACAAACTGGTCCCAAGTGTGGTCTGGCTGTGCTTTTTTTAATGACTGGTGACAATAATTTATACCACCATCATTAAATGCCCGTTCACTCAAGGGCTCGCTGGAGTGGGCGTTGGCCTCTGATACCCATATAATGGTATAATGATACCCTCAATTATTGCGAGATGACAACTTGTACCATTCGGGTCAGCTTTGTTGTTTCCCGATCCAATAGCGACACATTGTCCTTCCGCGCTGAGGGCATCAGAGGCGCTGGGGAGAGACACCGGGGACACTTGGTCGTTCATGGTGACGTCACTGCTCAGCTTCAGGAGGGCGATGTCATTGTGGAAACTCGGGTCATGGAATGCGGGGTGTTTGATGACCTGTGAAATATTCATACACATTATCATTCTGCATCTAGACCAAGACCAAGAAATGCTAAGACAAGACGAGCACGAGAGCCATCAATACTAGAGACACGTTGTAACCGTCCGCCAACTGTGATGCCCCGTGGGACACCCGCCTTCAGATAAGTTGGCCAACCCCCAATCTCCACCGCTGCATCACTTGTCATTATTTAGAAAAAGTAAGCACCATTCATTTCTGCTGTCTCAGTCTTTAGTTTTCTAGCTGCATCCAACTGAGTTTAAAGACAGAAACATTTACTGTATGTAAAGCCTCACAAATGAGCCTCTGTTATTTAGACCTGGTTAATCCTGTCCGCAGAGGAGAGAAACAGGTGCAGGATGAGTTGCAACATTGTAGTACTCTTAAACATAAAAACCCTGCCAGCCTGCTTGATGCCACGTGGGACACCCGTCTTCAGGTAAGTTGGCAAACCCCAATCTCCGGCGCTGCATTTGCCTTTAGACAGGCCCCCGTTCACCGGAATCCAAGCTGGCCTCACTGGAGACGGTTGTCCCCAGGACATATGTAGCGCAAAGGATGCCAACTGACGGGGTGAAGGCGGATGAACCAGGGGCACAAAGATTCAGGAAGTCGGGGTCACTCACGGGGTATCAGTCCTCCAGGCATCTTAGTACAGGGGTAGAGCAGATGGGTGGTTGAGGATAGTCAGGGGTGTCAGAGCCGGAGAGTCAGAGATATCGCGGCATCCAGAGGGTCAGGCAAAATCGCAGTCGAGCAGGCAGAGGTTGGTCCAGGCCGTAAACAGGGATGGTCAGATGAAGCAGTCAATAATAGATTAGGTTTAGCTGAGACACACAGAGCAATTTTAGTGCAGTACCACTAACATGGGCAATGTGAACAGGGCTGGGTTCCTGTTTAAGTGGCCAGTGGGAGCTGTGGGTGGGTCTGGTCTGTGGCGATTGGCTGGCCTATAATCTAAGGACTCTTGGGCCCAGTACTGATTCCAGGGGCTGGCCAGCTCTGTGACCAGTGAGCTTGGCAAGCCACTAATTAGCCCTCCTGCTTGGGAGGCTGCGGCGCCTGCCACCAGGGTTGGGGAGTGATAGACCAGAGCATAAAAGACGTCTCCAGGACCAGAAAAGTCATCTCCTTCTGGGGAAATGTCAATGTAACATGCTAGAAGGACATGGAATTGCAGCACTAGGCCACGCCTCCTGGGGTGCCCCACATCACTACTTTGCTAAGTCAAAGTGGACCAGAACCCACGACGATTGTCCCAGGAATCTATAAGATTGTCATGCCAATCAATTCCCTCCCTCCGGGGCATCCAAAATCGTGATGCCCTGATTTGTGAAACCCCCAGCTCGCCCACACACTTACCTTCTTTCCCAGTCCAACGGCACATGTGCAATCTGCGTCTGCATCCCCACTATCCCTCTAGCAGGGCACATGACCGCACCAGACATTTGTGCATGGCCAACACGGGCTCAACCATCTACAATGGTTCTTTTTGCTTTTTATCGGAAACTTCTGCACCCATCTCTCCCGTGTCCTAAATGACCCGTTACTGGGCATCCCATTGACAGAACAGGATTAGGACGATGACTAACCCACACAAGGCATCCCGAAAATCAAACCCACAGCTCTGCACCTTCATAGGTCATCGTCGTTGTTACGCCTCGCTCTAATCGGGCTCACTGGTGCTTTTTTTGTATTTACTTGAAAAGAAAGGCTCTTACTTTGGAAATAGCTTTAACCTGGGTGGACTCCATGCGGGACATCGGGGCAGACTGGCCCAGAATCACCTGGAAATCGGTTCTGTAAGGACAAACAAGTGGGAGTCATTTATCACAAAAACGACCAGATAATGTGTTATAAATAGGGGGAGGGGCAAAAGATAAAGGTGACAAAGGGTTAACTAAGGGTGTTATCTTCACTGAATTGCCTTTGTCTTCATGGACATTCAGCAGCCCCCTGAGCAGCATAGTCAGGAGCTGGGAGGAAGATATCCTTCTATTCAGGAAAAATCAATGGGCAAACAAGCTAAGGTGTTTATTGGCAACATGAACCAGGGGCCACTAGAGGAAATCATTCTTGGGGTCACCAGAGAAAATCATTCTTGGGGCCACCAGAGGAAATCATTCTTGGGGCCACCAGAGGAAATCATTCTTGGGGTCACCAGAGGAAATCATTCTTGGGGCCACCAGAGGAAATCATTCTTGGGGCCACCAGAGGAAATCTTTCTTGGGGCCACCAGAGGATATCATTCTTGGGGCCACCAGAGGAAATCATTCTTGGGGCCACCAGAGGAAATCATTCTTGGGGCCACCAGAGGAAATCAATCTTGGGGGTCACCAGAGGAAATCATTCTTGGGTCCCCACCAGAAAAAATCATCCTCTGGGCCACCAAGGGAAATCACTCTTGGGGTCACCAGAGGAAATCATTTTAGGGCCCACCAGAGGAAATCATTCTTGGGGTCACCAGAGTAAATCATTCTTGGGGTCACCAGAGGAAATCATTTCTGGGGCCACCAGAGGAAATCATTCTTGGGGGCCACCATGCCCACGAAGATACATAAATGTTTCTTTCCAAGAGTTGTATGGGCTAACACTTACGTGACCTTGCAATGAGCAGCTGTAACAACCCAGCGACTGTTGATCAGCGCGCCACTACAGCGGGCCAATCCATCATTATTCTGTGGAGGAAGTATCATTAGAATATTATTATTATTTATTTATAAAGCTCCATCGTATTCTGACAGGAGGACGAGTAACACACACTTTATGGGTCATAAAAGCAGACAACACAGAGCATGCGTCTCTCAAAATGAACAACTAGATGGGTAACTCTGGGAAACTGTACCTTGTGTGCGTGTCATAGTTTCTTAAGGGTGGTCTCCAGCACTGCAGGGTTTTGAAGGGCACTCTATGCAGATGGACTAGAAGAGCCAGTGAAACCTATCAATCCTCTTATGTGGGCTCTTGTCCAATCAGTCCACATCCACTGCTATCTAACAGGGAGCATGTCCCTGTACTGGCTATTCACAGATGCATGGGACGGGCCAAGGCCTTGCTAAAGGTAGAGCGGGGATGCAGCCGCTGCTTGTGCATGCGCCGTTAGACCATTAAAAAAAGGTGAGTTTCCGGGTGACCCACACAAGGGGGCATCCCGATTTTGGATTCCCCGGGGGGAGAGAATCTAGCCATCTGTCGGGTGGTGGGTTTTGGTCAACTTTAAAGCATTCCAGGGCCGACTCTGTTTGGATGAGAACCTGCAAATGCACCATAGAACCGGGAAAAGGTGAATTTATACTGGGCAGTCTGTGGGGTTACACATGGCGGGGGAATAACAAATCTGGATGCCGCAGTGGCACAGAATAAAATCCCGGGTTTTGTTCCCCTTTAAAGCAGCACAGAATCCTTTGTGTGCCTCCCCACACGTCCCACTCGTTCTCCCTGCCCAAGTACCATAAAAACAATAGGTCTTTCCTCCCGTGAGGCAATGCCCACATGGCACTTTTTAAGATAGCTGATTGGCTGATCTCGGTTTCCCTGTATGTGAGGAGCGCTCCTGCCACCTATCTATATAATTGACTAAACGCCAAAATGTGCCACAGCTACAGAAATCCCAGGATGTATCTGCTACGGCTTTCTATGCTGGGCGCTGTTGCATGAAGTGCCTGTGCATGCGCTGCGGGAGCATTGGGGAAAATTCATTTTTAAAGGTGCAATGCCACAGCAGGAACATCCCAAATCACAATGACCAAAACATGGTATAGTCAAACGCATGTATAAATAATAAAATAAATAAATACTAAAGCCAGATGGAGAGTCTTACCTGCAGAGACACGTGCCAGGGCCAACATCCAGGTACGGCAACCTTGGAGGCAGGCGTGCTGGCGGGTATACCACAGCCTGGGAAGAGAAATGGCTCAGGTGACATTGTGGCCAATTACATTATACTTGAAGTAAATAACTATGTATTCAGACCAGTGGTGGTTGCAGAGATGGAAAAAGGGGCTTATTACAGCCAACAGAGTACAGAAAATGGAGGGTCGGGCTCCAGTACAGACAGCAGAGTACAGATAACAGATGGCTCCAGTACAGGCAAAAGAGTACAGACAATGGAGGGTTGGGCTCATTACAGCCAACAGAGTACAGACAATGGAGAATTGGCCTCATTACAGCCAACAGAGTACAGACAACGGAGGGCTGAGCTCCAGTACAGAAAACAGAGAACAGACAATGGAGGGCCGGGCCCCTGGGACAACACAGGGTTGTCATTACAGACAACAGAGTACAGACAATGGAGGGCCAGGCTCATTACAGACAACAGAGTACAGACAATGGAGGGTTGGGCTTCAGTACAGCCAACAGAGTACAGACAATGGAGGGTCAGGCTCCAGTACAGCCAACAGAGTAAAGACAATGGAGGGTTGGGCTCCAGTGCAGCCAAAAGAGTACAGACAACAGAGTACAGACAACAGAGGGTGGCGCTCCAACACAGCCAACAGAGTACAGACAATCGACTTATTATAGCCAAAAGAGTACAGACAATGGAGGGTTGGGCTCCATTACAACCAACAGAGTACAGACAATAGAGGTTTGGGCTCAAATACAGCCTACAGAGTACAGAGAACGGAGGGTCGGGCTCTTGTACAGACAACGGAGGGTGGCTCTCCAGTACAGCCAACAGAGTACAGACAATGGAGGGTTGGGCTCATTACAGCCAAAAGAGTACAGACAATAGAGGGTTGAGCTCATTACAGACAACAGAGAACAGACAATGGAGGGTAGGGCTCATTACAGCCAACAGAGTACAGACAATGGAGGGTAGGGCTCCAGTACAGCCAACAGAGTACAGACAATGGAGGGTTGGGCTCATTACAGCCAAAAGAGCACAGACAATAGAGGGTTGAGCTCATTACAGACAACAGAGAACAGACAATGGAGGGTAGGGCTCCAGTACAGCCAACAGAGAACAGACAATGGAGGGTAGGGCTCCAGTACAGCCAACAGAGTACAGACAATGGAGGGTAGGGCTCCAGTACAGCCAAAAGAGCACAGACAATAGAGGGTTGAGCTCATTACAGACAACAGAGAACAGACAATGGAGGGTAGGGCTCCAGTACAGCCAACAGAGAACAGACAATGGAGGGTAGGGCTCCAGTACAGCCAACAGAGTACAGACAATGGAGGGTAGGGCTCCAGTACAGCCAACAGAGAACAGACAATGGAGGGTAGGGCTCCAGTACAGCCAACAGAGTACAGACAATGGAGGGTTGGGCTCATTACAGCCAAAAGAGCACAGACAATAGAGGGTTGAGCTCATTACAGACAACAGAGAACAGACAATGGAGGGTAGGGCTCCAGTACAGCCAACAGAGAACAGACAATGGAGGGTAGGGCTCCAGTACAGCCAACAGAGTACAGACAATGGAGGGTAGGGCTCCAGTACAGCCAACAGAGTACAGACAATGGAGGGTAGGGCTCCAGTACAGCCAACAGAGAACAGACAATGGAGGGTAGGGCTCCAGTACAGCCAACAGAGAACAGACAATGGAGGGTAGGGCTCCAGTACAGCCAACAGAGTACAGACAATGGAGGGTAGGGCTCCAGTACAGCCAACAGAGAACAGACAATGGAGGGTAGGGCTCCAGTACAGCCAACAGAGTACAGACAATGGAGGGTAGGGCTCCAGTACAGCCAACAGAGAACAGACAATGGAGGGTTGGGCTCATTGCAGACAATGGGGTACAGGCAATGGAGGGTGGTGGTCCAGGTAGTGACTAAGAAGGTTGTGAGCCTCAAAAGAGATAATGAAGGACGGGAGCCACAAAACACAAAGCAAGATATGAGTAACATACCTACTACATACATACCATACCATACCATACATACTATAATACACTTCAAAGACATTACAACTATTTCCTAACTATACTATAATACACCACAAAGATGTAACAAAGAAATACTGAATACACCACAATACACCACAAAGACACAACAAAAATATCCTAACTATACTGCAATACACTACAAAGGCATTACAAACTGACATCACAAATATATTGCAACACACCAAAATGTATTACAATAATATGTCACATGTTTTACTACTGTACAAAACCCTGCAAAGATGTTACACAAATATCATAGGTACAGTACAATACCCCAAGAAGGCATCACAATAACATATTAAACATATGCCTAAATACACCAAGGTATTCAAATAATATATCACAAGTATACAGCACAAAGATGTAACAAAGATAAACTAAATACACCACAATATACCACAAAGACATAACAAAAATATCCTAACTATACTACAATACACTAGTAAGGCATTTCAAACTGACATCACAAATATATTGCAACACACCAAAATGTATTATAATACTATGTCACAGATTTTACTACTGTACAACACACTGCAAAGATGTTTCAAAAATATCATAGGTACAGTACAATACCCCAAGAAGGCATCACAATAACATATCACACATATGCCTAAATACACCAAAAGGTATTCAAATAATATATCACAAGTGTACAGCACAAAGATGTTGCAAAAAATAACATAAATACACTACAATACCCCACAAATGAATAAACAATACACAATACAGAAAAAAAAAACATTACAGTGATATATCACAAATACAGTACAATATACCAAAAGGTATTACAATAATATATCACACATTTACTACAATACAACACAAAAGCAATCCAAAACTATATCACAAATACACTTTAATACACCACAAAGGTAAGACAACAATATATCTCAGGTTTTCTCCAATACATGGGATCAGGTGAGTATACTCACCATATGCTCCGCTGATTAGGGCCAAGCAGGAAAGGAAGCACAACGCTGCCATTGTGTGACACTGTTTGACTTGCCTCTGGTGTTTCCTGGTCTCCTGTCTAAGTCTCTCCACCAAGTAGACAAGATCGCCCCACCTGCCCCATGGGAGGGTGAGGATTTTTCTCAGCCTCTAAAGGTTGATTGGCCTCACACAGTCACAGTTTCCAAAAACTGTAAACCACACGTTCCTCTTTCATTTATTTTTTGTGGGGGCCAAAAACGTATGGGGTCAAAGTTTGTAACTTCTGGGACTGGAAAGTGCGCCAGATTCTCCCTATCAATATAACTCCCCCTAGTGACCACTCAGTCAAGCTTTCCAAGATTGGGTGTTAGGGGGCATGCTAGTTCCTTGGGACTCCTTCCACAAGTCACATGACCCCCGAGAAGTGTCCAACGATTCAGTCAGATGCTGCGCATTCGATGAGTCCAAACATGGCTGTCTGATATGGTTCCTAACCCTGGCTCCTGTGCCCGCTATAATGATGTGCAATAACGCAATTCTGTGAGACTCACTTCTCTGCCCGAAGGGGCGTGGACTGCAAGATCAAAGATGTGGCTCCTCCCGGCCCCCTATAAATAGCCTCCGCCTTTTAACTAAGCCCAGTCATTAAAAAGCAGTAACTCAATAACAAGAGGCAGGACGGGAGGCCCGAACATAGGAGACCATGTTACTTCACATAGCCTCCGCTTGTATTCTCTCGAACCTAAAATCCTAAATTTGAATAACCAGTGTCCTATGAACAAGTAATGGTTCAATCACCATAAAAGGGCATGCAGGACAATAATAAATCTCAAAGAGGGCGGGTTGGACGGCCTGGAATTGATAGGAAATAAAACCAATTCTACAGGTGAGTATCACAGAATTGCGTTTTTCCCTCCGTCCGGTCCGGTTGACCCCAGCGGATGCACAGAGCTTGAAAACCCTTCCTCCTAAGAGACCATTCCCCCAGACGCAAGGACCTCCTGCTCAGGGAGTCTGCCTCCTGGTTCTCTACCCCCGGAATGTAAACCGCCGAGATACAGGGAACATTCTCCTGTGCCCAACTCAGAATCTGGCTCACCTCCTTGAGGGATCTCTTGCTCCGAGTACCGCCCTGGTGATTGATGTAGGCTACAGCCGTCTGATTGTCCGAACCGCATGGCCCCTTAAATTGGGGGTCAGATGTAGGAGAACAAACCAAATTTCTCAGTTCCAAGAGATTTATGGGCAACTGGTTCTCTCTTGGACCCCACTGACCCTGGATCTTCTGGGTCTGCCAGATGCCTCCCCAGCCTGTAAGACTGGCATCCGTGGTAACTATCTCCCAATGGGGAGTCCAAAAGGAGTCCAAAAGGACTTGCCTACCAGCAGATACCGAGGATCCAACCACCACAAGAGGGATTGCCTGGCCGGGGGGGACAGCACAAATCCTTGATCCAGGGATTCCGGGGATCGATCTCAGCTGGCTAGCAGGTTCAGCTGAAGAGGCCTCATGTGGAATTGGGCAAAGGGCACTGCTTCGAAGCAAGCCACCAATAGGCCCACCAATCTCATCCCCAGGCACACCGATGGCTGTTGACAAGCCAGCAAGGCCTTTTCCTACGTCTGGAGACACAAGACCTTCCGCTGTGGCAGAAAGACCTTGACTTGAACGGTGTCTAGGGTCACCCCCAGGAAGGATCTCACTGTTGACGGTGTGATATGCGACTTGGGGTAGTTGTTTACCCAACCGAAAGCTTCCAGAGTTGACAGCGGGTGTCGCTCTCAGCCTCCTGAAGGGACGGGGCCGAGATCAGATGGTCATCCAGATAGGGTAATACACGAATACCCTGACCCCTCAGGACAGCCATGATGCCCGCCAGCTCCTTGGTGAACACCCTGGGAGCTGAGTATATGCCGAAGGGGAGTGCCACAAACTGGAAATGCTGACCCTCCAATGCAAACCTCAAAAACTTCTGATGTCCCGGAATAACAGTCCCCCTCTCTTTCTTTCTTTTAAAAATCCAAGCAACAAGAAAGTCAAGTGTAAAGAAAAGCAGGACTCACGGTTACCGCTCTCCACCAACGCTGCACGGGTTAACGCAGACGCAGCACGCGTCTAGATCAAGAAGCTTCTGGCTGGGGGAGTGTCACCAGAGCGATAGCCAGCCTGTGCGCCGCTCACTCCGTGACTCCGCCCCCCCGGCCAGCACCTTTGCGGCCTGACAGCTGCGGCCTCCGTGAGGTGCGCCGGCCCAATACGGCCCGCGCCCCCTATCAGGAGGCCTCCCCAAGGCGAGGGAACGAGGGAGGTGAGTATGTGGGAGGAGCGGCAGCGGACCGCTCCTCGCTGTAGTGCTGCTATGGCGACGGAGCTCTCCGCTCCCCCACTCAATAAACACAAGCACGAACACAAATTAAAATAAAAAATACATGTGGGAGAAGGGAGGGTAACATATAAAAAGATATCTGGTTTCTCAGCAGGTACACCATATAAACCTGCGGCCGACCTGCTTGTTCTAGAGAAGCCTGCAGCACAGAGCCATGTGCCCTGTAAAACGCCCCAGACCCCGGCGTTTCACCCTACCACCACAGATCCTGGTCATGCAGCAAGCCGACAGGTCAGAGGCCCCGCTTTGCTGCTAAAATCCTGAGAGAGTGTAAGCGATCTTCGCAGTACCACTGCAAGAAGTAGACTGGGCTTGGCTAAGAGGCGGCGGCTATTTATAGGGGACCGGGAGGAGCCACATCTTTGATATTGCAGTCCACGCCCCTTCGGAAGGAGAAGTCCCAGCTATGAAGAATGAGGGACGGCCTGGAATGGATAGGAAGGAAAATATGTACAGGTGTGTCTGGGCCTCCAGGTTCTGAATATCTGTTTAGCTTATGAATAATGTTCGTGATGACCCCACGATTCTCACAATATATTGGCACCGGTGTGTCTTGGATCCCGGCTTTGAAGTTGTTCCTGAGAGCAGGCTCTCCACAGCAGGTCGGTCCCGAGCCCCAGGTGAAAAATGTAGCAGGCATTCCTTTTGACGTTGTGACCCCCTGTGGTGCAGTGCGTTTACAGATCCCTCGTTGCAAGGGACAGTTTCCCTTCCTAAAAGTAAAAAATAGAATTCTCTTTCGCCCCGTCTTCTGTTATTTTTAGTTGAGTTCTTTTTTATCTCCCCTGTTGGGGGGGGTGTCCCCTCTTCAGGTCTGGTCCAGAGGCCGTCATTTTCTTCACAACTACCATCTGTAGAGCAAGATTCCCCAGGAAATCCCCTCCAGTGACATCATTAGTCACATGGGGGGATTCTACATAGGCTTCTTCTCTGTGGTATAAAAGTCTCCCTTAGTGATGGGCCACCAAGGAAGGAGGACCTGTGTCCCCCCTCACTACAGGTGCTGGCGGGATTATTGCATTAACCACTCCCTATCAAGAAGATGATCACAGCCTATCGGAACAGGAGGAAGCTCCCGGACCTGATGGTCTTGCTGAGAGGAGGCTACCCGGTGGAGGACCGGTGATGAAAGACACAGAGGCCCCTGACACGTAGGAAACATGTAGTAAGGTACCCACCTCTAGCTGCTTGGTCCCTAATTGGTCTGCCTTTCTCAGAGTCCCATCCACTGGGCCTTTCCACCCCTGGTCCCCAAAGACCTCCTGGCTCTGGTCTGTACACAAGGGATGCTCCTACTCAGTAAACCTCCAAGTTCCACTGGGTAGGCGATGCTTCAGGGCTGTTCCCACATTGGCCCCTCTCAAGAGTGTATTGGCCAGCACTACTTCCCTCAGGCACCGGTCTTGTCTTCTTCCTCGGCATTCATGCTCAACACAAGACAAGATCTCCTCCTTATATAGGACTTGGGATCCAATCAGTGAGAAGGTGGGCTGTCCCTATCTGAAAGGCCCATACATGGAATTAAAACAAACTGTTCATATGTTATCCTATTCTGTCACCTAGTGGCCTACCTGTGTAACTGCACCAACCAATAAAATGAAATGATATTTGTGTACATTTCCCACCTATTAACCCTTAAACTAAGTTATTAACCCCTTAACAGTATATCTGTAGGTGAGAGAATTTCTCACTAATAGGTCTGCGCTGAATTACATTACACAAAATATCAAGATATAATTAATACAATAAAGATTACAATTCCAACATTATTGCCCAGCGCAAGGAATCAAACTGTGTCAGTCCAGTTACATAGAAATGAAGCAAACAGAGTCTATGCGATACAACATAGAAGGACTCTGCAGGGTTAATAGAATTGATTGCACTGTCCTCAATATTCATAAATGGATTACACACCCAGTGCTCATAAAATCTTCAGTGCCACACCAACCACCAAATAAAATTGCACGTACCAGACTCCCTTTTTAGTGTCGCTTATCAGTTTGATTCCTCTTGAAACCGTCAATCGCTTTTTATACTTAAATATTTCTTATGAATTCACTCTCAGGAATAATCATTAGAATCCGCACGTGCAAAGGAAATTAAAAAGGAACATAGCGTGACACCGTCTCATAACATTAAAAACAATCACCTTTTTATTGTGCTTAACCAATACACTCTTATTGCTCGCATGTAAAATCACAAATCCACATGAAAAGCTGGATGTCAAAGGCACATTCCGCCTCTATATTTCCGTAGCTAAAACTATCATAGGCTTGCTAAAATTCCCCGCTGCCCCGGCCGCAGGCTGCAGAGATGACTCAATCCAATCCGAAACCAAAAGAACATGTGTTGACGCTGTGGATGGGCCCCGCCCAATGTGCTTTGTCAATCCAGACTTACTCAATGGGCTGCAGGCCCTCCACACCATCAATAGATTTATTGAATACATTTAGTGATAGTGTGGAGGGCCCGCAGCCCATTGAGTAAGTCTTGATTGACGAAACGCGTTGGTAAGCAAGTGAATGTAAGCAAGCCTATGATAGTTTTATCTATGGAAATATAGAGGCGGATCGTGACTTTGGCATCCAGCTTTTCATGTGGATTTGTGATTTTACATACGAGTAATAAGAGTGTACTGGTGGTGTAATCCATTTATGAACATTGAGGACAGTGCAATCAATTCTATTAACCCCGCGGAATCCTACTATGTTGTATAGCATAGACTCTGTTTACCCCTTAACAGTGGTGAAGGATAAGCCACCACTTAGTTACACAGTTTGTGAACTGCCAAGAGGTCCAAGGGACCCCTGTTCTAGTTTACATGTAGCACAGGCGGGTGGCATGGCAGATGATTGGAACAGATGAGGACCGGAACAATCAGGTTGAATATAGCCTGGACTCAGATCCTAAGCCCTTCACTACATATAATGGGCTATCAATTCAAAGGGAAGATACAGGGAATGGAAAGGGAGCATAGGTGATGTCACTCAACCATGAGTACGTGGGATGCCAGGATGGCTGAAGATCACAGGAAACCAGGAACGTACAGGATCCCAGGAATCGCTGAAGGTCAGGCAGCCATGACGATGTCAGGTGATGTCTGATAGCTCCTGTCCTGTCCTGTACATCCTGTAAGCAGGTTGCTTTCTCTAATGGAATCGAGTCCTACTGTCAGGCCCAAGGCCTGAATATAGAATAAGCATGTGTATTATAATTGTATTCGTGCTTAATGTATAGTCCAAGATGTAGGTGAGGGGTCACTCAGACTGTGCCTGTTGTTTTGTGCATTCCAGTTTTATTGGGGGTTCTGTTTGTGCTACTTCCTTCTTTGAAGTCAAAAGCCATTGTAGCAGCAGGATGTGCTGTCTCTGGACCCACCATAAAACCAAAACTGAGATAAGGGACCTGGAAGAGAAATGTCCTCACTAGGTGGGATCAGAGGGGAGGGGGGATGAAGCTTTTCCCTCCTAAATTTAGCTAATAAAGCCTAGATGCTAAACACATTCTGGAGTGAGAAACCTGAGTCACGAACCTCAGTCACAAGCCTGTGGCAAACGCTGGACAAAAGACCCTAAGCAACAGCTGGAGACTCACTCACAAGGATTTCTATGCCATTATGCTGTAAGGACTTTCTTTTAGTTTTCTGAACTGGTCTTGCTGTACTCTTTTATGTATTTTTGTACCTGTATGTCATTTGTTTCTGTATATTACATCTAGCACTGTGATACCTTTTTTATCAGATTAAAAGTTTAATCAATCAGCTCTGGCCTTTGATCTCTAAATATATGAGCTCACCTTTCTGAAGGAAGCTCTGGTGAAACACGTTTATCAAAGGGTTAATTTGGTGACTTGCTGGGACTAGTAGTGCATACCCAGGGGTCTGGTGGCTTTAACCCTTGCACCATCGCACTCTCTCTAGCGTACTGGCTGAGCTGATAGAGTGCGATCGTGACAACTGGAGGCAGCGTCGGGATATATTTAGAGATTTTTAGTGCTTGCTGGATTTTACCAGAAAATCTTAGCACTAAAATAAATTGCGTACATCTTATTGTGTGTAAATTCCAAACACAGAGCTCAGTGCTGATCTAAAAGTCATACCAAGAAGAGTGCAAGACAGTTCTGTCCTCCCTATCTATTGTTTTACTTCCTCTGCTTCATATCGGAAATATGAAGGCATATCGCAAGCAGTCCAAGCCCGCACTGGAGCTAATGTGCCAAGAAATGGAGATCCCTACAGTGGGAATGAACAAGGAGCAACATATTGCTGATCTTGTGGAGTATGATGCCCGTGCAGCAGAGCTGAGTGACGTGAGGCTAAGTCCTACAGCTGGGACTGGGGGACACGACAACATTACTCCCCATCAGGGGACAATTACTCTGTGTGTGAGAGTTATAATTATTGCACTTACCAGCTTAGACTGTATGATAGCCATTCATCTATATTATGGACTGATATGAGGGACCTCTGGCGCCCCCTGGTGTCTATTGTGTATATGTTATGTACGTTTTTATGTATTGTACTTGATGTTTTTTTAGCCATTAGATATTTTCAATAAATCAAGATTTTTTATTATTACCTTGGTGGGTGGTGCCGCTCTTTGTATTCTCTTGGGATGGGCTTTTGGGGGTGTGTGGGGACCACCAATACATATCTGCAGTGTTCTGGTTGCTATACCAAGAGTAGTGAGCACACAGTGTTATATTTATAATTTTTTTTTTTTCCTTTTGTAATAGACTGGTGCTGTCCTTTCCTTTCTTTTTTTGACTATACAGCAGCACAGGGAAACAATTTATTCTTAATGTGGTGGATTATGCAACCAGGTACCCTGAGGCTGTTGTCTTATCTTCTGTCCGGGCAGATAAGGTGGCTGATCAGTAAATTCTGCGGGTTGGGGTTCCCCGGAGAAATGCTGACTGATCAGGGCACACAGTTTATGTCCAATCTAATGCAAAGTCTCTGTAAAAGGTGAATGTACAGCGCTTGGTAGCAAGCCCATACCACCCCCAAAACAAATGGTCTCTGCGAGAGGTTCAATAGGACATTGAAACAAATGTTAAAAACCTTTGTAGAATCAGAAGGCAGAGACTGGGAAAAGTACTTACCCTATTTGTTATTTGCTTACAGGGAGATACCCAAAGAGTCTACAGGTTTCTTGCCCTTTGAATAATTGTATGGTCGCAAAGTACGGGGACCCCTAGATTTAGTTAGGGGGGAATGGGAATGGGTGCAACATACCCCTGAGACTTCTATGGTGGAGTATGTTCAGGGACCGGATGCAGCCATTGACTGGGCTAGTACACGACAACCTCAGAGCAGCACAGTCCAGGCAGAAGTACAGGTATGACCGCAATGCAAGGGACCGAGTCTATGAGGTGGGACAGAAGGTAATGGTTCTAAACCCCATTAGGCAGAATAAGTTACAGGCTGCCTGGGAGGGTCCTTTCACCATTTTACTGCGCCCAGAACCAACCACATACGTAGTAGCCCTTGATGAGAAAGGTCAGAGGCAGAGACAGTACCACATTAATATGTTAAAGGCCTACTATGACCCTGAGGAGGTGGTACTCAGTGTGTGCAGTGCACCAGAGGAAGGCGTGGATAGTGATCCCTTACTAGACCTCGTGGAGGAAGCTAAGAGCCAGGGATCCCTTCAGGATGTGCAGATCAATCCACAGCTCTCAGATGAAAGGAAAAGCCAGCTAAATCAGGTATTAGGCCCCTTCAGTGCCACCTTTAATACAGTAGCCACCCAACATGTTGATACGGGGGACCAGCCACCGCTTAGACAGGTGGCCTATCGGGTATCCCCAGAAATAAAGGCCCACATACAGAAGGAGATCGAGCACATGTTAAAGCTAGGGGTAATTAAGAAGTTTAAGAGCCCCTGGGCCTCCCCAGTAGTTCTGGTGTCCAAAAAGGATAAATCCACCAGGTTCTGTGTGGATTACCGAAGATTAAATGCAGTGACTAAATTTGATGCTTGCCCCATGCCCAGAATAGATGAACTGCTTGATCAGCTAGCAGGTTCCCAATATGTCACTATCATGGATTTGAGCCGAAGGTACTGGCAGATCCCTATGACCCCCTGGGCCCAGGAGCGGTCAGCCTTTATCACCCCCTTTGGGTTGTTTGAGTGCTGTGTCATGCCTTCTGGGATGAAAAATGCCCCAGCCACTTTCCAACGACTAGTTGATCAGCTGCTAGAGCGCCACGAGGAATACGCAGTGGCTTACTTAGATGATATTGCTTGGGAGGAGCACCTGATTCACCTGGGCAAGGTGGTAAAACGAATAGCTGAGGCAGGGCTTACCATCAAACCAGAGAAGTGTCAAGTTGGCATGACAGAAGTGCAGTATCTGGGATATCGGGTAGGAGGAGGGACTCTACGACCTGAGCCCAGTAAGGTGGAGTCTTATCCTCAAACAATATAATTTCACTGTTCAACACAGGAAAGGAAGCCTGCATCAAAATGCAGATGGACTATCACGTCAGGGGGAAATAGACGGTTAATGGAGACAGATCTATCAGCATATGGAGGGTTATGGTGTTACCGCCCCCTAGTGGCCTCTCTATAAGAATATATGGAGGGTTATGGTGTCACTGCCCCCTAGTGGCCTCTCTATAGGAATATATGGAGGGTTATGGAGTCACCTCCCCCTAGTGGCCTCTCTATAGGAATATATGGAGGGTTGTGGTGTCACTGCCCCCTAGTGGCCTCTCTATAGGAATATATGGAGGGTTATGGAGTCACCTCCCCCTAGTGGCCTCTCTATAGGAATATATGGAGGGTTATGGTGTCACTGCCCCCTAGTGGCCTCTCTATAGGAATATATGGAGGGTTACGGTGTCACCTCCCCCTAGTGGCCTCTCTATAGGAATATATGGAGGGTTATGGTGTCACTGCCCCCTAGTGGCCTCTCTATAGGAATATATGGAGGGTTATGGTGTCACTGCCCCCTAGTGGCCTCTCTATAGGAATATATGGAGGGTTATGGTCTCACCTCCCCCTAGTGGCCTCTCTATAGGAATATATGGAGGGTTATGGTGTCACTGCCCCCTAGTGGCCTCTCTATAGGAATATATGGAGGGTTATGGTCTCACCTCCCCCTAGTGGCCTCTCTATAGGAATATATGGAGGGTTATGGTGTCACTGCCCCCTAGTGGCCTCTCTATAGGAATATATGGAGGGTTACGGTGTCACTGCCCCCTAGTGGCCTCTCTATAGGAATATATGGAGGGTTATGATGTCACCTCCCCCTAGTGGCCTCTCTATAGGAATATATGGAGGGTTATGGTGTCACTGCCCCCTAGTGGCCTCTCTATAGGAATATATGGAGGGTTATGGTGTCACCTCCCCCTAGTGGCCTCTCTATAGGAATATATGGAGGGTTATGGTGTCACCTCCCCCTAGTGGCCTCTCTATAGGAATATATGGAGGGTTATGGCGTCACAGCCCCCTAGTGTCCTCTCTATAGGAATATATGGAGGGTTATGATGTCACCTAGCCCTAGTGGCCTCTCTATAGGAATATATGGAGGGTTATGGTGTCACCGCCCCCTAGTGGCCTCTCTATAGGAATATATGGAGGGTTATGGTGTCACCTCCCCCTAGTGGCCTCTCTATAGGAATATATGGAGGGTTATGGCATCACAGCCCCCTAGTGTCCTCTCTATAGGAATATATGGAGGGTTATGATGTCACCTCCCCCTAGTGGCCTCTCTATAGGAATATATGGAGGGTTATGGTGTCACCGCCCCCTAGTGGCCTCTCTATAGGAATATATGGAGGGTTATGGTGTCACTGCCCCCTAGTGGCCTCTCTATAGGAATATATGGAGGGTTATTGTGTCACTGCCCCCTAGTGGCCTCTCTATAGGAATATATGGAGGGTTATGGTGTCACCTCCCCCTAGTGGCCTCTCTATAGGAATATATGGAGGGTTATGATGTCACTGCCCCCTAGTGGCCTCTCTATAGGAATATATGGAGGGTTATGGTGTCACCTCCCCCTAGTAGCCTCTCTATAGGAATATATGGAGGGTTATGGTGTCATCTGCACCTAGTGGCCTCTCTATAGGAATATATGGAGGGTTATGGTGTCACTGCCCCCTAGTGGCCTCTCTATAGGAATATATGGAGGGTTATGGTGTCACTGCCCCCTAGTGGCCTCTCTATAGGAATATATGGAGGGTTATGGTGTCACTGCCCCCTAGTGGCCTCTCTATAGGAATATATGGAGGGTTATGGTGTCACTGCCCCCTAGTGGCCTCTCTATAGGAATATATGGAGGGTTATGGTGTCACTGCCCCCTAGTGGCCTCTCTATAGGAATATATGGAGGGTTATGGTGTCACCTCCTCCTAGTGGCCTCTCTATAGGAATATATGGAGGGTTATGGTGTCACCTCCCCCTAGTGGCCTCTCTATAGGAATATATGGAGGGTTATGGTGTCACTGCCCCCTAGTGGCCTGTCTATAGGAATATATGGAGGGTTATGGTGTCACCTCCCCCTAGTGGCCTCTCTATAGGAATATATGGAGGGATATGGTGTCACCTCCCCCTAGTGGCCTGTCTATAGGAATAGATGGAGGGTTATGGTGTCACCGCCCCCTAGTGGCCTGTCTATAGGAATAGATGGAGGGTTATGGTGTCACCTCCCCCTAGTGGCCTGTCTATAGGAATAGATGGAGGGTTATGGTGTCACCGCCCCCTAGTGGCCTCTCTATAGGAATATATGGAGGGTTATGGTGTCACCTCCCCCTAGTGGCCTGTCTATAGGAATAGATGGAGGGATATGGTGTCACCTCCCCCTAGTGGCCTGTCTATAGGAATATATGGAGGGTTATGGTGTCACCTCCCCCTAGTGGCCTCTCTACAGGAATATATGGAGGGATATGGTGTCACCTCCCCCTAGTGGCCTCTCTATAGGAATATATGGAGGGTTATGGTGTCACCTCCCCCTAGTGGCCTCTCTATAGGAATATATGGAGGGTTATGGTGTCACCTCCCCCTAGTGGCCTCTCTATAGGAATATATGGAGGGTTATGGTGTCACTGCCCCCTAGTGGCCTCTCTATAGGAATATATGGAGGGTTATGGTGTCACCTCCCCCTAGTGGCCTCTCTATAGGAATATATGGAGGGTTATGGTGTCACCTCCCCCTAGTGGCCTCTCTATAGGAATATATGGAGGGTTATGGTGTCACCTCCCCCTAGTGACCTCTCTATAGGAATATATGGAGGGTTATGGTGTCACCTCCCCCTAGTGGCCTCTCTATAGGAATATATGGAGGGTTATGGTGTCACTGCCCCCTAGTGGCCTATCTATAGGAATATATGAAGGGTTATGGTGTCACCTCCCCCTAGTGGCCTCTCTATAGGAATATATGGAGGGTTATGGTGTCACCTCCCCCTAGTGGCCTCTATATAGGAATATATGGAAGGTTATGGTGTCACTGCCCCCTAGTGGCCTCTCTATAGGAATATATGGAGGGTTATGGTGTCACTGCCCCCTAGTGGCCTCTCTATAGGAATATATGGAGGGTTATGGTGTCACTGCCCCCTAGTGGCCTATCTATAGGAATATATGAAGGGTCATGGTGTCACCTCCCCCTAGTGGTCTCTCTATAGGAATATATGGAGGGTTATGGTGTCACCTCCCCCTAGTGGTCTCTCTATAGGAATATATGGAGGGTTATGGTGTCACCTCCCCCTAGTGGTCTCTCTATAGGAATATATGGAGGGTTATGGTGTCACCTCCCCCTAGTGACCTCTCTATAGGAATATATGGAGGGTTATGGTGTCACCTCCCCCTAGTGGCCTCTATATAGGAATATATGGAAGGTTATGGTGTCACTGCCCCCTAGTGGCCTCTCTATAGGAATATATGGAGGGTTATGGTGTCACTGCCCCCTAGTGGCCTCTCTATAGGAATATATGGAGGGTTATGGTGTCACTGCCCCCTAGTGGCCTGTCTATAGGAATATATGGAGGGTTATGGTGTCACTGCCCCCTAGTGGCCTATCTATAGGAATATATGAAGGGTCATGGTGTCACCTCCCCCTAGTGGTCTCTCTATAGGAATATATGGAGGGTTATGGTGTCACCTCCCCCTAGTGGTCTCTCTATAGGAATATATGGAGGGTTATGGTGTCACCTCCCCCTAGTGGTCTCTCTATAGGAATATATGGAGGGTTATGGTGTCACTGCCCCCTAGTGGCCTCTCTCTGTTGGATGCTTGTATAAGGTGGTAGCTGTACATTATAGATATACATCACAGACTTGAATAAACACATGAAACAGTTGATCCTTTGGCGCATGTTTATTTCCCTCCAGCGCGCGCACGCCGTGTATTCAGTTGCTCTCCACAGTCCGTGTTATCCAGGATAAATAAAGGGAGACACGAGTGTAGACTGCGGGGAGAGCGCTGTCAGCAGGGACAGCAGATTGGACACCAGATAGGACCCAGTCCCGGTCCTTTGGGCACACGAGAGCGCCCCTGTAGTCACTCTGAAAAGGAGGAAACAAGTGGAGGTTAGTGGCTGTATTTCACTTACCTCAATTTTCAAAGCATATAAATCCCCATCTAGTCCTGTGCAGCTGAGCCAGGAGGCCTGAAACTCAGGCAATATATTCACCCTTTTATATTCCTAGCAAATGCATGGAAATGCCAGCAGGGGGACTGGATGAGCGGTGACAGTAGGGGGACTGGATGAGTGGTGACAGTAGGGGGACTGGATGAGTGGTGCCAGTAGGGGGACTGGATGAGCGGTGCCAGTAGGGGGACTGGATGAGTGGTGCCAGTAGGGGCACTGGATGAGTGGTGCCAGTAGGGGGACTGGATGAGCGGTGCCAGTAGGGGGACTGGATGAGCGGTGCCAGTAGGGGGACTGGATGAGTGGTGACAGTAGGGGGACTGGATGAGCGGTGCCAGTAGGGGGACTGGATGAGCGGTGCCAGTAGGGGGACTAGATGAGCGGTGCCAGTAGGGGGAATGGATGAGTGGTGCCAGTAGGGGGACTGGATGAGCGGTGTCAGTAGGGGGACTGGATGAGCGGTGCCAGTAGGGGGACTGGATGAGCGGTGCCAGTAGTGGGACTGGATGAGCGGTGCCAGTAGGGGGGCTGGATGAGCGGTGCCAGTAGGGGGACTGGATGAGCGGTGCCAGTAGGGGGACTGGATTAGTGGTGCCAGTAGGGGCACTGGATGATTGGTGCCAGTAGGGGGACTGGATGAGCGGTGCCAGTAGGGGGACTGGATGAGCGGTGCCAGTAGGGGGACTGGATGAGCGGTGCCAGTAGGGGGACTGGATGAGTGGTGACAGTAGGGGGACTGGATGAGCGGTGCCAGTAGGGGGACTGGATGAGCGGTGCCAGTAGGGGGACTAGATGAGCGGTGCCAGTAGGGGGAATGGATGAGTGGTGCCAGTAGGGGGACTGGATGAGCGGTGTCAGTAGGGGGACTGGATGAGCGGTGCCAGTAGGGGGACTGGATGAGCGGTGCCAGTAGTGGGACTGGATGAGCGGTGCCAGTAGGGGGGCTGGATGAGCGGTGCCAGTAGGGGGACTGGATGAGTGGTGCCAGTAGGGGGACTGGATGAGTGGTGCCAGTAGGGGGACTGGATGAGCGGTGCCAGTAGTGGGACTGGATGAGCGGTGCCAGTAGGGGGGCTGGATGAGCGGTGCCAGTAGGGGGACTGGATGAGCGGTGCCAGTAGGGGGGCTGGATGAGCGGTGCCAGTAGGGGGACTGGATGAGTGGTGCCAGTAGGGGGACTGGATGAGTGGTGCCAGTAGGGGGACTGGATGAGCGGTGCCAGTAGGGGGAATGGATGAGTGGTGCCAGTAGGGGGACTGGATGAGCGGTGCCAGTAGGGGGACTGGATGAGTGGTGCCAGTAGGGGGACTGGATGAGCGGTGCCAGTAGGAGGACTGGATGAGCGGTGCCAGTAGGGGGACTGGATGAGCGGTGCCAGTAGGGGGACTGGATGAGTGGTGACAGTAGGGGGACTGGATGAGCGGTGCCAGTAGGGGGACTGGATGAGCGGTGCCAGTAGGGGGACTGGATGAGTGGTGCCAGTAGGGGCACTGGATGATTGGTGCCAGTAGGGGGACTGGATGATTGGTGCCAGTAGGAGGACTGGATGAGCGGTGCCAGTAGGGGGACTGGATGAGCGGTGCCAGTAGGGGGACTGGATGAGTGGTGACAGTAGGGGGACTGGATGAGCGGTGCCAGTAGGGGGACTGGATGAGCGGTGCCAGTAGTGGGACTGGATGAGCGGTGCCAGTAGGGGGGCTGGATGAGCGGTGCCAGTAGGGGGACTGGATGAGCGGTGCCAGTAGGGGGGCTGGATGAGCGGTGCCAGTAGGGGGACTGGATGAGTGGTGCCAGTAGGGGGACTGGATGAGTGGTGCCAGTAGGGGGACTGGATGAGCGGTGCCAGTAGGGGGAATGGATGAGTGGTGCCAGTAGGGGGACTGGATGAGTGGTGCCAGTAGGGGGACTGGATGAGTGGTGCCAGTAGGGGGACTGGATGAGCGGTGCCAGTAGGGGGAATGGATGAGCGGTGCCAGTAGGGGGACTGGATGAGTGGTGCCAGTAGGGGGACTGGATGAGTGGTGCCAGTAGGGGGACTGGATGAGCGGTGCCAGTAGGGGGAATGGTTGAGCGGTGCCAGTAGGGGCACTGGATGATTGGTGCCAGTAGGGGGACTGGATGATTGGTGCCAGTAGGAGGACTGGATGAGCGGTGCCAGTAGGGGGACTGGATGAGCGGTGCCAGTAGGGGGACTGGATGAGTGGTGACAGTAGGGGGACTGGATGAGCGGTGCCAGTAGGGGGACTGGATGAGCGGTGCCAGTAGTGGGACTGGATGAGCGGTGCCAGTAGGGGGACTGGATGAGCGGTGCCAGTAGGGGGACTGGATGAGCGGTGCCAGTAGGGGGACTGGATGAGCGGTGCCAGTAGGGGGACTGGATGAGCGGTGCCAGTAGGGGGACTGGATGAGCGGTGCCAGTAGGGGGACTGGATGAGCGGTGCCAGTAGGGGGACTGGATGAGCGGTGCCAGTAGGGGGGCTGGATGAGCGGTGCCAGTAGGGGGACTGGATGAGCGGTGCTGTTAGGGGGGCTGGATGAGCGGTGCCAGTTGGGGGGCCGGATGAGTGGTGCCAGTAGGGGGACTGGATGAGCGGTGCCAGTAGGGGGACTGGATGAGTGGTGCCAGTAGGGGGACTGGATGAACGGTGCCAGTAGGGGGACTGGATGAGCGGTGCCAGTAGGGGGACTGGATGAGTGGTGCCAGTAGGGGGGCTGGATGAGCGGTGCCAGTAGGGGGACTGGATGAGCGGTGCCAGTAGGGGGACTGGATGAGTGGTGCCAGTAGGGGGGCTGGATGAGCGGTGCCAGTAGGGGGACTGGATGAGCGGTGCCAGTAGGGGGACTGGATGAGCGGTGCCAGTAGGGGGGCTGGATGAGCGGTGCCAGTAGGGGGGCTGGATGAGCGGTGCCAGTAGGGGGGCTGGATGAGCGGTGCCAGTAGGGGGGCCGGATGAGTGGTGCCAGTAGGGGGACTGGATGAGCGGTGCCAGTAGGGGGACTGGATGAGCGGTGCCAGTAGGGGGACTGGATGAGTGGTGCCAGTAGGGGGACTGGATGAGCAGTGCCAGTAGGGCACTGGATGAGTGGTGCGAGTAGGGGGACTGGATGAGCGGTGCCAGTAGGGGGACTGGATGAGCGGTGCCAGTAGGGGGACTGGATGAGCGGTGCCAGTAGGGGGACTGGATGAGCGGTGCCAGTAGGGGGACTGGATGAGCGGTGCCAGTAGGGGGGCCGGATGAGCGGTGCCAGTAGGGGGACTGGATGAGCGGTGCCAGTAGGGGGACTGGATGAGCGGTGCCAGTAGGGGGACTGGATGAGCGGTGCCAGTAGGGGGACTGGATGAGCGGTGCCAGTAGGGGGACTGGATGAGCGGTGCCAGTAGGGGGGCTGGATGAGCGGTGCCAGTAGGGGGACTGGATGAGCGGTGCCAGTAGGGGGACTGGATGAGCGGTGCCAGTAGGGGGGCTGGATGAGCGGTGCCAGTAGGGGGGCTGGATGAGCGGTGCCAGTAGGGGGGCCGGATGAGTGGTGCCAGTAGGGGGACTGGATGAGCGGTGCCAGTAGGGGGACTGGATGAGCGGTGCCAGTAGGGGGACTGGATGAGCGGTGCCAGTAGGGGGACTGGATGAGCGGTGCCAGTAGGGGGGCCGGATGAGTGGTGCCAGTAGGGGGACTGGATGAGCGGTGCCAGTAGGGGGACTGGATGAGCGGTGCCAGTAGGGGGACTGGATGAGCGGTGCCAGTATGGGGACTGGATGAGCGGTGCCAGTAGGGCACTGGATGAGCGGTGCCAGTAGGGCACTGGATGAGTGGTGCCAGTAGGGGGACTGGATGAGTTGTGCCAGTAGGGGGACTGGATGAGCGGTGCCAGTAGGGCACTGGATGAGTGGTGCCAGTAGAGGGACTGGATGAGTGGTGCCAGTAGGGGGACTGGATGAGCGGTGCCAGTAGGGGGACTGGATGAGTGGTGCCAGTAGGGGGACTGGATGAGCGGTGCCAGTAGGAGGGCCGGATGAGTGGTGCCAGTAGGGGGTCTGGATGAGCGGTGCCAGTAGGGGGACTGGATGAGCGGTGCCAGTAGGGGGACTGGATGAGCGGTGCCAGTAGGGGGACTGGATGAGCGGTGCCAGTAGGGGGACTGGATGAGCGGTGCCAGTAGGGGGACTGGATGAGCGGTGCCAGTAGGGGGGCTGGATGAGCGGTGCCAGTAGGGGGACTGGATGAGCGGTGCCAGTAGGGCACTGGATGAGTGGTGCCAGTAGAGGGACTGGATGAGTGGTGCCAGTAGGGGGACTGGATGAGCGGTGCCAGTAGGGGGACTGGATGAGTGGTGCCAGTAGGGGGACTGGATGAGCGGTGCCAGTAGGAGGGCCGGATGAGTGGTGCCAGTAGGGGGTCTGGATGAGCGGTGCCAGTAGGGGGACTGGATGAGCGGTGCCAGTAGGGGGACTGGATGAGCGGTGCCAGTAGGGGGACTGGATGAGCGGTGCCAGTAGGGGGACTGGATGAGCGGGGCCAGTAGGGGGACTGGATGAGCGGTGCCAGTAGGGGGACTGGATGAGCGGTGCCAGTAGGGGGACTGGATGAGCGGTGCCAGTAGGGGGGCTGGATGAGCGGTGCCAGTAGGGGGGCTGGATGAGCGGTGCCAGTAGGGGGGCCGGATGAGTGGTGCCAGTAGGGGGACTGGATGAGCGGTGCCAGTAGGGGGACTGGATGAGCGGTGCCAGTAGGGGGACTGGATGAGTGGTGCCAGTAGGGGGACTGGATGAGCGGTGCCAGTAGGGGGACTGGATGAGCGGTGCCAGTAGGGGGACTGGATGAGCGGTGCCAGTAGGGGGACTGGATGAGCGGTGCCAGTAGGGGGACTGGATGAGCGGTGCCAGTAGGGCACTGGATGAGTGGTGCCAGTAGGGGGACTGGATGAGCGGTGCCAGTAGGGGGACTGGATGAGCGGTGCCAGTAGGGCACTGGATGAGCGGTGCCAGTAGGGCACTGGATGAGTGGTGCCAGTAGGGGGACTGGATGAGTTGTGCTAGTAGGGGGACTGGATGAGCGGTGCCAGTAGGGCACTGGATGAGTGGTGCCAGTAGGGGGACTGGATGAGTTGTGCCAGTAGGGGGACTGGATGAGCGGTGCCAGTAGGGCACTGGATGAGCGGTGCCAGTAGGGGGACTGGATGAGCGGTGCCAGTAGGGGGACTGGATGAGTGGTGCCAGTAGGGGGACTGGATGAGCGGTGCCAGTAGGGGGACTGGATGAGCGGTGCCAGTAGGGGGACTGGATGAGTGGTGCCAGTAGGGGGACTGGATGAGCGGTGCCAGTAGGAGGGCCGGATGAGTGGTGCCAGTAGGGGGTCTGGATGAGCGGTGCCAGTAGGGGGACTGGATGAGCGGTGCCAGTAGGGGGACTGGATGAGCAGTGCCAGTAGGGGGACTGGATGAGTGGTGCCAGTAGGGGGACTGGATGAGCGGTGCCAGTAGGGGGACTGGATGAGCGGTGCCAGTAGGGGGGCTGGATGAGCGGTGCCAGTAGGGGGACTGGATGAGCGGTGCCAGTAGGGGGACTGGATGAGCGATGCCAGTAGGGGGACTGGATGAGCGGTGCCAGTATGGGGACTGGATGAGTGGTGCCAGTAGGGGGACTGGATGAGCGGTGCCAGTATGGGGACTGGATGAGTGGTGCCAGTAGGGGGACTGGATGAGCGGTGCCAGTAGGGGGGCCGGATGAGTGGTGCCAGTAGGGGGACTGGATGAGCGGTGCCAGTAGGGGGACTGGATGAGTGGTGCCAGTAGGGGGACTGGATGAGCGGTGCCAGTAGGGGGACTGGATGAGTGGTGCCAGTAGGGGGTCTGGATGAGCGGTGCCAGTAGGGGGACTGGATGAGCGGTGCCAGTAGGGGGACTGGATGAGCAGTGCCAGTAGGGGGACTGGATGAGTGGTGCCAGTAGGGGGACTGGATGAGCGGTGCCAGTAGGGGGACTGGATGAGCGGTGCCAGTAGGGGGGCTGGATGAGCGGTGCCAGTAGGGGGACTGGATGAGCGATGCCAGTAGGGGGACTGGATGAGCGGTGCCAGTAGGGGGACTGGATGAGCGGTGCCAGTATGGGGACTGGATGAGCGGTGCCAGTAGGGGGACTGGATGAGCGGTGCCAGTAGGGGGACTGGATGAGCAGTGCCAGTAGGGGGACTGGATGAGCGGTGCCAGTAGGGGGACTGGATGAGCGGTGCCAGTAGGGGGACTGGATGAGCGGTGCCAGTAGGGGGACTGGATGAGCGGTGCCAGTAGGGGGACTGGATGAGCGGTGCCAGTAGAGGGACTGGATGAGCGGTGCCAGTAGGGGGGCCGGATGAGCGGTGCCAGTAGGGGGACTGGATGATAACTGAGGAGAGCTTGATAGGAGGGCCAGATGAGCGGCGTTGGGGGCAGATGATGGGAGCTCGGGATTTAATGAGCAGAGCTGGAGAAGCCATCAGAAGACCCATAGAAGACTTTAGGGGTGCCATACCGTGGAAGTCCTGGAGGTGTCGGCACAGATTACGCTGCTTGGAATGTCCGCTCCCCAGGCCTGGCTGCACTCTGCATTGGACAGGAGAGTGGCGCCCTCTTGCTGCAGTTCACCCGCTTTGGCGGTTGCTGAAAGGAAGAGGCAGACTGGTAAATCCAGCTCTTTGATAGATGTGGCTTTAAGTGGACCTAAACTGGCTAACAATAACCATGTGTAACATGCACCCTTTAGTACAGGGCTTACTATGTGAGCTGAAGGATGTCCCCTAGATGAAGGAGCTAAAGGATGTCCCCTGGATGAGGGAGCTAAAGGATGCCCCCTGGATGAGGGAGCTAAAGGATGCCCCCTGGATGAGGGAGCTAAAGGATGTCCGCCGGGTGAGGGAGCTAAAGGATGTCCCCTGGATAGGGGAGCTAAAGGATGTCCCCTGGATGAGGGAGCTAAAGGATGTCCCCTGGATGAGGGAGCTAAAGGATGCCCCCTGGATGAGGGAGCTAAAGGATGCCCCCTGGATGAGGGAGCTAAAGGATGCCCCCTGGATGAGGGAGCTAAAAGAAGTCCGCCGGGTGAGGAAGCTAAAGGATGTCCGCCGGGTGAGGGAGCTAAAGCATGTCCCCTGCATGAGGGAGCTAAAGGATGTCCCCTAGATGAGGGAGCTAAAGGATGTCCACCGGGTGAGGGAGCTAAAGGATGTCCCCTGCATGAGGGAGCTAAAGGATGTCCCCTGCATGAGGGAGCTAAAGGATGTCCCCTACATGAGGGAGCCAAATGATGTTCCCTAGATGAGGGAGCTAAAGGATGTCCCCTAGATGAGGGAGCTAAAGGATGTCCCCTAGATGAGGGAGCTAAAGGATGTTCCCTAGATGAGGGAGCTAAAGGATGTTCGCTAGATGAGGGAGCTAAAGGATGTCCCCTGGATAGGGGAGCTAAAAGATGTCCACTGGATGAGGGAGCCAAAGGATGTCCCCTGCATGACGGAGCCAAAGGATGTCCCCTGCATGAGGGAGGCAAATGATGTTCCCTAGATGAGGGATGCTACTCAAGGTCTTCCAGGTGAGCAGTCTGGTGTGGGATTCTCCAGCATCCCGTGACAACATGTACCAATGACCCTCTGCATTGGCCCCGGCCTTACTCTTCTGAATTTATAGACCCAGGATCCAATCGGGTGTCACCCTAGTTTGCTCCTAGACTCACTCACCCAAAGCAAGGGTGACACCTACTGTTTAAACACCCCATACTGCTTTCCCTACACTAAACTCTAACTAAACTACACTAAACTTATCTATCTGACACCAGAAACATGGCCAACATCTTTAAAGCCGGGATTTTCAATATCCTGGGTTTGGTTCCTTGCCCCGGGGCACTTGGGATATGCCGCTAAGTGAAAACCCCTAGCTCTCCCATAAACACATACCTTTCCCCAGCCCTACAGTACATGCGCAGGCTCTCGTCCAATCACTGTGTGCTATGCATATTGATGTTCATTAATATAGTTGAAGATCTTGGCAAAAGGGAGTGGGATTGGCCGCATCCCCAGTACCCTTTAGACTTTGGCACGCTCCCGTTCCCCGGCTTATCTGAATGGCTGGACAAGGCCAGAGATGCTGAGGATGCGGCAGTCGATGTCTACATTGCTGTTCTGAGGCGACCCGGGGGGATGGGGAGGTAGATCACTGTGACAGACTCTCTGCCCCTTTGGA
Source organism: Gastrophryne carolinensis (assembly GCA_027917425.1). NCBI lineage: Eukaryota > Metazoa > Chordata > Amphibia > Anura > Microhylidae > Gastrophryne > Gastrophryne carolinensis. The sequence continues at coordinate 7,848,460 of CM051234.1, forward strand.
CTTTACACAGGTTCATTACTTTCCTTTTCTTAAGCATGTTACAGACTGCCAGTGTATTGATTGATTACGTTATTCATTGTTCTGACTGCCATTGTATTGTTTGATTACGTCACAGACAATGGCATTGTTCGGATTGAGTGTATTACAGACGTCTATTGTATTGCTGATTGCGTCACCGGCAGAGTTGAGGGATTGTGTGCCCTGCTGCTATTGGTCGGTGTGTGTGTCATGCAATGGAGACTTGTGTATATAAGGCCTAGAGTGGCACTAATAAAGACACTTCACCTTCACCCTCAATACTGAGTTCTGTCTCTTATTGGGGGAAACGCTATATTACAATTCACTAGCCCTTGTAAGGGCTGTTCCTGTTTCCTCACGGACGACTCTGGAATTCCAGCAGCACCTCTTACGATTGGGAAAAGGACGTCTCGGGCGGTGAAGCCCTCCGGCGATAAGGGTTATCGCTACAATTGGTGGCAAGCGGTCGGATGGTCCTTTGTACCCAGAGAGAGTGCTACCCTGATGGAGAGTCAGAATGACAAGTTGAAAAGGCTGACCCTGAAGGATCTACTCGAGAGCCGGGGAAGGTCAGCTAGCAACCGCCCACGTCAGGAACTGATAGCCGAGCTGATCGAAATGGATCGTGCAGCAGTGAGGACCGAAACCAATATAGAGATCGATGAAGACGCTGCTCTCGTTCAAGCGGTTCGGAACAGATTGTCGGTCTATGGCCGAATCCATTACAAGAACTGATCGACCAAGTCTTCACCGCAGCAGAGGCAGAGGCCAGTAAGTGAAGGGAAGATCGGCGACTTTCAACCCAGCAGCCTCTCAGCGCCCCTGTGTTTCCGAGCCTCAGTTACACTGGGGGAGAAAGATTCCATTTGCAGCATTTAAGTCCTTCCAGGAAAGTGACGATGAGTGATGGATTTTTGGCCGATTTTGAACGGCAGTGCGCTTTACACCGGGTACCCACGGAGGAATGGGTCACCATATTATCAGGGAAACTATCTGGGAAAGCTTCCGATGCTTTCCGGGCCATCCCTGATGCGGACTTACCACACTACCATCTGGTAAAGGAGGCTTTGTTAGCCCGGAACGCTGTCACCCCGGAAGCCTACTGTTGTTTTTACTAGAACATTTTCTCAATGCCTTGCAACCCGAGCTAAGAGAGTGTGTGTACAAGACCAGCACCCTGTGAGTACATGTGTGTGTACAAGACCAGCACCCTGTGAGTACATGTGTGTGTACAAGACCAGCACCCTGTGAGTACATGTGTGTGTACAAGACCAGCACCCTGTGAGTACAACTGTATGTGTGTACAAGACCAGCACCCTGTGAGTACATGTGTGTGTACAAGACCAGCACCCTGTGAGTACATGTGTGTGTACAAGACCAGCACCCTGTGAGTACAACTGTATGTATGTGTGTGTGTATCATCTTCACCCTCAATACTGAGTTCTGTCTCTTATTGGGGGGAAAAGACAAGACCAGCACCCTGTGAGTACAACTGTATGTGTGTGTGTGTGTATACAGGCCATATACATTTCTATCTGTGCCTTTGCAGCCTTGTGTGTATCCTATACCACCTGACATATCATATGCATACTAGGTATTGTAGGGTTGGGGATTTATATATAGTTCACTGAGTGTTTAATTTTTTATCACTCAAGCTTTCATTATTTAGGTATTTAAATTTGCTTCAGGCATTGACTTTCATTGATTTAGTAATGATATATAGGATGCAATTTATGGATATATCCAGACAGCACTTAGCACTTTAGTTTTGGGATATTGCACTAAGCACTTTAACTTAGAGACATTGCACGGTGTTTTTTTTTTCTCAGGAGTTGTATATATATTTTTTTCATATATTTTTAAATATTTTCAATTTTGCATATTGTAATAGATTTTTATTGCATATTGTGGATAGGATTGTGGTAGATAACAGAGACCCTAGTTTGGGTCCTCAGGGTGCCGGCACTGATATTGGGGTAAGTGGGTGTAGAGGCAGTCGCCTCTGCACGCACAGACCCCATTATTGCATTTACAGGTATTCATTTGCCCATCATTAAATACATATTATTGGAGTTTTGTCTGCAGCACAACATATAATATATGCTATTTGAGATTCCCCTGGACGGGGGTTGGTAGATACATGAAGATAAGAAGATGAATTGGGACCCAACATATGGTTTTTAATTGTCTTGTGCTATATGTGTATATGTATTTTATGTATTTACATGTTACACTAAAATTTGAACATTGAGATTTGGTATAAAAAAACTTTTTTGGTGCTCCTTATAGGGAGGAAGGTGTGTGTTTTTCACGGCCACTCCCATTGGAATGGTAAAGTATATAACTACGTATACAGTTCAGTGGTGGTTGCAGACAATGGAGGGTCGGGCTCCAATACAGACAACAGAGTACAGAGTACAAACTACATTACAGTGATATATCACAAATACAGTACAATATACCAAAAGATATTACAATAATATGTCACACATTTACTACAATACACCACTAAGGCAATCCAAAACCTTGTCACAAATACACTTTAATACACCACAAAGGCAATGCAAAACTATATCACAAATACACTTTAATACAACACAAAGTCAAGACACTAATGTTTTCTACAATACAAGGGATCAGGTGAGTATACTCACCATATGCTCCGCTGATTAGGGCCAAGCAGGAAAGGAAGCACAACGCTGCCATTGTGTGACACTGTTTGACTTGCCTCTGGTGTTTCCTGGTCTCCTGTCTAAGTCTCTCCACCAAGCAGACAAGATCGCCCCACCTGCCCCATGGGAGGGGTAAGTCGTCCTACACGTCCTATAGAGGATTTTTCTCAGCCCCTAAAGGTTGTCTCTCGATTGGCCTCACACAGTCACAGTTTCCAAAAACTGTAAACCACATGTTCCCCTTTCATTTATTTTTTGTGGGGGCCAAAAACTTATGGGGTCAAAGTTTGTAACTTCTGGGACTGGAAAGTGCTCCAGGTTCTCCCTATCAATATAACTCCCCCTAGTGACCACTCAGTCAAGCTTTCCAAGATTGGGTGTTAGGGGGCATCCTAGTTCCTTGGGACTCCTTCCACAAGTCACATGACCCCCAAGAAGTGTCCAACGATTCAGTCAGATGCTGCGCATTCGATGAGTCAAAACATGGCTGTCTGATATGGTTCCTAACCCAGGCTCCTGTGACCGCTATAATGATGTGGAATATATGTACAGGTGTGTCCGGGCCTCCAGGTTCTGAATATCTGTTTAGCTTGTGAGTAATGTTCATGACAACCCCACAATTCCTTAAAATATATTGGCACCGGCTTGTCTGGGATCCCGGCTTTGAAGTTGTTCCTGAGAGTAGGTTCTTCACAGGAGGTCGGTCCTGAGCACCAGGTGAAAAATGTAGTAGGGATTCCTTTTGACGCTGTTACCCCCTGTGGTGCAGTGTGTTTACAGACCCCTCATGGCAAGAGACAATTTGCCCCTGTCCAGATATGACCGCTCCTCTTCCTAAATTCACCTTCACCCTGTTATTTTTTGTTTTGGTTTCTTTTTCTACCCCCCCGATCGCAGGTGTTCCCTCTTTAGGTCAGCCGGGTCAGAGGCTTCCTCCTGGTTCAGCAGCTGTCATCTTTTTCACTCTGCCGAACCGCTATTGCAGCCGGCCCGACCACCATCTGTAGACCAAGACTCCCCAGGAAATCCCCTCCACGTTCCTCCCCTCCAGTGACATCATTAGCCACATGGGGGGATTCTACGTAGGCTCCTCCTCTGTGGTATAAAAAGCTCCCTTTGTGATGGGCTATGAAGGAAGGAGGACCTGTGTCTCACTACAGATGCTGGCGGGATTACTGCATCAACCACTCCGGATCAAGAAGAAGATCACAGTCCATCTGAAAAGGAGGAAGCTCCCGGACCGGACAGTACTGCTGAGAGGAATCCACCCGGTGGAGGACCGGTGATGGAAGACACCCGCAGACTTCGGAATGCCCCCATAAGGGATGCAGATCGACATAAGAGGGCAAGTCACTGGATCTTTGTGGCCCAGGAGGTTTGGATATTCACTCAGGTCCTTGAATTCTCTGGTCCACTTCTAAGGATGTGCTGTCTTCTTCTGTACGACCCCTGTGAAGCAAAGCCTAGGGACTTCTAAGGAGTTGCTGCCTTCTTCTGTACGACCCCTGAGAAGCCAAGCCTAGGGACTTCTAAGGACGTGCTGTATCTTCTGTGCAACCCCTGTGAAACCAGGTCTAGGGACTTATAAGGATGTGTTGTCTTCTGTACGTCCCCTGTGAAGCCAAGCCTAGGGACTTCTAAGGACATGCTGTGTTCTTCTGTACGTCCCCTGTGAAGCCAAGCCTAGGGACTTCTACGGATGTACTGTCTTCTTCTGTATGACCCCTGTGAAGCCAAGCTTAGGGACTTCTAAGGACGTGATGTCTTCTTCTGTACGACCCCTGTGAAGCCAAGCTTAGTGACTTCTAAGGACGTGCTGTCTTCTTCTGTACGACCCCTGTGAAGCCAAGCATAGGGACTTCTAAGGACGTGCTGTCTTCTTCTGTACGACCCCTGTGAAGCCAAGCCTAGGGACTTCTAAGGATGTACTGTCTTCTTCTGCATGACCCCTGTGAAGCCAAGCTTAGTGGCTTCTAAGGACGTGCTGTCTTCTTCTGTACGACCCCTGTGAAGCCAAGCCTAGGGACTTCTAAGGACGTGCTGTCTTCTTCTGTACGACCCCTGTGAAGCCAAGTCTAGGGACTTCTAAGGATGTGCTGTCTTCTTCTGTATGACCCCTGTGATGCCAAGCCTAGGGACTTCTAAGGACGCGCTGTCTTCTTCTGTACGTCCCCTGTGAAGCCAAGCCTAGAGGCTTCTAAGGACATGCTGTGTTCTTCTGTACATCCCCTGTGAAGCCAAGCCTAGGGACTTCTAAGGACGTGATGTCTTCTTCTGTATGACCCCTGTGAAGCCAAGCTTAGTGACTTCTAAGGACGTGCTGTCTTCTTCTGTACGACCCATGTGAAGCCAAGCATAGGGACTTCTAAGGACGTGCTGTCTTCTTCTGTACGACCCCTGTGAAGCCAAGCCTAGGGACTTCTAAGGATGTACTGTCTTCTTCTGCATGACCCCTGTGAAGCCAAGCTTAGTGGCTTCTAAGGACGTGCTGTCTTCTTCTGTACGACCCCTGTGAAGCCAAGCCTAGGGACTTCTAAGGACGTGCTGTCTTCTTCTGTACGACCCCTGTGAAGCCAAGTCTAGGGACTTCTAAGGATGTGCTGTCTTCTTCTGTATGACCCCTGTGATGCCAAGCCTAGGGACTTCTAAGGACGCGCTGTCTTCTTCTGTACGTCCCCTGTGAAGCCAAGCCTAGAGGCTTCTAAGGACATGCTGTGTTCTTCTGTACATCCCCTGTGAAGCCAAGCCTAGGGACTTCTAAGGACGTGATGTCTTCTTCTGTATGACCCCTGTGAAGCCAAGCCTAGGGACTTCTAAGCACGTGCTGTCTTCTTCTGTACGACCCCTGTGAAGCCAAGCCTAGGGACTTCTAAGGACGTGCTGTCTTCTTTTGTACGACCCCTGTGAAGCCAAGCCTAGCGACTTCTAAGGATGTACTGTCTTCTTCTGTATGACCCCTGTGAAGCCAAGCTTAGTGGCTTCTAAGGACGTGCTGTCTTCTTCTGCACGACCCCTGTGAAGCCAAGCCTAGGGACTTGTAAGGACGTGCTGTCTTCTTCTGTATGACCCCTGTGAAGCCAAGTCTATGGACTTCTAAGGATGTGCTGTCTTCTTCTGTATGACCCCTGTGAAGCCAAGCCTTGGGACTTCTAATGACGCGCTGTCTTCTTCCGTACGACCCCTGTGAAGCCAAGCCTAGGGGCTTCTAAGGATGTGCTGTCTTCTTCTGTATGACCCCTGTGATGCCAAGCCTAGGGACTTCTAATGATGTGCTGTCTTCTTCTGTAAGACCCCTGTGAAGCCAAGCCTAGGGACTTGTAAGGACTTCCTGTCTTCTTCGGTACAACCCCTATGAAGGCAAGCCTAGGGAATTCAAAGGACATGCTATCTTCTTCTGTGCGATCCCTGTGATTCCAAGCCTAGGGACTTCTATGGACGTGCTGTCTTCTTCTGTATGACCCCTGTGAAGCCAAGCCTAGGGACTTCTAAGGAAGTGCTGTCTTCTTCTGCACGACCCCTGTGAAGCCAAGCCTAGGGACTTCTAAGGAGGTGCTGTCTTCTTCTGCATGACCCCTGTGAAGCCAAGCCTTGGGACTTCTAATGATGCGCTGTCTTCTTCTGTATGACCCCTGTAAAGCCAAGCCTAGGGACTTCTAAGCACGTGCTGTCTTCTTCTGTACGACCTCTGTGAAGCCAAGCCTAGGGAGTTCTAAGGACGTGCTGTCTTCTTCTGTACGACCCCTGTGAAGCCAAGCCTAGGGACTTCTAAGGACGTGCTGTATCCTCTGTATGACCCCTGTGAAGCCAAGCCTAGGGACTTCTAAGGACTTGTTGTTATCTTCTGTACGAACCCTGTGAAGCCAAGCCTAGGGACTTCTAAGGACTTGCTGTCTTCTTCTGTACAACCCCTGTGAAGCCAAGCCTAGGGATTTCTGAGGATGTGCTGTCTTCTTCTGTATGACCCCTGTGAAGCCAAGCCTAGGGACTTCTAAGGAGGTACTGTCTTCTTCTGCACGACCCCTGTGAAGCCAAGCCTAGGGGCTTCTAAGGATGTGCTGTCTTCTTCTGTATGACCCCTGTGATGCCAAGCCTAGGGACTTCTAATGATGTGCTGTCTTCTTCTGTAAGACCACTGTGAAGCCAAGCCTAGGGACTTGTAAGGACCTGTCTTCTTCGGTACAACCCCTATGAAGGCAAGCCTAGGGAATTCAAAGGACATGCTATCTTCTTCTGTGCGATCCCTGTGATTCCAAGCCTAGGGACTTCTATGGACGTGCTGTCTTCTTCTGTACAACCCCTGTGAAGCCAAGCCTAGGGACCTCTAAGGAAGTGCTGTCTTCTTCTGCACGACCCCTGTGAAGCCAAGCCTAGGGACTTCTAAGGAGGTGCTGTCTTCTTCTGCACGACCCCTGTGAAGCCAAGCCTTGGGACTTCTAATGATGCGCTGTCTTCTTCTGTACGACCCCTGCGAAGCCAAGCCTAGGGACTTCTACGGACGTGCTGTCTTCTTCTGTATGACCCCTGTAGAGCCAAGCCTAGGGACTTCTAAGCACGTGCTGTCTTCTTCTGTACGACCCCTGTGAAGCCAAGCCTAGAGACTTCTAAGGATGTGCTGTCTTCTTCTGTACGACACCTGTGAAGACAAGCCTAGGGATTTCTGAGGATGTGCTGTATCCTCTGTATGACCCCTGTGAAGCCAAGCCTAGGGACTTCTAAGGACTTGTTGTTATCTTTTGTATGAACACTGTGAAGCCAAGCCTAGGGACTTCTAAGGAAGTGCTGTCTTCTTCTGCACGACCCCTGTGAAGCCAAGCCTAGGGACTTCTAAGGAAGTGCTGTCTTCTTCTGCACGACCCCTGTGAAGCCAAGCCTAGGGACTTCTAAGGAGGTGCTGTCTTCTTCTGCACGACCCCTGTGAAGCCAAGCCTTGGGAAAAATGGCTGTAAAATGAGGGGTAGTAAGTGATAGAGGGCTGCAAAATGGGGGTAATAACGGGGCAATGACTCTGCACAAAATGGGGTCGGGAAATCAGTATCTTTCGAGTTGTAAAAGTTTTCATTGATAAAAACTACGATAGAGCCGGCATGACTTTTATCGATGAATACCACAGCCGGCATTATTAGTTTTTAGTTATTTTTCATTAGATACAATTTTTTTCTAATGAAAAACAGGGCGACAGTTTAAAGTGGACCAACACCCAGGGGTGATCGGCCCGGGAATCTATAAGATTTCCGGGCCGATCACCTCACTCACCGCGGGACATCAGAGATCGGGATGTCCCGCGGGGTGAAACCCCCCCAAAAAAACCCAAACTCCTTACCTGATCCGCCCCTCTAGACATGCGCGCGCCCGCCGAGACTGACGAGCGGGAGGCGGCGGTGGACGCGCTGTCTTGGACGCCGCAGTCACCCGCTTGGACGTCGGCGGGGATTGGACGGCGCGGTCACGTGGGAGCAGGGAGAGGTGAGTTTTTTGGGGTTTCTGGGGGGTTTCAGAGAGCGGGACACCCCCAATCGGGGGTGCCCTGCCGAAGTGGACCAAAACCGAGGATAGTCAAAATCCTGGGTGTTGGTCCACTTTAATGACAGTTTAGCTGTATGAGTGTCCATTGATGAAAATCACCCAGCTAGAGCCGGCATAATTGTTATCGCTGAAAATGACGGACGATGTTTTTTTCTTTTGTTGAAGTGAAGATAAGAGTGGGGTCCCTCCCAAAAGCCAGCCAGCCCGGGCACAAGGCATAGGGGCGTGCAACCTAGGGCACAGAGGCCGCACTCTGCCAGTTACCAGCCCTTATGCCCATTGGTATGTATTGGGGCTCTTCCAGGGAAAGCTTTAAGACAAAGGAGCTCGCATTTCTAGAAGGAGCTTTATATAAATAATCTTCACTGATGAAAAATATAAAATAAAAAATTAAAGAAAAATAAATAAAAGGCTGTTATTTTCATTGATAAAAGTGATGTTGGCTCTAGCGGTATGTTTTTTATCAATGAAACTGTCATTAAACTGTCACGCTTTTTTAGCTAGAAAATTTTTTTTATCGAAAATTTTTTTTTTTAACGAAATAAATACCATAAATAATAATGCCGGCTGTCATTTTCATTGATAAAAATTATGTTGGTGAAGTGGAAATGACACTCAGAATGACTCAGAAACAGAGGTCAACAGGAAATGCAATGTTTTTTCCGTCAACCGAGGTCCTGCTACTTCTATTGCCACTGCCCGAATTGCCCAATCTTTTGCTTGCTTAAAGTGGACCAACACCCAGGATTTTGACTATCCTGGGTCTTGGTCCACTTCGGTGGGGCTCCCCCGATCGGGGTGCCCCGCTGTGTGAAACCCCCCCCGATCACCCGAAAAACTCACCTCTCCCCGCTCCCAGCGCCGACAGACAAGCCGTTTGACAGCCGCGAACAAGCGGCTCCTCCGCCGCCGCCTCCCGCGCGTCACTCTTGACTCGCGCGCACGTCTAGAGGGGCGCGAGGGAGGCAGCGGCGGCCGGCTGCCGCCGAAGACAAGGTAAGGTGGTTTGGGGGGTTTGGGGGGGTTTCACCCCGCGGGACATCCCAATCTCTTATAGATTCCCAGGCCGATCACCGGAGGGTGATGGTCCACTTTAAATACAGTTTTAGACAAAGAAGCTTAAATGACCATCCTGATTGGATGCCTGGACACATGTCAGACGTCCATTGGATATAATAAATATATACAGATACACATATATGGAGGGTATAGTTCAGACATGAAGAACATCTGTTTCTCATTAAGCAGACATAATATTCTTTAGCGATAGTCATATGAGGAGCGAGGGGTTAAAACCCCTCCACACACTGAGAATGAGAGAGATGACATACAGGTGGCTAGAACTAATTAATACTAATGATGATATTTCATTTTCCACCTCATTGGCTCTAGCGGTGTGTTTTTTATCAATGAAAATGTGTACAATTAAACTGTCATTAAACTGTTACGCTTTTTTCGCTATAAAAAAAAATGTATCTAACTAAATAAATACCAAATAATGTCGGCTATCATTTTTATCGATAAAAATGATGTTGGTTCCTGCGGCATGTTTTTTATCATTGAAAATGTGTACAATGAAACATTAAACTGTCACACTATTTTTGCTAGAAAAAAAAATGTATCTAACTAAATAAATACCATAAATAATGTCGGCTCTCTAACTAATTAATACGAATTATGATATTTCATTTTCCACCTCATTGGCTCTAGCGGCATGTTTTTTATCAATGAAAATGTGTACAACAAAACTGTCATTAAACTTTTTTAGTTAGAAAAAAAGAATGCATCTAACGAAATAAATACCAAAAATAATAATGTCAGCTGTCATTTTCATTGATAAAAATGATGTTGGCTCCTGCGGCATGTTTTTTTTATCAATGAAGATGTGTACAACGAAACTGTCATTAAACTGTCACGCTTTTTTAGCTAGAAAAAAATAGAAAAAAAACGAAAATAGAAAAAAAACGAAAATAGAAAAAAAAATCGAAATAAATACCAAAAATAATAATGTCGGCTGTCATTTTCATTGATAACAATGATGGAGCTAAAGCTGGCATGACTTTTATCAATGAAAATGACATCTGGGCTCCTAGGTCGAGTGTCATGCTGGTTCCACCTTGTTATCCAGCTCTCCTCATCTGCAGTACTCACCCTGCTTGTCAGCCTGACATTGATAGCGTGGCAGGGAAGGGGAATGGCTCCCCCGAGCCACCGTACTGAGGCTATAGCATTGCAGGGCAGATTATGGGCTGAGATGTCTTGACTGGGGTCAGATATTCGGAGACATGTGAGGCAGGAAGTGAAGCTAGGTATTAAAGAGTAATCCGGGAATTCCAGTATAGGCTCAGTGGCCTTCATATGTAACAAGGTGGCGCCACCCCTGGTAAAGCGGAGCAAAACCCTTCCGGGGCAGCCAGGAAATCCAAGGTTAAGGTAATACCATTTATTGGCTACCTCAATAAGATTGAAAATGCAAGCTATCGAAGCGGTTCAAGCTTCTTCTTCAGGCATAATACAGGTCTGTAACTTAGACACGCATTTATGCAGAAAACTACAAAGGAGTGACAATTGTTTTTACACTGACACACATGAAAAATAGCAAAGTCGTAAAATTGTACGCTGCGAGATAAGATTCAGGGGGATTATAACAATTAATGGTGGGCTGATAAGAATGAGAGGGGGAGAGAGAGAGTGTGGAATTTTTATTGCTCTCACACCAGGCCAGACAGTCTGTTTAATATCAGACCTTGTGATGAGTCTCGTCTATTCAATCCAAGTCATAATGACTAGAGATGAGCGAACTTCTTGAAAGTTCGATTCGGGCGATTCGCCGAATTTCCCCAAGAAATTCGGGTTCGCCCGAATCGAACTTTCACGAATCGCTCATCTGAAAAAAAAATGCCGGCATGGTGGGAGCGGGCAGGCCGGCTACGTTGTCAGCGGGCGGCGGAAGTTACCTGCATGGTCGGAGCGTGGAGGCCGGCGCCGTCATCAGAGGACGCGTCATCAGAGGGCGCGTCATCAGAGGGCGCGTCATCAGAGGGCGCCTGAGAGCGGTGCCGGCCTCCATGCTCCGACCATGCAGGTAAGTGTTTGCTTTTTAAAAAAATGCCGGCATGGTGGGAGCGGGCAGGCCGGCTGAAAAAATTCGGGTTCGTGCCGAATCGAATTTTCCCTGAAATTCGGAGCGAATTCCGGTTCGTCCGAACCGGTTCGCTCATCCCTAATAATGACACATAAGATTATTGTCCCTGTTTAGCCCACAATCCATCGATTTAGAGATTTGGATGCATTTACACTCCCACTCCAATCTCTCCTTTTGTGAGCGGAACCCCCCCAGACCAATAGCCTATTTTCGCTACGTTGATGACATCCTGGTCTGCAAGCCAGGAAGACCTCATTGATTTCCACATGATTTTTTTGTGTGCAATATAAGTTTATTCAGATTTTCGTAGTTAACAATGAACATCAAGACATAGCGGGGTAACAATGACAAGAATGATGAACAAGATAGACATGTTGGTCTCCGGGTTCAGCTTGTACAATTCTTATAGCATGTTCAAGCCGGCATTCATCCACCCGCCCTTCCCACAATCTCCGCCCCTATGCCCCGTCTGCCCCCCATTTTCACAACACTACTGAGCAAAATGTACGGTTAATCTATGGGTAATACTTCTGGCCACCTAAACCTTCACCCGAAGGCCACAAGCAATATACAGGGGCAGTCTGGGGGTCAGGAAGGTAGAAGGTCCGACTGTTCCAGTCCGGGCAGAGATGGAATGGACAAGAGCAGGCGGAGCCACCAAAATCCCCTGTAGACCTCTAGTAAAGAAGAAAAGAAATAATAGAGAGAGAAAAGAGAAGAAAAGGACAGATAGGCTCTAGGGCAGGGAAAGGAAGGAGGGGGTGAGGGGGCAGGAGCGCGCAAACAAGTTCCATCTACCGTGCCTCGAAGGACAAATGAGTGTCCCTAAAGTCAATCCACACAGCCCATGTCACCATATGCCTCTCCTGCATGTCCCTGGCTTCCGAGGCCATCTCCTCCATTCGGCGTATAAACTCTACCTCCCGAACCCATTCCATAAACGTCAGCAAGACTGAAGACTTCCAATGCCTTGGAATAATCATTCTCAGCGCCGTTATAAAGGGCCTCAGAGCCCCATTTTTGTTATTGGAGATGGACCCTGGAAGCAAGGACAACAACGCCAGCTAAGGCGTGTTCTGTTCCACATGAATTTTAACCACTTCCATCCCACAATACGTTTGAAACTCACCCATTCACCAACAGAAATCAATTTCCTTGACCCCACCATACGTGTTAAGAGAACGGTCCTACAAACATCCATCTACCGGAAACCCACAGACCGACCTACATACCTTAACCATAACAGCTTCCACCCAAACCACACCAAGAGGTCCATCGTATTCAGCCAGGGAATCAGATACAACAGATTCTGTTCTGATACCATGGACAGAAACACCCATATGGACAATCTAAAAAGGGACTACAAACCATCAGAAACAGAGGCCCAGTTACAAAAAGCCCTCCACATCCCCAGAGACAGACTCCTGCAGTACAAAGAATCCCAAAAAAATAACCGTGTTCCGCTGGTTGTCACATACAATCCACGTCTGGAGGTTCTAAGGAAAATCGCGAAGGAGCTCCAACCCCTTTTACACAGGAATTAGAGACTTTCAGAGATTTTCCCAGATCCTCCTCTGTCGGCATACAGACAACATCTCAACCTTAGGAAACTCATTGTGCGGAGCTCCATCCTGATGAAGTGGGTGATGTGCCCATGGAACGCGTGGCTCCTGGTGCGGTAGGCGGTGGGGAGACTTCACACATGTTATTTTCATGATACCTTGACTTTATTTCTGGTGATGTTTTTTGTGATAGATTTGTGATTTTATTTTTTGATTGGTATTGTGATATACCTCAGTGGATCCCCTTTGGGATGCCTAATAATATATTCAGGTGATTATATTTTCATTGGTGAATAGAGCAGATTGATATGTTTTTGAGTTGTTATGGTTGGGAATATTAATTCTTAATTGATTGTTTGACTGGTAGCACTTGCACTTTATAAATATATAGATTTTATAGTGATCCGGATCATAGGCAGGATTTGCACATGTTTAATACTTTATAAATATATAGATTTTATAGTGATCCGGATCATAGGCAGGATTTGCACATGTTTAATACTTTATAAATATATAGATTTTAGAGTGATCCGGATCATAGGCAGGATTTGCTCATGTTTAGCACTTTATAAATATATAGATTTTATAGTGATCCGGACCATAGGCAGGATTTGCTCATGTTTAGCACTTTATAAATATATAGATTTTATAGTGATCCGGATCATAGGCAGGATTTGCACATGTTTAGTTCTATATAAATATATAGATTTTATAGTGATTCGGATCATAGGCAGGATTTGCACATGTTTAGTACTTTATAAATATATAGATTTTATAGTGATCCGGATCATAGGCAGGACTTACACACGTTTAGTACTTTATAAATATATAGATTTTATAGTGATCCGGATCATAGGCAGGATTTACCCATGTTTAATACTTTATAAATATATAGATTTTATAGTGATCGGATCATAGGCAGGATTTGCACATGTTTAGTACTTTATAAATATATAGATTTTATAGTGATCCGGATCATAGGCAGGATTTGCACATGTTTAGTACTTTATAAATATATAGATTTTATAGTGACCTGGATCATAGGCAGGATTTGCACATGTTTAGTACTTTATAAATATATAGATTTTATAGTGATCCGGATCATAGGCAGGATTTGCACATGTTTAGCACTTTATAAATATATAGATTTTATAGTGATCGGATCATAGGCAGGATTTGCACATGTTTAGCACTTTATAAATATATAGATTTTATAGTGATCCGGATCATAAGCAGGATTTGCACATGTTTAGCACTTTATAAATATATAGATTTTATAGTGATCTGGATCATAAGCAGGATTTGCACATGTTTAGTACTTTATAAATATATAGATTTTATAGTGATCCGGATCATAGGCAGGATTTGCACATGCTCAGTTGCACTGTTGGAACACTTTGTTGAAAGATTTAGCACATATATTACTAGGCATTTGATATCAATTAGTGTGGTGAGACTCTCCCCATTGCCTGCACACGAAAATGCCCCCCACTCTCTCTCCCCCCTCTCATTCTTATCGGCCCACCATTAATTGTTATAATCTCCCTGATTCCGATCTCGCAGCGTACAATTTTACGACTTTGCTATTTTTCATGTGTGTCAGTGTAAAAACAATTGTCCCTCCTTTGTAGTTTTCTGTATAAATGTGTCTAACTTACAGACCTGTATTTTGCCTGAAGAAGAAGCTTGAACCGCTTGGAAAGCTGACATTTTCAATCTTTTTGAGTTAGCCAATAAATGGCATTAGATAAATCCACAATGGGGGTTACCTCCACAAACCCCCCTTTATGGGCCCAGGGGGACTAACAATTGCACTCACCACAATAGTAAATTTCCAAATATCATTTATTAATTAATGTAGCCATTTAAAATCCATTAAAAACATGTCCTAATGCCATTTGTGTAATATACCACAAGGGAGAGCTGTTTGCCTAATCCATAATAACAGTGCTTACAATAATCGAAACCCTTTTTATCATATAATAAATACATAAATCTAAAGTGCTAGCGCTAAAAAACAGTGCATTGGTTTCAAATAGAGCACGTGCAAAACATTTTTCAACCAGATCAAAGGAATAAAGTGCAACGGAGGTAGACATAAAGCATATATTAATAGCTATTCTTACGTGCCAGTTAGGTTACAGTGCCCCCCCCGAAGCCAAGCCCACGCGTTTCGAGACCAGCGGGGTCTCTTTCTCAAGACAAAGGTCAGTCTTTGTAGGCAAGGCAATTGGCACTCCTTTGTAGTTTTCTGTATAAATGTGTATCTAAGTTACAGACCCGTATTATGCCTGAAGAAGAAGCTTGAACGGCTTGGAAAGCTGGCATTTTCAATCTTTTTGAGTTAGCCAATAAATGGCATTAGATAAATCCACACTGGGGGTTACCTCCACAAACCCCCCTTTATGGGCCCAGGGGGACTAACAATTGCACTCACCACAATAGTACATTTCCAAATATCATTTATTAATTAATGTAGCCATTTAAAATGTAGCCAGTTAGGTTACATCGCCCTCCCCCCCCCCCCCCGAAGCCAAGCCCACGCATTTCGAGACCAGCTGGGTCTCTTTCTCAAGACAAAGGTCAGTCTTTGTAGGCAAGGCAATTGTCACTCCTTTGTAGTTTTCTGTATACAGGTGTGTCTAAGACCTGTATTATGCCTGAAGAAGAAGCTTAAACAGCTTGGAAAGCTTGCATTTTTAATCTTATTGAGTTAGCCAATAAATGCTATTACCTTAACCTTGGATTTCCTGCTTATACGGATTTGCTCGTCATTTTTCCCACCACTGGACTGAATAGTCACTATACTGAACAGAGATTAATTCGCCCTTTTCACATATCTCTGAGCACATGACGGTACCATAGCTTTTTTCGGTTTGCGAACGCACGCTGATTTCTCAGTGTCAGTATATGATCCCTATTATATCTAAAATAACCTGTATGCTGATCATTTATTTTGTGTTAATTTACTGTATGCTGAAATCTTGGGTAGAGAAAATGGGGAAAGGGAAAAGGGAGGGGGTCGGCACCAACAGACAATAATTCAATGTGTGGTGCACTGCCCTGTGGTTTACACTACCCAAGCCAATAATGTACACAAATAGAGGCTTACCTCTCACCACCCCCAAAAAACAAAAAACACAGGTTCTCACAATTGCACTCACTCAATTTTGATGGTTAAAGTAATAATCCTTTTTATTGTCATCATATTAAAACACCATTAAAAACGGAATTCTTGCCATCTGCGTTTTACACCTCTAGGGGGAGCTGTCTCTCTCATCAGTGCATGTACTAATATCTTATGAAACAAATTATTCCTATCTTAATATACAATAGTTTTGTGTTAATTTACAATACAGAAAATGACCAGATGTATTGTGTGGTGTGCATTACTATTTGCTATACTTACTATACTTACTTTACTATACTATACTATATAAATTTACTATACTAGCAAATTTGTACATAAAACGGACATTGAGAAAACAGAGATCTGTATCATACCGCAACTTCCGCTTCAGAAGCACTGAGACGCATGCAGATCCCGCCGCTCCGCGCCTCGTATCCCCGCTCACAGCTGCATTCATCAATGGACGCATGATAGGCCGCCACTTGCCGCAGCTTACTTGGTTTGAAGTTTACTGAAAGAGAAAGGTAGACTTCAATAAAACGAAAAAAAAAAAAATCAACTCATCGGTGAAACATTAGTATTTTAATACATATGCTATAAATTAATGCTCCAGGACCGGATGGACTCCACCAAATAATACTTTAATACATATGCTATAAATTAATGCTCCAGGACCGGATGGACTCCACCCATTAATACTTTAATACATATGCTATAAATTAATGCTCCAGGACCGGATGGACTCCACCCATTAATACTTTAATACATATGCTATAAATTAATGCTCCAGGATCGGATGGACTCCACCAATTAATACTTTAATACATATGCTATAAATGAATGCTCCAGGACCGGATGGACTCCACCAAATAATACTATAATACATATGCTATAAATTAATGCTCCAGGACCGGATGGACTCCACTCATTAATACTTTAATACATATGCTATAAATTAATGCTCCAGGACCGGATGGACGCCACCCATTAATACTTTAATACATATGCTATAAATTAATGCTCCAGGACCGGATGGACTCCACCAAATAATACTATAATACATATGCTATAAATTAATGCTCCAGGACCGAATGGACTCCACTCATTAATACTTTAATACATATGCTATAAATTAATGCTCCAGGACCGGATGGACCCCACCAATTAATACTTTAATACATATGCTATAAATTAATGCTCCAGAACCGGATGGACTCCACCCATTAATACTTTAATACATATGCTATAAATTAATGCTCCAGGACCGGATGGACTCCACCCATTAATACTTTAATACATATGCTATAAATTAATGCTCCAGGACCGGATGGGCTCCACCAATTAATACTTTAATACATATGCTATAAATGAATGCTCCAGGACCGGATGGACTCCACTAATTAATACTTTAATACATATGCTATAAATTAATGCTCCAGGACCGGATGGACTCCACCAAATAATACTTTAATATATATGCTATACATTAATGCTCCAGAACCGGATGAACTCCACCAATTAATACTTTAATACATATGCTATAAATGAATGCTCCAGGACCGGATGGACTCCACTAATTAATACTTTAATACATATGCTATAAATGAATGCTCCAGGACCGGATGGACTCCACCAATTAATACTTTAATACATATGCTATAAATGAATGCTCCAGAACTGGATGAACTCCACCAATTAATACTTTAATACATATGCTATATATTAATGCTCCAGAACCGGATGAACTCCACCAATTAAAACTTTAATGCATATGCTATAAATTAATGCTCCAGGACCGGATGGATTCCACCAATTAATACTTTAATACATATGCTATAAATGAATGCTCCAGGACCGGATGGACTCCACCAATTAATACTTTAATACATATGCTATAAATGAATGCTCCAGGACCGGATGGACTCCACCAATTAATACTTTAATACATATGCTATAAATTAATGCTCCAGGACCGGATGGACTCCACCCATTAATACTTTATTACATATGCTATACATTAATGCTCCAGAACCGGATGAACTCCACCAATTAATACTTTAATACATATGTTATAAATTAATGCTCCACGACCGGATGGACTCCCTCCATTAATACTTTAATACATATGCAATAAATTAATGCTCCAGGACCGGATGGACTCCATCAACAAATACTTTATTACATATGCTATAAATTAATGCTCCAGGACCGGATGGACTCCACCCATTAATACTTTAATACATATGCTTAAAATTAATGCTCCAGGACCGGATGGACTCCACCCATTAATACTTTAATACATATGCTATAACTTAATGCTCCAGGACCGGATGGACTCCACCAATTAATACTTTAATACATATGCTATAAATTAATGCTCCAGGACCGGATGGACTCCACCCAAGAGTTCTTAAAAACTCAGTTATCTCATCGCCCCTGTTCTTGATCATTAACAAGTGGTTTAGTGCCAAATGATTGGCACAGGGCAAGTAAATAAAAAGGGCTTTAGGTCTTCTCCGGGCAATTGCAGATCTGTAAGCAGATGTAAACATCCATTGTGGGCAGAAAAATTGGATTAATGCACACCACACACTGTTGAATTGTAAAAAAAAGTATTCAACATGTAACCGTATATTCAGTCTCCAGGATCGTAGACCACCTCAAGTGAAAAATAGTATTGGTAGTATTATCTGTAATCTTATAAGTGAAAAACTATATACAATAAGGTAATAACCATAGTAACCTATGAGGGGTTGCTAAAGTGGTCCTGAAGAGTGTTCTCATGAGCACATCTGACTGAACCACAATCTGACTTTTCAAGGAAAGGGGCAGGCTGATTCATTATTAGCGTCAGATGAGCGTCTGTAGCAGGCATTTCAGAGCGCCCACTAGTAGTCGCTGTGCTCGGCCGAGGGTCGCTGGTTCAGAGCGCCTCAGTCGCTGTGCAGCAATGATGAATACGTTGTGGGGAGTCGCTATATGAGCAGTACAGCGCTGTATGGGAGCGAATGGTAGCGAATGGTCAGTGCGACCAACTCACACCATATTCATCAAAAAAACAGCCGGCACTCAAAAATGCTTAGCTGAAAACCAGAGCGCCGGAGACTGTGCAATTAAAGGCTGTTTTTGCACACATATTCACCAGTAACAAAGCGAAAACATCTGGAATTGCATTGTGACATAAACACATTAATGCCAGACCTGTCATGTCAATTCTGCAGAAATATATAAAACATGAAAAATATTTTCAAAAATGGCTTTTTCTAGGCCAGGAGAGGTCACAACATTATTTGAGAAAAAACAAAAAAAAAACAAAAACCTGTTTAAAGAGAAATAAAAGAACGTCCAATGAAATGTATGGAAGAGTGACAGGTAGCGAGAGGTAATACCTGGCGCTGTGCAAGGCTAAACGCTGGCGCTGTTCGCTGAACCTGGGATAATGACGCAACAAGGCGTTATCCCAGTCGCTTAACAGAATCTGCTTGATAAATGTGTAATTGCTGCCGTGTCCGGCGGTCACCTGCGTTACCTGTCACTACCTCTCATTAACAAGGAGCTACCTGACGCTATCCCTTCATGAATAAGGACCTAAGTAAATAATCAAGCAGAAAAGCAAAATATATAATGTCTGGTCAGAGTGCATTATTCCAGATTAGGCAAACATACTTCATTTAGATATACACAGTGTAATCATGACGTGCATCATAGTTCAGTACAAAGCATTACAGGCATGAAACCAGATTAGCAGTACAGTGCGCACCGTGATCGCATATAAAGCCACGTTTCAAGGCCCCCAGACCCTTTCTCAAGGCCGCGTAGCCTCTGAACTATGACGCACGTCATGATTACACCGTTTTTGTTCATATTACGGAGAATCTTCATAACTGTAAATGTGACTCTATCTTTAATATATTTTACAACAGTGTGTGGTGTCCATTAATCCAATTATAATTGTATACTTGTCTATAAGGCACATATTGGAGAGGTGCCTTAGGATTTGATTGCACCCAATCTCGATTTTTCTCCTTCTCTACTTTAACGCCGACACCTGTCCTTGATATTAGCATCCATTGCGGGGAAATAGCTTGAAGGGCTTTTAAGGGACTATAGCCTCGATTCAGAGGAACATTCGTCCGGACTTCCGTAGCTGTCTGTGAAAGTTTTGGTGGGTTTTAGTCTTTTTTTTGCTTTTTTCCGTCCATTTTCTACTCGCACGAAGGTTCGGGAAAATGTGTATATGCTCTTTCGATGAACGGAAGCAAATCAGAATATTTCCAAACAAAATCGGAAATTTTCCGTTCGTTCAGATAACTTCCGTTGTTGGGATGGGTTTCTGTCTGATTCAGAGAGCTGATTTCCGACGGATCACCACCCTATAAATCCGTTTCATTTCCGATCCACTTACGGGACCTCTGAGGGCTCGGATTGCTATTGTTGAACATGTTTTGCGTCTATGTGGAGGAGTCTGCGCGCCTTTAGCACCAAGGCATTGCATGTATCAGCATTGCCGAGGCCATAAATTGTATCGCAATGCATACCTAAATCAATACATTTCATGTATGTGTTATAGATGCATTTTAATGCTGACCTAAATTAGTCCTTAGCATGTAAACATTTATTTTTCCACACATCCATATAATTGCTATATTTTTTTAGACTTATGTCCTTTGTGAATTATATTAGGATTGTTGAACTTGAATCTTAATTTTTTGTAGGAGTTATTGTTTTAGTTGGTTACCTTTGCTTTGTGTAATTATTTTATATTTGGTTGCAGGAACCGCAAGATGTGCCACTCGCCCTTGCTCCTGATGCCCGTTCTTTGCCTGCAGAATGCGGGCCAGGGGTTCTCTAATCGGGCCCTATGCAAAACCCAACCCGTGGTAGCGAGGGCCCTCTGGTTTTTGAAGTCCAGATTTAGGTGTTTGGACTATACAGGGGGGGGGGGGGGGCACTGCAGTATGACCCCAACAAGGTTATACCAATATTTTAATTTACGTTTTTTAACAGGGACCACACGTGCCAGAGTGGCACAACTGAGTGTCAGGGTCCTTCAGTTGGTGGGCGAGATGCAGGAGCTGCGCAACTCGTTGGGGACCACAGATGAAGAATAATGTTCAGTGGCCTGCCATTGATATGTATTTTGTTTTTTATAGTTGTAAAAATTTTACATTTTCAAATTTTTTTAAAATTTTATATTTTATGATGGTATAAAAAAAAATGTTACATTGTCATTTCATTTACAAAATACATTAACACAAAACTAATGGGCCCAGAAATATTTAAAGATGAATATTCACATGACCGAGAAGTGATTTTGGTAAGTTTTAGGGGGCTAAAATGGAAGAAAAACCTAACCGAGAAGTGGTTTGGGTGAGCTTTAAGGGTCCAAAAGGGAAGATGGAGGATAGTGCTGAGTGATTTAGCTAAACAATGTAGTAGAAGTGAGGGTGGCAAATATGTAGGCGAGCACTTTAATGAGTTAAGTTTGTAGTGCGCAGGCGCAAGATGGTAAGGATTCCCGTCTGGACGAATATTTATTGAAAAAGTGAATATTTAAGGTTTTGTTAATATTATCTTTTCAACAGTGCCCGTGAATGTCTCAGCTCACCGATGACCCTCGAAATCCTCAAAAATCCTTAACTTAAAGTAAACCAAAACCCGGGATTTTGACTATCCCGGGTTTTGGTCCTTGTCCGTGAGGCACCTCGGTGCCGGATGCCGCGATTTTCGAAACTCCCCAGGTCACCCATTCCAACTCATCTTTCCTTGGTCCTATAGCACAGCCTCCTGTCCAGTCAGCATGCTCAACTGCGCTGCAAGCTCGTCTAGGGAGCCGAGTCTAGCCGGGTCTAGCCAAAACTCAGACAAGGAGCGTGCCCCTGCCGGCCATTCACAAATGCCTGGTGCGGGCACGCATCCTGCTAAAGGGCTAGCGGGGATGTGGTCACTGCTCGTGCATGCGCTGTTGGACAGGGGGAGAAAGTGAGTATACCAGGTGACCTAGGGGGGTTCCACACAGCATCCCGATTCTGGATGACCCCGGTGGGAAGGAGTCTAGCAGACCTGGAATCTTACACAGCACACTGCCCAAATATGCAGGGGATGAAGCCGTTCCCGTTCCGAAATTGAAAACAATCAGAGCCATTTACCTTTCAGCATTGGATGAAAGCCCATGCATGCGCCCTTGGAATGGGGAAGGGTGAGTATTTACCGTCACCCCGAGGAGTTTCATACATCGGGGCATTACGATTTTGTTCCTGCTTTAATCATTATCTGAGCCCTAACCGGACACTCACCCTTTGCCCCCCCCCCCCCCGCAAATGATCTCTCCTAGTCTGACACTCTCATCTTAACTGATCTACAGACTGAGTTTTGAGCCACTCGGCCTGATTGCCCACTGTAACTGATGGGGCAGCCCATTGTCGAGAATAAACATGTGACCGGCAATCAGACCTGAGCCATGCGGGACTCCATCTGCCAACCAGGTAAGATTTAGGAAAAAATATACTTATGCACTATTATGGTACAGAGAGATTCCCAAATACATCTACAAAAGATTGCCCCCTCAGCATGTGCATGGATTGACCCAACCCCACCCCTCCAGCCATGCAACCACATGTTGAGGCGAGTCTGGACAATCAGCCTTGGTAAAGGGTTCCAGCAGGATGCCCTCTGCGTGAGAGGACCCAGTAGCTAGAACAACCCAGGCAGGATGATCCTACCCTTCTCCTGCCCAGATACCGCACTGAGCAGGTCAAGCCCTGGCCCTTATACACAACCGCACACACAAGGCTTGGTTGTTTGGAACCCTTTGTCTAAGATGGCTTGGGTGCCCAAAGGATCTAAGACACCAGGAGCCACCACACATTCTACGATTCTCACGATACTTACTTCAATATTTGAATAAACATACAATTTTTTTATATAGGTGTCCAGGCCCTTATTTTAACCATTTTTGTTGGGACCAGACAGAATAATTACAACTACCCAGAGTAAACCCCAACTGAGACGGATCTATTATCCGAATTGTCCACTGTGTCCAATCTTCTCTTTCTTTAATTTGAATTATGCAGCAAAGGAAAGGAGAGACATTGGTGTGATAACCATGTGTAGTTCTGATTCAGGGTGCCGTGACCATGTGTGGTTTTGGTTCAGGGTGTAGTAACCATATGTGGTTCTGATTCAGGGTGTGGTGACCATGTGGGGTTCTGGTTCAGGGTGTAGTAACCATGTGTGGTTCTGATTCAGGGTGCAGTAACCATGTGTGGTTCTGGTTCAGGGTGTAGTCACCCCGTGGGGTTCTGTTTCAGGGTGTGGAGACCATGTGTGGTTCTGTTTCAGGGAGTAGTAACCACATGTGGTACTGTTTCAGGGTGTAGTAACCATGTGTGGTTCTGATTCAGGGTGTGGTAACCATGTGTGGTTCTGATTCAGGGTGTAGTCACCATGTGTGGTTCTGATTCCGGGTGTAGTAACCATGTGTGGTTCTGGTTCAGGGTGTAGTAACCATGTGTGGTTCTGGTTCAGGGTGTAGTAATCACGTGTGGTTCTGGTTCAGGGTGTAGTAACCATGTGTGGTTCTGGTTCAAGGTGTAGTAACCATGCGTGGTTCCAGTTCAGGGTGTAGTAACCATGTGTGGTTCTGGTTCAGGGTGTAGTAACCATGTGTGGTTCTGGTCCAGGGTGTAGTAACCATGTGTGGTTCTGGTTCAGGGTGTAGTAACCATGTGTGGTTCTGATTCAGGGTGTAGTAACCATGTGTGGTTCTGGTTCAGGGTGTAGTAACCATGCGTGGTTCTGATTCCGGGTGTAGTAACCATGTGTGGTTCTGGTTCAGGGTGTAGTAACCATGCGTGGTTCCAGTTCAGGGTGTAGTAACCATGTGTGGTTCTGATTCAGGGTGTGGTAACCATGTGTTGTTCTGGTTCAGGGTGTGGTAACCACGTGTGGTTCTGGCTCAGGATGAGGTAACCACGTGTGGTTCTGGTGCAGGGTGTTGTAACCATGTGTGGTTCTGGTTCAGGGTGTGGTAACCATGTGTGGTTCTGGTTCAAGGTGGGGTGGCCATGTGTGGTTGTGAATTTGGGTGTGGTAACCATGTCAGGTTCTGGCTCAGGGTGTGGTAACCAGGTGTGGTTCTGGTTTAGGGTGTAGTAACCATGTGTGGTTCTGGTTCAGGGTGTAGTAACCATGTGTGGTTCTGGTTCAGGGTGTAGTAACCATGTGTGGTTCTGGTTTAGGGTGTAGTAACCATGTGTGGTTCTGGTTCAGGGTGTAGTAACCATGTGTGGTTCTGGTTTAGGGTGTAGTAACCATGTGTGGTTCTGGTTCAGGGTGTAGTAACCATGTGTGGTTCTGGTTCAGGGTGTAGTAATCACGTGTGGTTCTGGTTCAGGGTGTAGTAACCATGTGTGGTTCTGATTCAGGGTGTAGTAACCATGTGTGGTTCTGGTTCAGGGTGTAGTAACCATGCGTGGTTCTGATTCCGGGTGTAGTAACCATGTGTGGTTCTGGTTCAGGGTGTAGTAACCATGCGTGGTTCCAGTTCAGGGTGTAGTAACCATGTGTGGTTCTGATTCAGGGTGTGGTAACCATGTGTTGTTCTGGTTCAGGGTGTGGTAACCACGTGTGGTTCTGGCTCAGGATGAGGTAACCACGTGTGGTTCTGGTGCAGGGTGTTGTAACCATGTGTGGTTCTGGTTCAGGGTGTGGTAAGCATGTGTGGTTCTGGTTCAAGGTGGGGTGGCCATGTGTGGTTGTGAATTTGGGTGTGGTAACCATGTCAGGTTCTGGCTCAGGGTGTGGTAACCAGGTGTGGTTCTGGTTTAGGGTGTAGCAACCATGTGTGGTTCTGGTTCAGGGTGTAGTAACCATGTGTGGTTCTGGTTCAGGGTGTAGTAACCATGTGTGGTTCTGGTTTAGGGTGTAGTAACCATGTGTGGTTCTGGTTCAGGGTGTAGTAACCATGTGTGGTTCTGGTTTAGGGTGTAGTAACCATGTGTGGTTCTGGTTCAGGGTGTAGTAACCATGTGTGGTTCTGGTTTAGGGTGTAGTAACCATGTGTGGTTCTGGTTTAGGGTGTGGTAACCATGTGTGGTTCTGGTTTAGGGTGTGGTAACCATGTGTGGTTCTGGTTTAGGATGTGGTAACCATGTGTGGTTCTGGTTTAGGGTGTGGTAACCATGTGTGGTTCTGGTTCAGGGTCACAGCTCCTGATACTGGAGACTGTTGCCATAGTTTCCAGGAGAACCTTCATGGTGACGCTTTGTGCACAGATTGGGTAGAAAGGACACATTCGTATTGCCCCACATACAGCCTATTGCCCCTACGAGAGTGCTGAGAGATTTTGTACCGTTCTGGTTAGGTCTGACATCTCCCCACCCGGTCACGACACATTTTTGTCCCTCACTGAAGACATCGTTGGGAAGACAAATAGGGGACACGTGGTAATTGAAATTGACAGCGCTCCTCAGCTTCAGGAGGGCGAAGTTCTGGACCCCATCCAGGTGTTTGATGACCTGTAAAAAGTTTAGCACATGTTTTAATTCCGCAGCTAAAGCAAAAAGGTATGAAATGCTGAAAGAAGAGCCTAACAAGAAAAGCATAGTGCAGTGGCTTACGTAGCCTGGTCAGAGCCCCCATTACCACCCCGCTCATGAACATTCACCGGCCCCCATTATGACCCTCCTCACGAACAGTCACCAGTCAAGCAGCGCACACATGGTGGGGGCAGGAAAATGCACAGAAGCGGCGGAGGCTAGGAGGAATGAGGATGCATGGTGGCTAAGTAAGTATGTGTTACTACAGAACGCATAATATAGAGAGAAGATACCAAAATAATGGATGAAAATAATAATATTGGCGTGTAATCTTTTATAGACATTGTCTCCAATTAGAGCTGTTTCATCTGCATTTTCTCCCAGAGGGGTAGGAAAGCCACATAAAATCTGTACTACATTGAGGAAAATAATTTCTGCATGTTTTTGAAACCTATACATTTTAAGAGTCTTAGAAGGTAATACCATTGTTTCTAATAACCATATGCCTACATTTAAGGTTATGTTTAATATAACAATGAATCATGCACAGAGTGACTAAACAATTGTTTTTCGGTTCAGGTATTGAGAAAGCCGAGAGGCGAAACATGTCTACCTGTTCCATAGAAAGAGGGACAATAGTCCCTAAAAATAAACAAATGAGAATTATATTGAAGTGTATCATGAACATTGAATATATTGTGTGGAGAAGTACAACTATGTGTATGAAATTATTCATTCATGGACTATGTGTGTTTTAAAGTGGACCTAAATAAAACAAGCACTGAGAAATTTTAAAACAAGTTTGATGAGGTCGATTGATTGGGTCATGGGAATGGGACCCAGCCTTAGGGCCCCAAAGGTTTTGGAAGTGTTGAAAAAGACCCAACTTTTGAACCAATCTAATAAACAATAATCAAGAGAGGTCTCCCTTGGGGATCCTAATTAAAGGATCGTCTGTTTGGGTTTTTTTTTACTACAGAACATACTGCAGAGGTGGTTTAGGTAGCTCTATGGTATGTTTATCACATATTTTAAAACCGCAGCTAAATCAAAATGTATGAAAGGCTGAGACAAGGGCCTAACAAGAAAAGCATACTGCAGTGGTGTACATAGCCTGGTCAGAGCCCCACAGTGCCCCCATTACCACCCCACTCATGAACAGTCACCCACCCCTATTACCACCCCGCTCATGAACAGTCACCAGTTGGCGGAGGGAGAGCCAAGCAGCGCACACATGTTGGGGGCAGGAAAATGCACAGAAGTGGCGGAGGCTAGGAGGAACGAGGATGCATGAGTGGCTAGGTAAGTATGCGTTACTACAGAACATACTGCAGAGGTGGTGTAGGTAGCTTGGACTTGTCCCTGTCTCTATGGTATGTTCATCACATATTTTAAAACCACAGCTAAATCAAAATGGTATGAACGTCTGAGACAAAGGCCTAAGAAGAAAAGCTTCTTAAGGGAAATGCAGCGAATCGTGCGAATTGTAACAAATCAGGACACACAATCTAGACACGACACAGAAACCTACCATTACATCCTAGCACTTACCTCCTGGGAAAGCCATGACTTTGGTGACTACACGGTAATAGGAGCTAGACCACAGAAGGAACACTCTCTTCCTTCTATCTAGAAACGGGCAATTTGGCCTTTGGATTGTACAGGAATTAAACAAACATTTCCAAATTTTACTGGTGGTATTTAAGCAGGATCTTCAACCTGAATAAGAGCCTACCTTGTATGTTTCCCCCCCACTGTACATACAGATTGCTCACATTTATCCGGACCTTCACCCTGAATAAGAGCCTATTTTGTATGTTTCCCCCTGTACATACAGATTGCCCACATTAATCCGGACCTTTACCCTGAATAAGAACCTACCTTGTATGTTTCCCCCCTGTACATACAGATTGCCCACATTTATCCGGACCTTCACCCTGAATAACAGCCTATCTTGTATGTTTCCCCCCTCCTGTATAATCTGTATGTACAGGAGGGAAACATATAAGAAGGCTCTTATTCAGAGTGAAGGTCCGGTTTAATAGGTCCCCTCATTGTTGACATGCGACCTTAGATCTGATGGAGAGCTTACTTTTGAGACATCCTTAACCTGAATGGGCTCATCGATGGAAGTCAAGTCAGACTGACCCAGGATCACTCGGGTGTTTTTTCTGTATGGAAGAGAAATAAGGTCATTACTTAGATGGTCGATAGTGTTATATGGAGTTATACTCAGTTATACTCCATTATAAAATGTGGTTAGCCTAAATTATTTTACTTTTCCTCACCCCCTCAGCATACTGCTTCAGCGTATGTAGAATGATCCCCGAGTCCACCACCCTGCTGACCTGGTCCATCAATCAACCTTCAGTGTACAAAGAACGGAAACACCCCCTCCTCTCCCTGCTCAGACTTCCTGATTGGCAGCCTCTCTCTGCAGCTCTAAAACCCCACCCTCCTCTCACACTCAGCACAACGTGCTGCTAACATCACATCGCTGTTGCCACACCCCCTGTTTCTCCTCATTATTTCTCTGAATCTCCGATGCTCTAATACTTTTACTGATAACTTAGGAACTACAGGGTCTTTTTGAAAACGGATTGAAGTGCAATGTGTAGCCCCGAGACAATGGGACAACAACTGGGCGCTTGCCTTTAGTGTTGCTAATTCTCAACTCTGCATGAAATGCTCAACTTTTTATGCACTCCCGAGTCCAGACAGTCATCTTTTTCTTACAATGGTAGGTAGGATGGTGTGGTGGGTATGGACCAGTTTAACATTAGTTTAGGCATGCATTAATGAGATTGGCCCAGGAATCTATAAGATTCCCAGACCAGTTGATTTACTCCCTCTGGGACATGCAGAATGGGGGTACCCCACTGATACCCCACTGTGTGAAACCCCCTAGGTCGCCCGTAAACTCACCTTCTTTCCCGGTCCAACGATGCATGCGTGAGCAAAGGCCGCATCTAGGGATGAGCGAATCGATCCGGACGAACCCGGATTCGATCCGAATTTCAGGAAAAATTCGATTCGGATCGAATCCGAATTTCCCCGCGATTCGATCACTCGAAGTTTTCCTTTAACATCCATTCATTTACATTTACAGGCATTCTAAGATGGCGGACGGGACATGTCTGGACATGTATCCCGCGCCAGTGCAAGCTGGGGCAGTCACATGCAGCCTATCAGCAGCCAGCAAGCCCGGTGACGTCACAGCGGTATTTAACGGCGGCCATCTTGCTTTTCCTCATTTCTCTATTGCATTCGTGAGAGACAGGACGCTGTGTAGCTGAGGCAGTTAGACAGGCAGGGACAGACAGGGACAGACAGGGACAGGCTGGAGACAGGCAGGAGACAGACAGGAGACAGACAGAAAGCCAGGGAAAGGTAGGAAAAACGGAGGCTGTCACAGGGAGATTTTTTTTTTTTTTCATCCAGCCTGAGTGTTACTAGCTGGCTGACAGGCTTTGTTAGCGTTTTCAGGCTGCTTATAGTAACTAACTGTGCATATATACTGAACTGATCTTAAGTCTGCTGTGAGGCATCCCATTCTGTGACTAAAGCAGCCTCTGTTTAAGACCATATAAGCATTTGCTCTTATCATATTTGAAATTAGGCCTGATAAAGACACTTTTGCTGGGCATAGCACTACTGGACCCTGCCAGGTCCACTTCTGTTGGGGCATCCCACTCTGTGACTAAAGCAGCCTCTGTTTAAGACCATATAACCATTTGCTCTTATCATATTTGAAATTAGGCCTGATAAAGACACTTTTGCTGGGCATAGCACTACTGGACCCTGCCAGGTCCACTTCTGTTGGGGCATCCCATTCTGTGACTACAGCAGCCTCTGTTTAAGACCGTATAACCATTTTCACTTATCATATTTGAAATTAGGCCTGATAAAGACACTTTTGCTGGGCAAAGCACTACTGGACCCTGCCAGGTCCATTCCTGTTGGGGCATCCCATTCTGTGACTAAAGCAGCCTCTGTTTAAGACCATATAAGCATTTGCTCTTATCATATTTGAAATTAGGCCTGATAAAGACACTTTTGCTGGGCATAGCACTACTGGACCCTGCCAGGTCCACTTCTGTTGGGGCATCCCATTCTGTGACTACAGCAGCCTCTGTTTAAGACCGTATAACCATTTTCACTTATCATATTTGAAATTAGGCCTGATAAAGACACTTTTGCTGGGCAAAGCACTACTGGACCCTGCCAGGTCCATTCCTGTTGGGGCATCCCATTCTGTGACTAAAGCAGCCTCTGTTTAAGACCATATAAGCATTTGCTCTTATCATATTTGAAATTAGGCCTGATAAAGACACTTTTGCTGGGCATAGCACTACTGGACCCTGCCAGGTCCACTTCTGTTGGGGCATCCCATTCTGTGACTAAAGCAGCCTCTGTTTAAGACCATATAACCATTTGCTCTTATCATATTTGAAATTAGGCCTGATAAAGACACTTTTGCTGGGCATAGCACTACTGGACCCTGCCAGGTCCACTTCTGTTGGGGCATCCCATTCTGTGACTACAGCAGCCTCTGTTTAAGACCGTATAACCATTTTCACTTATCATATTTGAAATTAGGCCTGATAAAGACACTTTTGCTGGGCATAGCACTACTGGACCCTGCCAGGTCCACTTCTGTTGGGGCATCCCATTCTGTGACTAAAGCAGCCTCTGTTTAAGACCATATAACCATTTGCTCTTATCATATTTGAAATTAGGCCTGATAAAGACACTTTTGCTGGGCATAGCACTACTGGACCCTGCCAGGTCCACTTCTGTTGGGGCATCCCATTCTGTGACTACAGCAGCCTCTGTTTAAGACCGTATAACCATTTTCACTTATCATATTTGAAATTAGGCCTGATAAAGACACTTTTGCTGGGCAAAGCACTACTGGACCCTGCCAGGTCCATTCCTGTTGGGGCATCCCATTCTGTGACTAAAGCAGCCTCTGTTTAAGACCATATAAGCATTTGCTCTTATCATATTTGAAATTAGGCCTGATAAAGACACTTTTGCTGGGCATAGCACTACTGGACCCTGCCAGGTCCACTTCTGTTGGGGCATCCCATTCTGTGACTAAAGCAGCCTCTGTTTAAGACCATATAACCATTTGCTCTTATCATATTTGAAATTAGGCCTGATAAAGACACTTTTGCTGGGCATAGCACTACTGGACCCTGCCAGGTCCACTTCTGTTGGGGCATCCCATTCTGTGACTAAAGCAGCCTCTGTTTAAGACCATATAACCATTTGCTCTTATCATATTTGAAATTAGGCCTGATAAAGACACTTTTGCTGGGCATAGCACTACTGGACCCTGCCAGGTCAACTTCTGTTGGGGCATCCCATTCTGTGACTAAAGCAGCCTCTGTTTAAGACCATATAACCATTTGCTCTTATCATATTTGAAATTAGGCCTGATAAAGACACTTTTGCTGGGCAAAGCACTACTGGACCCTGCCAGGTCCATTCCTGTTGGGGCATCCCATTCTGTGACTAAAGCAGCCTCTGTTTAAGACCATATAAGCATTTGCTCTTATCATATTTGAAATTAGGCCTGATAAAGACACTTTTGCTGGGCAAAGCACTACTGGACCCTGCCAGGTCCATTCCTGTTGGGGCATTCCATTCTGTGACTAAAGCAGCCTCTGTTTAAGACCATATAAGCATTTGCTCTTATCATATTTGAAATTAGGCCTGATAAAGACACTTTTGCTGGGCAAAGCACTACTGGACCCTGCCAGGTCCATTCCTGTTGGGGCATCCCATTCTGTGACTAAAGCAGCCTCTGTTTAAGACCATATAAGCATTTGCTCTTATCATATTTGAAATTAGGCCTGATAAAGACACTTTTGCTGGGCAAAGCACTACTGGACCCTGCCAGGTCCATTCCTGTTGGGGCATCCCATTCTGTGACTAAAGCAGCCTCTGTTTAAGACCATATAAGCATTTGCTCTTATCATATTTGAAATTAGGCCTGATAAAGACACTTTTGCTGGGCATAGCACTACTGGACCCTGCCAGGTCCACTTCTGTTGGGGCATCCCATTCTGTGACTACAGCAGCCTCTGTTTAAGACCATATAAGCATTTGCTCTTATCATATTTGAAATTAGGCCTGATAAAGACACTTTTGCTGGGCATAGCACTACTGGACCCTGCCAGGTCCACTTCTGTTGGGGCATCCCATTCTGTGACTAAAGCAGCCTCTGTTTAAGACCATATAACCATTTGCTCTTATCATATTTGAAATTAGGCCTGATAAAGACACTTTTGCTGGGCATAGCACTACTGGACCCTGCCAGGTCCACTTCTGTTGGGGCATCCCATTCTGTGACTACAGCAGCCTCTGTTTAAGACCGTATAACCATTTTCACTTATCATATTTGAAATTAGGCCTGATAAAGACACTTTTGCTGGGCAAAGCACTACTGGACCCTGCCAGGTCCATTCCTGTTGGGGCATCCCATTCTGTGACTAAAGCAGCCTCTGTTTAAGACCATATAAGCATTTGCTCTTATCATATTTGAAATTAGGCCTGATAAAGACACTTTTGCTGGGCATAGCACTACTGGACCCTGCCAGGTCCACTTCTGTTGGGGCATCCCATTCTGTGACTAAAGCAGCCTCTGTTTAAGACCATATAACCATTTGCTCTTATCATATTTGAAATTAGGCCTGATAAAGACACTTTTGCTGGGCATAGCACTACTGGACCCTGCCAGGTCCACTTCTGTTGGGGCATCCCATTCTGTGACTAAAGCAGCCTCTGTTTAAGACCATATAACCATTTGCTCTTATCATATTTGAAATTAGGCCTGATAAAGACACTTTTGCTGGGCAAAGCACTACTGGACCCTGCCAGGTCCATTCCTGTTGGGGCATCCCATTCTGTGACTAAAGCAGCCTCTGTTTAAGACCATATAAGCATTTGCTCTTATCATATTTGAAATTAGGCCTGATAAAGACACTTTTGCTGGGCAAAGCACTACTGGACCCTGCCAGGTCCATTCCTGTTGGGGCATCCCATTCTGTGACTAAAGCAGCCTCTGTTTAAGACCATATAAGCATTTGCTCTTATCATATTTGAAATTAGGCCTGATAAAGACACTTTTGCTGGGCATAGCACTACTGGACCCTGCCAGGTCCACTTCTGTTGGGGCATCCCATTCTGTGACTAAAGCAGCCTCTGTTTAAGACCATATAACCATTTGCTCTTATCATATTTGAAATTAGGCCTGATAAAGACACTTTTGCTGGGCAAAGCACTACTGGACCCTGCCAGGTCCATTCCTGTTGGGGCATCCCATTCTGTGACTAAAGCAGCCTCTGTTTAAGACCATATAAGTATTTGCTCTTATCATATTTGAAATTAGGCCTGATAAAGACACTTTTGCTGGGCAAAGCACTACTGGACCCTGCCAGGTCCATTCCTGTTGGGGCATCCCATTCTGTGACTAAAGCAGCCTCTGTTTAAGACCATATAAGCATTTGCTCTTATCATATTTGAAATTAGGCCTGATAAAGACACTTTTGCTGGGCATAGCACTACTGGACCCTGCCAGGTCCACTTCTGTTGGGGCATCCCATTCTGTGACTACAGCAGCCTCTGTTTAAGACCGTATAACCATTTTCACTTATCATATTTGAAATTAGGCCTGATAAAGACACTTTTGCTGGGCAAAGCACTACTGGACCCTGCCAGGTCCATTCCTGTTGGGGCATCCCATTCTGTGACTAAAGCAGCCTCTGTTTAAGACCATATAACCATTTGCTCTTATCATATTTGAAATTAGGCCTGATAAAGACACTTTTGCTGGGCATAGCACTACTGGACCCTGCCAGGTCCACTTCTGTTGGGGCATCCCATTCTGTGACTAAAGCAGCCTCTGTTTAAGACCATATAAGCATTTGCTCTTATCATATTTGAAATTAGGCCTGATAAAGACACTTTTGCTGGGCAAAGCACTACTGGACCCTGCCAGGTCCATTCCTGTTGGGGCATCCCATTCTGTGACTAAAGCAGCCTCTGTTTAAGACCATATAAGCATTTGCTCTTATCATATTTGAAATTAGGCCTGATAAAGACACTTTTGCTGGGCATAGCACTACTGGACCCTGCCAGGTCCACTTCTGTTGGGGCATCCCATTCTGTGACTAAAGCAGCCTCTGTTTAAGACCATATAACCATTTGCTCTTATCATATTTGAAATTAGGCCTGATAAAGACACTTTTGCTGGGCATAGCACTACTGGACCCTGCCAGGTCCACTTCTGTTGGGGCATCCCATTCTGTGACTAAAGCAGCCTCTGTTTAAGACCATATAAGCATTTGCTCTTATCATATTTGAAATTAGGCCTGATAAAGACACTTTTGCTGGGAAAAGCACTACTGGACCCTGCCAGGTCCATTCCTGTTGGGGCATCCCATTCTGTGACTAAAGCAGCCTCTGTTTAAGACCATATAAGCATTTGCTCTTATCATATTTGAAATTAGGCCTGATAAAGACACTTTTGCTGGGCAAAGCACTACTGGACCCTGCCAGGTCCATTCCTGTTGGGGCATCCCATTCTGTGACTAAAGCAGCCTCTGTTTAAGACCATATAAGCATTTGCTCTTATCATATTTGAAATTAGGCCTGATAAAGACACTTTTGCTGGGCATAGCACTACTGGACCCTGCCAGGTCCACTTCTGTTGGGGCATCCCATTCTGTGACTAAAGCAGCCTCTGTTTAAGACCATATAACCATTTGCTCTTATCATATTTGAAATTAGGCCTGATAAAGACACTTTTGCTGGGCATAGCACTACTGGACCCTGCCAGGTCCACTTCTGTTGGGGCATCCCATTCTGTGACTAAAGCAGCCTCTGTTTAAGACCGTATAAGCATTTGCTCTTATCATATTTGAAATTAGCCTGATAAAGACACTTTTGCTGGGCATAGCACTACTTGTCCCTGCCAGGGCATCCCATTCTGTGACTAAAGCAGCCTCTGTTTAAGACCATATAAGCATTTGCTCTTATCATATTTGAAATTAGCCTGATAAAGACACTTTTGCTGGGCAAAGCACTACTGGACCCTGCCAGGTCCATTCCTGTTGGGGCATCCCATTCTGTGACTAAAGCAGCCTCTGTTTAAGACCATATAACCATTTGCTCTTATCATATTTGAAATTAGGCCTGATAAAGACACTTTTGCTGGGCATAGCACTACTGGACCCTGCCAGGTCCACTTCTGTTGGGGCATCCCATTCTGTGACTAAAGCAGCCTCTGTTTAAGACCATATAAGCATTTGCTCTTATCATATTTGAAATTAGGCCTGATAAAGACACTTTTGCTGGGCAAAGCACTACTGGACCCTGCCAGGTCCATTCCTGTTGGGGCATCCCATTCTGTGACTAAAGCAGCCTCTGTTTAAGACCATATAAGCATTTGCTCTTATCATATTTGAAATTAGGCCTGATAAAGACACTTTTGCTGGGCATAGCACTACTGGACCCTGCCAGGTCCACTTCTGTTGGGGCATCCCATTCTGTGACTAAAGCAGCCTCTGTTTAAGACCATATAACCATTTGCTCTTATCATATTTGAAATTAGGCCTGATAAAGACACTTTTGCTGGGCATAGCACTACTGGACCCTGCCAGGTCCACTTCTGTTGGGGCATCCCATTCTGTGACTAAAGCAGCCTCTGTTTAAGACCATATAAGCATTTGCTCTTATCATATTTGAAATTAGGCCTGATAAAGACACTTTTGCTGGGCAAAGCACTACTGGACCCTGCCAGGTCCATTCCTGTTGGGGCATCCCATTCTGTGACTAAAGCAGCCTCTGTTTAAGACCATATAAGCATTTGCTCTTATCATATTTGAAATTAGGCCTGATAAAGACACTTTTGCTGGGCAAAGCACTACTGGACCCTGCCAGGTCCATTCCTGTTGGGGCATCCCATTCTGTGACTAAAGCAGCCTCTGTTTAAGACCATATAAGCATTTGCTCTTATCATATTTGAAATTAGGCCTGATAAAGACACTTTTGCTGGGCATAGCACTACTGGACCCTGCCAGGTCCACTTCTGTTGGGGCATCCCATTCTGTGACTAAAGCAGCCTCTGTTTAAGACCATATAAGCATTTGCTCTTATCATATTTGAAATTAGGCCTGATAAAGACACTTTTGCTGGGCATAGCACTACTGGACCCTGCCAGGTCCACTTCTGTTGGGGCATCCCATTCTGTGACTAAAGCAGCCTCTGTTTAAGACCATATAACCATTTGCTCTTATCATATTTGAAATTAGGCCTGATAAAGACACTTTTGCTGGGCAAAGCACTACTGGACCCTGCCAGGTCCATTCCTGTTGGGGCATCCCATTCTGTGACTAAAGCAGCCTCTGTTTAAGACCATATAAGCATTTGCTCTTATCATATTTGAAATTAGGCCTGATAAAGACACTTTTGCTGGGCATAGCACTACTGGACCCTGCCAGGTCCACTTCTGTTGGGGCATCCCATTCTGTGACTAAAGCAGCCTCTGTTTAAGACCATATAACCATTTGCTCTTATCATATTTGAAATTAGGCCTGATAAAGACACTTTTGCTGGGCATAGCACTACTGGACCCTGCCAGGTCCACTTCTGTTGGGGCATCCCATTCTGTGACTAAAGCAGCCTCTGTTTAAGACCGTATAAGCATTTGCTCTTATCATATTTGAAATTAGCCTGATAAAGACACTTTTGCTGGGCATAGCACTACTTGTCCCTGCCAGGGCATCCCATTCTGTGACTAAAGCAGCCTCTGTTTAAGACCATATAAGCATTTGCTCTTATCATATTTGAAATTAGCCTGATAAAGACACTTTTGCTGGGCATAGTACTACTGGATCTTTTTTGGGGGCATCCCATTCTGTGACTAAAGCAGCCTCTGTTTAAGACTAGGGATGAGCGAATCGATCCGGACGAACCCGGATTCGATCCGAATTTCAGGAAAAATTCGATTCGGATCGAATCCGAATTTCCCCGCGATTCGATCACTCGAAGTTTTCCTTTAACATCCATTCATTTACATTACAGGCATTCTAAGATGGCGGACGGGACATGTCTGGACATGTATCCCGCGCCAGTGCAAGCTGGGGCAGTCACATGCAGCCTATCAGCAGCCAGCAAGCCCGGTGACGTCACACAGCGGTATTTAACGGCGGCCATCTTGCTTTTCCTCATTTCTCTATTGCATTCGTGACAGACAGACAGAACGCTGTGTAGCTGAGGCAGTTAGACAGGCTGGAGACAGGGACAGACAGGGACAGGCTGGAGACAGGCAGGAGACAGGCAGGAGACAGACAGGAGACAGACAGAAAGCCAGGGAAAGGTAGGAAAAACGGAGCTGGCTGACAGGGAGATTTTTTTTTTTTTCATCCAGCCTTTGTTAGCGTTTTCAGGCTGCTTATAGTAACTAACTGTGCATATATACTGAACTGATCTTAAGTCTGCTGTGAGGCATCCCATTCTGTGACTAAAGCAGCCTCTGTTTAAGACCATATAAGCATTTGCTCTTATCATATTTGAAATTAGGCCTGATAAAGACACTTTTGCTGGCCAAAGCTCTACTGGACCCTGCCAGCTCGATTCCTGCCCGGGGCATCCCATTCTGTGACTACAGCAGCCTCTGTTTAAGACCATATAAGCATTTGCTCTTATCATATTTGAAATTAGCCTGATAAAGACACTTTTGCTGGCCAAAGCACTACTGGACCCTGCCAGCTCGATTCCTGCCCGGGGCATCCCATTCTGTGACTAAAGCAGCCTCTGTTTAAGACCATATAAGCATTTGCTCTTATCATATTTGAAATTAGCCTGATAAAGACACTTTTGCTGGCCAAAGCCCTACTGGACCCTGCCAGGTCGATTCCTGCCCAGGGCATCCCATTCTGTGACTAAAGCAGCCTCTGTTTAAGACCATATAAGCATTTGCTCTTATCATATTTGAAATTAGGCCTGATAAAGACACTTTTGCTGGCCAAAGCCCTACTGGACCCTGCCAGCTCGATTCCTGCCCGGGGCATCCCATTCTGTGACTACAGCAGCCTCTGTTTAAGACCATATAAGCATTTGCTCTTATCATATTTGAAATTAGCCTGATAAAGACACTTTTGCTGGCCAAAGCACTACTGGACCCTGCCAGCTCGATTCCTGCCCGGGGCATCCCATTCTGTGACTAAAGCAGCCTCTGTTTAAGACCATATAAGCATTTGCTCTTATCATATTTGAAATTAGGCCTGATAAAGACACTTTTGCTGGCCAAAGCACTACTGGACCCTGCCAGCTCGATTCCTGCCCGGGGCATCCCATTCTGTGACTACAGCAGCCTCTGTTTAAGACCATATAAGCATTTGCTCTTATCATATTTGAAATTAGCCTGATAAAGACACTTTTGCTGGCCAAAGCACTACTGGACCCTGCCAGCTCGATTCCTGCCCGGGGCATCCCATTCTGTGACTAAAGCAGCCTCTGTTTAAGACCATATAAGCATTTGCTCTTATCATATTTGAAATTAGCCTGATAAAGACACTTTTGCTGGCCAAAGCCCTACTGGACCCTGCCAGGTCGATTCCTGCCCAGGGCATCCCATTCTGTGACTAAAGCAGCCTCTGTTTAAGACCATATAAGCATTTGCTCTTATCATATTTGAAATTAGGCCTGATAAAGACACTTTTGCTGGCCAAAGCCCTACTGGACCCTGCCAGCTCGATTCCTGCCCGGGGCATCCCATTCTGTGACTACAGCAGCCTCTGTTTAAGACCATATAAGCATTTGCTCTTATCATATTTGAAATTAGCCTGATAAAGACACTTTTGCTGGCCAAAGCACTACTGGACCCTGCCAGCTCGATTCCTGCCCGGGGCATCCCATTCTGTGACTAAAGCAGCCTCTGTTTAAGACCATATAAGCATTTGCTCTTATCATATTTGAAATTAGCCTGATAAAGACACTTTTGCTGGCCAAAGCCCTACTGGACCCTTCCAGGTCCATTCCTGCCCAGGGCATCCCATTCTGTGACTAAAGCAGCCTCTGTTTAAGACCATATAAGCATTTGCTCTTATCATATTTGAAATTAGCCTGATAAAGACACTTTTGCTGGCCAAAGCCCTACTGGACCCTGCCAGGTCCATTCCTGCCCAGGGCATCCCATTCTGTGACTAAAGCAGCCTCTGTTTAAGACCATATAAGCATTTGCTCTTATCATATTTGAAATTAGGCCTGATAAAGACACTTTTGCTGGCCAAAGCACTACTGGACCCTGCCAGCTCGATTCCTGCCCGGGGCATCCCATTCTGTGACTACAGCAGCCTCTGTTTAAGACCATATAAGCATTTGCTCTTATCATATTTGAAATTAGCCTGATAAAGACACTTTTGCTGGCCAAAGCACTACTGGACCCTGCCAGCTCGATTCCTGCCCGGGGCATCCCATTCTGTGACTACAGCAGCCTCTGTTTAAGACCATATAAGCATTTGCTCTTATCATATTTGAAATTAGCCTGATAAAGACACTTTTGCTGGCCAAAGCCCTACTGGACCCTGCCAGGTCGATTCCTGCCCAGGGCATCCCATTCTGTGACTAAAGCAGCCTCTGTTTAAGACCATATAAGCATTTGCTCTTATTATATTTATATTATAAGACACTTTTGCTGGGCATAGGCTTACTGCTGCCTGCCAGGTGCACTTCTGTTGAGGCATCCCATTCTGTAACATAGCATACCCCTCTTTATTTACACTAAGCAGCTCTCTTATTTACACTAAGCAGGCCTGTTGGAGGCTGAGTGTTACTGCTCACTTTTGGTGTGCATTATATTCTGTTTTATATAGACCCACTGCTGCCTGGGGGTTCTTAAAATATCACCTACTACCACGCCAGTTAGACTATGTCGGGCAGACAAGTGCCTGGAAGTGAAAAGAGGAGTGGCAGAGGCCAAGATTCCGCAGGCAGAGCTCGCATCAGACTGGGGGCCAGTAGCAGCAGGAGTCACGCTGAGAGACCTAATCTGCCAGTATCTGCTAGCGGTCGGGTCTCCACCAGTAACGCATCTGCCGTGGTAGATTGGCTGACGCGCTCATCAACAACATCATCACAACTTACATCTGAGACCCCCAGTCTAGGGTCGGTAGGTTCCTCTGACACAACCCTGAGTTGGCATGCCCCGAGAGCAGTCCCTGTCCTCCCATTGCCTCTGTCCTACGCCGTTCCCTCCCCCAGCGACGTATCCTATGCTTTGGGTTCAGCTCCACTCTTTAGTGAGGAGGACGATCAGATACAGGAGGACAGTCAGCAGCTACTGCCCAGCCAAGAAATGGAGGTGGCTTCTTTAGCTAGGCAGACAAATAGTGATGTGGACAGTGTCGTGGGTGCTGCGAGCGTTCCAGCTCCTGCGCCAGACACTGTTGACGAATCCACGAACATCAGTGACGTACAGCCACAACCCGGTGATGATGATGATGATGACGATGAAGCCGATCGCACTTGGGAGCCGGGTGATGAAGGGGCTTCATCGTCATCATCAGGAGAAGAGGGGCGCAGGTTGCCCCGGAGTCAGCAGCTGAGGCAGCAAGGTGGTAGCAGTCAGCATGGGGGCACAATTCCAAAGGCTGGAGCCGGCCGGGGCCGGGGCCGGGGTAGAGCACCTGCTGTGCGGCAGTCTACCTTATCGGGAGGTAGTGGAGCAGGGGTTCCTGGAGTTGGCAACAGCAGCAGTGAATCAGTGAGGCCAGGGGGTGGGAAAAGTAGCTACTCGGCAGTGTGGCAGTTTTTCCTGAGGCATCCGCAGGAGGGTAACATGGCCACATGCAAGATATGTAGGCAAAAGGTGAAGCGTGGCCAGGGTCCAAATGTTGGCACCACGGCCCTGCGTCAACATATGATGCGTCACCATAAAACGACCTGGGAGAACCGAGGCTCCCAAGGGGTGGTCCAGTCTGCTTCCTCACCAAGTGAGCTCCCAATTTCTGCCAGCCAAGGCTCCAGCACCTCAGCCGAAGGCAGCTGTGCGTCACACCCATCCTCTGTCGCTCCTGCTCCTCCTCCTCCTCCTCCAAGTCATGCATCCCGCCAGCAATCCATCAGCGAAGCCATGTCCAAGAGACAGCAGTATGCGCCCACTCATCCTACGGCGCAGAAGCTGAATGTGCTCCTGTCCAAGTTGCTGGTGCTGCAGTCGCTCCCTTTTCAGGTGGTGGAATCTGCACCTTTCAGAGAACTGATGGCTTGTGCCGAGCCGAGGTGGAGAGTCCCAAGCCGTCATTTCTTTGCCAAGAAGGCAGTACCAGCGCTGCACACTTTTGTTGAACAGAAGGTGGGCCAGTCCTTGAGCCTGTCGGTGTGTAGCAAAATACATGGCAGCGCCGACATCTGGAGCTGTAACTACGGTCAGGGGCAGTACATGTCGTTTACGGCCCACTGGGTGAATGTGGTCCCTTTGCAGCAGCAACTTGGACAGGTCACGCCGCTTCGGCCTCCGCGCTCTCTGCCCATTGGGCCTGTGACACCGTGCGACTCGGCCTCCTCATCCTCCGCCATCTCCTCACCCTCCACTGTAGGCTCAAGTCTCAGTGCCCCTCCAGTCTACCATGTGTGCAGGGCACGGAGGTGTCACGCAGTGCTTCACATGGTTTGTCTTGGCGAACGGAGTCACACAGGGGAGGAACTGCTTAAATGTATTCATCAGGAAATCCAAACATGGCTTACTCCGAGAAAACTTAAAATGGGAATCATGGTTACCGACAATGGGAAGAACATTTTGTCTGCGCTGCGCCAAGGAAGCCTGACCCATGCCCCCTGCATGGCTCACGTCTTCAATCTGGTTGTCAAGCGGTTTCTGAAGTGTTCCCCCCATCTGCAGGACATCCTAACAACTTCACGGAAACTTTGCATGCACTTCAGCCACTCCTACACCGCCAAACACACCCTTCTTGAGCTACAGCGTCAGAATGGTATCCCCCAACATAGTCTGATTTGCGATGTTTCCACCCGTTGGAATTCCACCCTTCACATGTTGGACCGATTATATGAACAGAGAAAAGCCATCACGGATTTCCTGATGATCCAAGCAGATAGGGGGACTCCCCTGTGTAACTTCAATGTCAACCAGTGGCAGCTCATACGTGACACCTGCCGTTTGCTCAGGCCCTTTGAGGAAGCCACTTTATTTGTCAGTCGGCAGGATTACGGGATGAACGACGTGATTCCACTGCTTCATGTACTACAGCACATGTTGGAAACCATGGCTGGTCAGGGCACTGGAGACATGGCGTTTACATCTTACGGCCACATGAACCCCCTTGGAGCTGAACTGGAGGAGGAGGAGGAGGAAGAGGAGGAGGAGGAGTTGCCCAGCGAAACACAGTTTAGGCTTGGCGAAATGGCTGGTTTATCTAGTCAGCGGACAGGAGAGGAGGAGCAGGAGCAGCCAGAGGAGCTAGAGGTTTTTGAGGAAGGAGAGACAGAGGACCCGGGCACACCGTGGCAGTATGCAGTGGAGATGGAGACAGGTAGTCCATCCGAGTCACTTGCGCAAATGGCACGAAGCATGCTCACATGCTTGCGTAGTGACCCCAGAATTGTTTCCATCTGTCGGCGGGATGACTTCTGGCTGTCCACCTTATTGGACCCTCGCTTCCGGCACAAAATGGGGGCATTTTTTAAACCCACCGAGAGGGAGGACAAACTCAACTACTACAAAGACATTCTACGTAGGCAGTTGGCCGATGCCTATCTGCGCCATGGTCCATACTCTCGCAGGTCTGACTCGAGGGGACCTCTGCGCTCACCTTCCACTGCCATGGCCGCTGGGGGGGTTGGCAGCAGCAGCAGCAGAAGCTCCATCAGCAGCAGCAGCCTCAGTCTTCAGTCGCTAATGAGTAGCTTTCTACACCCGCATAGTGAGGCTACTCATGAGCAGCAGGAAGACCTGGAGCAGGACCTGAACCAGCAGGTCATGTCATACTTTGACATGACCATGCCAACACACCTTGAGGATCCGCTGGACTTCTGGGCAGCCAAACTTGATTTGTGGCCGCAACTAGCAGAGTTTGCCCTGGAAAAGCTGTCCTGCCCGGCAAGTAGCGTGCCATCTGAGCGGGTGTTTAGTGCGGCGGGGGCCATAGTTACGGCGAGGAGAACTCGTCTGTCAACTAAAAATGTGGAGAGACTCACCTTTGTCAAAATGAATCAGGGATGGATCAGCCAGGATTTCCACCCACCAATGCCTGATGCATGCGACTAGATTCAGCATGGTGCCACGTTTTACACTTTCCAAATGGTGCAAAACATATTTATGTCTTTAGGCCATTTTTTGGGCTCCTGCTGCTGCTACTGTCAACTCCTGCCAACTCCAGGGTGTGATTCATCCAATTTTTGGGCTCCTGAGGCCAACTCCAGTGTATATTTGGGCTCCTGCTGCTGCTGCTGCCAACTTCTGCCAACTCCAGGGTGTGATTCATCCAATTTTTGGGCTCCTGAGGCCAACTCCAGTGTATATTTGGGCTCCTGCTGCTGCTACTGTCAACTCCTGCCAACTCCAGGGTGTGATTCATCCAATTTTTGGGCTCCTGAAGCCAACTCCAGTGTATATTTGGGCTCCTGCTGCTGCTGCTGCCAACTTCTGCCAACTCCAGGGTGTGATTCATCCAATTTTTGGGCTCCTGAAGCCAACTCCAGTGTATATTTGGGCTCCTGCTGCTGCTGCTGCCAACTCCTGCCAACTCCAGGGTGTGATTCATCCAATTTTTGGGCTCCTGAGGCCAACTCCAGTGTATATTTGGGCTCCTGCTGCTGCTGCTGCCAACTTCTGCCAACTCCAGGGTGTGATTCATCCAATTTTTGGGCTCCTGAGGCCAACTCCAGTGTATATTTGGGCTCCTGCTGCTGCTACTGTCAACTCCTGCCAACTCCAGGGTGTGATTCATCCAATTTTTGGGCTCCTGAAGCCAACTCCAGTGTATATTTGGGCTCCTGCTGCTGCTACTGTCAACTCCTGCCAACTCCAGGGTGTGATTCATCCAATTTTTGGGCTCCTGAGGCCAACTCCAGTGTATATTTGGGCTCCTGCTGCTGCTACTGTCAACTCCTGCCAACTCCAGGGTGTGATTCATCCAATTTTTGGGCTCCTGAGGCCAACTCCAGTGTATATTTGGGCTCCTGCTGCTGCTACTGTCAACTCCTGCCAACTCCAGGGTGTGATTCATCCAATTTTTGGGCTCCTGAAGCCAACTCCAGTGTATATTTGGGCTCCTGCTGCTGCTGCTGCCAACTTCTGCCAACTCCAGGGTGTGATTCATCCAATTTTTGGGCTCCTGAAGCCAACTCCAGTGTATATTTGGGCTCCTGCTGCTGCTGCTGCCAACTTCTGCCAACTCCAGGGTGTGATTCATCCAATTTTTGGGCTCCTGAGGCCAACTCCAGTGTATATTTGGGCTCCTGCTGCTGCTACTGTCAACTTCTGCCAACTCCAGGGTGTGATTCATCCAATTTTTGGGCTCCTGAAGCCAACTCCAGTGTATATTTGGGCTCCTGCTGCTGCTACTGTCAACTCCTGCCAACTCCAGGGTGTGATTCATCCAATTTTTGGGCTCCTGAGGCCAACTCCAGTGTATATTTGGGCTCCTGCTGCTGCTACTGTCAACTCCTGCCAACTCCAGGGTGTGATTCATCCAATTTTTGGGCTCCTGAAGCCAACTCCAGTGTATATTTGGGCTCCTGCTGCTGCTGCTGCCAACTCCTGCCAACTCCAGGGTGTGATTCATCCAATTTTTGGGCTCCTGAAGCCAACTCCAGTGTATATTTAGGCTCCTGCTGCTGCTGCTGCCAACTTCTGCCAACTCCAGGGTGTGATTCATCCAATTTTTGGGCTCCTGAAGCCAACTCCAGTGTATATTTGGGCTCCTGCTGCTGCTGCTGCCAACTCCTGCCAACTCCAGGGTGTGATTCATCCAATTTTTGGGCTCCTGAGGCCAACTCCAGTGTATATTTGGGCTCCTGCTGCTGCTACTGTCAACTCCTGCCAACTCCAGGGTGTGATTCATCCAATTTTTGGGCTCCTGAGGCCAACTCCAGTGTATATTTGGGCTCCTGCTGCTGCTACTGTCAACTCCTGCCAACTCCAGGGTGTGATTCATCCAATTTTTGGGCTCCTGAAGCCAACTCCAGTGTATATTTGGGCTCCTGCTGCTGCTGCTGCCAACTTCTGCCAACTCCAGGGTGTGATTCATCCAATTTTTGGGCTCCTGAAGCCAACTCCAGTGTATATTTGGGCTCCTGCTGCTGCTAC
Organism: Gastrophryne carolinensis; assembly: GCA_027917425.1. NCBI lineage: Eukaryota > Metazoa > Chordata > Amphibia > Anura > Microhylidae > Gastrophryne > Gastrophryne carolinensis. The sequence goes on from CM051234.1 coordinate 7,893,388, forward strand.
TGTCAACTTCTGCCAACTCCAGGGTGTGATTCATCCAATTTTTGGGCTCCTGAAGCCAACTCCAGTGTATATTTGGGCTCCTGCTGCTGCTACTGTCAACTCCTGCCAACTCCAGGGTGTGATTCATCCAATTTTTGGGCTCCTGAAGCCAACTCCAGTGTATATTTGGGCTCCTGCTGCTGCTACTGTCAACTCCTGCCAACTCCAGGGTGTGATTCATCCAATTTTTGGGCTCCTGAAGCCAACTCCAGTGTATATTTGGGCTCCTGCTGCTGCTGCTGCCAACTTCTGCCAACTCCAGGGTGTGATTCATCCAATTTTTGGGCTCCTGAGGCCAACTCCAGTGTATATTTGGGCTCCTGCTGCTGCTACTGTCAACTCCTGCCAACTCCAGGGTGTGATTCATCCAATTTTTGGGCTCCTGAAGCCAACTCCAGTGTATATTTGGGCTCCTGCTGCTGCTGCTGTCAACTCCTGCCAACTCCAGGGTGTGATTCATCCAATTTTTGGGCTCCTGAAGCCAACTCCAGTGTATATTTGGGCTCCTGCTGCTGCTGCTGCCAACTCCTGCCAACTCCAGGGTGTGATTCATCCAATTTTTGGGCTCCTGAAGCCAACTCCAGTGTATATTTGGGCTCCTGCTGCTGCTGCTGCCAACTCCTGCCAACTCCAGGGTGTGATTCATCCAATTTTTGGGCTCCTGAGGCCAACTCCAGTGTATATTTGGGCTCCTTCTGCCCCTCATAGTGATGCCACTTCAACTCTCTGCAATTGTGCCGCTCTGCGATTCTATTAGCGATGCCTCTGATCTGCATGTGATATTTCTTCAAAGTATTATTTAACTAACCCAGCACGCATCCTGTGCGTGTTACAGCAAGGCTGAATGGTTTACAACCCTATTGAGGCTGTAGGAGGCTCAGAAATAGCCGTTTTTAATAGCGATTCGTCGCGAATTTATTCGGGTCGAAACGATTTTTGTCGGAAAATTCGGCGAATCAGTCGAATCGAATTTTTCAAAAGTTCGCTCATCTCTATTTAAGACCATATAAGCATTTGCTCTTATTATATTTATATTATAAGACACTTTTGCTGGGCATAGGCTTACTGCTGCCTGCCAGGTGCACTTCTGTTGAGGCATCCCATTCTGTAACATAGCATACCCCTCTTTATTTACACTAAGCAGCTCTCTTATTTACACTAAGCAGGCCTGTTGGAGGCTGAGTGTTACTGCTCACTTTTGGTGTGCATTATATTCTGTTTCATATAGACCCACCGCTGCCCGGGGGATCTTAAAATATCACCTACTCCCACGCCAGTTAGACTATGTCGGGCAGACAAGTGCCTGGAAGTGAAAAGAGGAGTGGCAGAGGCCAAGATTCCGCAGGCAGAGCTCGCATCAGACTGGGGGCCAGTAGCAGCAGGAGTCACGCTGAGAGACCTAATCTGCCAGTATCTGCTAGCGGTCGGGTCTCCACCAGTAACGCATCTGCCGTGGTAGATTGGTTGACGTGCTCATCAACAACATCATCACAACTTACGTCTGAGACCCCCAGTCTAGGGTCGGTAGGTTCCTCTGACACAACCCTGAGTTGGCATGCCCCGAGAGCAGTCCCTGTCCTCCCATTGCCTCTGTCCTACGCCGTTCCCTCCCCCAGCGACGTATCCTATGCTTTGGGTTCAGCTCCACTCTTTAGTGAGGAGGACCATCAGATAGAGGACAGTCAGCAGCTACTGCCCAGCCAAGAAATGGAGGTGGCTTCTCTAGCTAGGCAGACAGATAGTGATGTGGACAGTGTCGTGGGTGCTGCGAGCGTTCCAGCTCCTGCGCCAGACACTGTTGACGAATCCACGAACATCAGTGACGTACAGCCACAACTCGGTGATGATGATGATGACGATGAAGCCGATCGCACTTGGGAGCCGGGTGATGAAGGGGCTTCATCGTCATCATCAGGAGAAGAGGGGCGCAGGTTGCCCCGGAGTCAGCAGCTGAGGCAGCAAGGTGGTAGCAGTCAGCATGGGGGCACAATTCCAAAGGCTGGAGCCGGCCGGGGCCGGGGTAGAGCACCTGCTGTGCGGCAGTCTACCTTATCGGGAGGTAGTGGAGCAGGGGTTCCTGGAGTTGGCAACAGCAGCAGTGAATCAGTGAGGCCAGGGGGTGGGAAAAGTAGCTACTCGGCAGTGTGGCAGTTTTTCCTGAGGCATCCGCAGGAGGGTAACATGGCCACATGCAAGATATGTAGGCAAAAGGTGAAGCGTGGCCAGGGTCCAAATGTTGGCACCACGGCCCTGCGTCAACATATGATGCGTCACCATAAAACGACCTGGGAGAACCGAGGCTCCCAAGGGGTGGTCCAGTCTGCTTCCTCACCAAGTGAGCTCCCAATTTCTGCCAGCCAAGGCTCCAGCACCTCAGCCGAAGGCAGCTGTGCGTCATACCCATCCTCTGTCGCTCCTGCTCCTCCTCCTCCTCCTCCAAGTCATGCATCCCGCCAGCAATCCATCAGCGAAGCCATGTCCAAGAGACAGCAGTATGCGCCCACTCATCCTACGGCGTGTCAGGAATGACTTGCCTTCTACCCGTGCCCGTGGTGTCCCTAGGCAACGAGTTCAGGTTTCTCCTGCCCAGCAGCCGCTTCTGCCTCGGGTGCCATCCCCAGCGGCGCGTGTGCCACCGAGTAAGTCCTCCCCCCTTGCCCATTGTCACTCAGCTTGTGCTTGCTGGCCTATACAGTCAGCTCATGTCTTCCGAGGGTGCAATACTCAGAATGGCCACCGGAGGCTGTTTAAGAGAACAAAGTCTAGAAGGTGCAGCTCTGAGCAGTCTGCCTGGGAAGCTCAGCTGGAGCAATCAGCCCAGAGCTCACCAATCAGACTACAGGGCCAGTGCTCCAATCTGCTGTCAGATCCTAAATGCACCAATCCCAGCCACTGTCTCTCTGTCCAATCCTGCCGGTTTTCCCACTATAAAGGGATTTCCACTGCAGTGTGTCATTGCCTGTGATAGCGCTCAGAACCCTGTGTTACCTACTCCTGTGAAGTCTAGCCTGTTGCCGATTTGATTGTACGACCATTCTCGATCCTGAATCCTTGTTGCCGACCTCTGCCTGAATTGACGCCTCTCGATCCTGAATCCTTGTTGCCGACCTTTGCCTGAACTGACGCTTCTAGATCCTGATCCCCAGTTGCTGACCTCTGCCTGAACCCCGACTACGTCTTGCCTGACCCCTGGTGCCGCTACGATCTCTGCCTTCCCGTTATCGACCTATTGCCTGTCTCTGGACTTCCGTCACTCACGCTCTTGCTATTGGTTCTCCAGTCCTCCCACATATAAGCTTACATCCTTTGAGCCATTAAGTCCTGGGGGCAACCGATCCCGGGTAGGCGTATCTTGCGTCCCGGCAAGCGGGGGCTCCTACAGGTGAAGCTGGCTGTGGAGATTGGGGGTTGTGAGCTTATTAAGAGGGCTGGAGTTACCCCGAGCGTGACATTATAACAGGCCGCAATATGGATGACCTGGTGCAGCAGGTGCAAGCTTTGACCACCGCCATCAACCAGCTGGCCCAGCGAGTAGCCACTCAGGAGAGTTTTGATTTTGAGCGACTTGAACAACAAGTGCTTGGCATGGGTACCGCCATTAACTACTTGTCCCAACGTGTGGCTAATCAAGATCGCCAGCCGGCTGCACCACCTTCATCCTTACCTCTTGTCGAGCCGAAGGTTCCCCTTCCTGAAAAATTTAATGGGGACCGAAAAAGATTTTCCAACTTCAGGAACTCGTGTGAACTTTATTTCAGACTACGGCCCTACTCCTCGGGCACCGAATTGCAGAGGGTTGGTCTGGTTATTTCTCTGCTCCAGGGTGATCCACAGTCCTGGGCGTATGGCTTAGCGCCCACTGATGTGGCCTTGCAAACTGTCTCAGCTTTTTTCTCCTCTATGGAGATTCTGTATTCAGACCCAGACAAGACTTCGACCGCCGATGCCAGGCTTCGAAGCCTGAAACAGGGGAAGCGTTCAGCAGAGGAATATAGCGCTGAATTCTGCCGCTGGGCGATTGAATCCCATTGGAATGATCCTGCTCTCTGTAGTCAGTATCGTATTGGACTCTCAGAGAGTATTAAGGATGTTCTAACGAATTTTCCCTACCCCAGAAGCCTGGATGAACTCATGCCTATGGCCATTAAAATTGACAGACGGCTACGGGAGAGACATATGGAGAAGAATCATTCTGACTTCCGGGATTCTTCTCATTGGGAGTCATCCACTGTAGGAGAGGTCTCATCTTCGCCCCCTGATGAGCCTATGCAGCTTGGTGCTACTCACCTTTCTCTTAATGAAAAGAGTAGACGTCGCACCTTAGGCCTGTGCATGTACTGTGGGACTTCTGGTCACCTGATTAAGACCTGCCCCAATAAAAAACCTTTGGCGGGATTGCAACGTCCTGACAAGACTGAGAAAGTTTGTCAGGACGGTCAGGTAACTTCCCTTCACAGAAATAAAATGTTGTTACCTGCTACTGTGGGTTGGGAGTTGTCCAAGAAATCCATCCCCGCTTTTGTCGATAGCGGAGCAGTGGGCAACTTCTTGGATAAATCCATAGTGGCCGCCTTAGGCATTCCAGTTATTCCCCTTGGGAAGCCCCTCCAGATTTTGGCTGTTAATAATACTCCTGTTCGTGGAGGAACTGTAACCTCCAAAACCCCTTTTATCAGCCTAGTTGTGGGACCCTCCCATTCTGAGAATCTTGAATTTTTTGTATTTGACTGCCCTGAAACCCCGGTTGTCTTAGGGTTCCCTTGGTTGAAGATGCACAACCCTACCCTTAATTGGAAAACTGGGGAATTGACAGGATGGGGCCCACACTGTGAAGAACACTGCTCTAGCATCACTGTTGGGACAACCCTGGTCTCAGAATTTGTTTGTCCGCCTGCCTCTCCATCCAGGAGGGGACCTCGTGTAGGTTCATTGAAGTCTGTCAGAACAATTCGAGGCGTTTGCCCTGTTGAGTCTGGTGAGGGTCCGGAGGCCCCTCGTGAAGGGGGGGGTAATGTCAGGAATGACTTGCCTTCTACCCGTGCCCGTGGTGTCCCTAGGCAACGAGTTCAGGTTTCTCCTGCCCAGCAGCCGCTTCTGCCTCGGGTGCCATCCCCAGCGGCGCGTGTGCCACCGAGTAAGTCCTCCCCCCTTGCCCATTGTCACTCAGCTTGTGCTTGCTGGCCTATACAGTCAGCTCATGTCTTCCGAGGGTGCAATACTCAGAATGGCCACCGGAGGCTGTTTAAGAGAACAAAGTCTAGAAGGTGCAGCTCTGAGCAGTCTGCCTGGGAAGCTCAGCTGGAGCAATCAGCCCAGAGCTCACCAATCAGACTACAGGGCCAGTGCTCCAATCTGCTGTCAGATCCTAAATGCACCAATCCCAGCCACTGTCTCTCTGTCCAATCCTGCCGGTTTTCCCACTATAAAGGGATTTCCACTGCAGTGTGTCATTGCCTGTGATAGCGCTCAGAACCCTGTGTTACCTACTCCTGTGAAGTCTAGCCTGTTGCCGATTTGATTGTACGACCATTCTCGATCCTGAATCCTTGTTGCCGACCTCTGCCTGAATTGACGCCTCTCGATCCTGAATCCTTGTTGCCGACCTTTGCCTGAACTGACGCTTCTAGATCCTGATCCCCAGTTGCTGACCTCTGCCTGAACCCCGACTACGTCTTGCCTGACCCCTGGTGCCGCTACGATCTCTGCCTTCCCGTTATCGACCTATTGCCTGTCTCTGGACTTCCGTCACTCACGCTCTTGCTATTGGTTCTCCAGTCCTCCCACATATAAGCTTACATCCTTTGAGCCATTAAGTCCTGGGGGCAACCGATCCCGGGTAGGCGTATCTTGCGTCCCGGCAAGCGGGGGCTCCTACAGGTGAAGCTGGCTGTGGAGATTGGGGGTTGTGAGCTTATTAAGAGGGCTGGAGTTACCCCGAGCGTGACACGGCGCAGAAGCTGAATGTGCTCCTGTCCAAGTTGCTGGTGCTGCAGTCGCTCCCTTTTCAGGTGGTGGAATCTGCACCTTTCAGAGAACTGATGGCTTGTGCCGAGCCGAGGTGGAGAGTCCCAAGCCGTCATTTCTTTGCCAAGAAGGCAGTACCAGCGCTGCACACTTTTGTTGAACAGAAGGTGGGCCAGTCCTTGAGCCTGTCGGTGTGTAGCAAAATACATGGCAGCGCCGACATCTGGAGCTGTAACTACGGTCAGGGGCAGTACATGTCGTTTACGGCCCACTGGGTGAATGTGGTCCCTTTGCAGCAGCAACTTGGACAGGTCACGCCGCTTCGGCCTCCGCGCTCTCTGCCCATTGGGCCTGTGACACCGTGCGACTCGGCCTCCTCATCCTCCGCCATCTCCTCACCCTCCACTGTAGGCTCAAGTCTCAGTGCCCCTCCAGTCTACCATGTGTGCAGGGCACGGAGGTGTCACGCAGTGCTTCACATGGTTTGTCTTGGCGAACGGAGTCACACAGGGGAGGAACTGCTTAAATGTATTCATCAGGAAATCCAAACATGGCTTACTCCGAGAAAACTTAAAATGGGAATCATGGTTACCGACAATGGGAAGAACATTTTGTCTGCGCTGCGCCAAGGAAGCCTGACCCATGCCCCCTGCATGGCTCACGTCTTCAATCTGGTTGTCAAGCGGTTTCTGAAGTGTTCCCCCCATCTGCAGGACATCCTAACAACTTCACGGAAACTTTGCATGCACTTCAGCCACTCCTACACCGCCAAACACACCCTTCTTGAGCTACAGCGTCAGAATGGTATCCCCCAACATAGTCTGATTTGCGATGTTTCCACCCGTTGGAATTCCACCCTTCACATGTTGGACCGATTATATGAACAGAGAAAAGCCATCACGGATTTCCTGATGATCCAAGCAGATAGGGGGACTCCCCTGTGTAACTTCAATGTCAACCAGTGGCAGCTCATACGTGACACCTGCCGTTTGCTCAGGCCCTTTGAGGAAGCCACTTTATTTGTCAGTCGGCAGGATTACGGGATGAACGATGTGATTCCACTGCTTCATGTACTACAGCACATGTTGGAAACCATGGCTGGTCAGGGCACTGGAGACATGGCGTTTACATCTTACGGCCACATGAACCCCGTTGGAGCTGAACTGGAGGAGGAGGAGGAGGAAGAGGAGGAGGAGGAGTTGCCCAGCGAAACACAGTTTAGGCTTGGCGAAATGGCTGGTTTATCTAGTCAGCGGACAGGAGAGGAGGAGCAGGAGCAGCCAGAGGAGCTAGAGGTTTTTGAGGAAGGAGAGACAGAGGACCCGGGCACACCGTGGCAGTATGCAGTGGAGATGGAGACAGGTAGTCCATCCGAGTCACTTGCGCAAATGGCACGAAGCATGCTCACATGCTTGCGTAGTGACCCCAGAATTGTTTCCATCTGTCGGCGGGATGACTTCTGGCTGTCCACCTTATTGGACCCTCGCTTCCGGCACAAAATGGGGGCATTTTTTAAACCCACCGAGAGGGAGGACAAACTCAACTACTACAAAGACATTCTACGTAGGCAGTTGGCCGATGCCTATCTGCGCCATGGTCCATACTCTCGCAGGTCTGACTCGAGGGGACCTCTGCGCTCACCTTCCACTGCCATGGCCGCTGGGGGGGTTGGCAGCAGCAGCAGCAGAAGCTCCATCAGCAGCAGCAGCCTCAGTCTTCAGTCGCTAATGAGTAGCTTTCTACACCCGCATAGTGAGGCTACTCATGAGCAGCAGGAAGACCTGGAGCAGGACCTCAACCAGCAGGTCATGTCATACTTTGACATGACCATGCCAACACACCTTGAGGATCCGCTGGACTTCTGGGCAGCCAAACTTGATTTGTGGCCGCAACTAGCAGAGTTTGCCCTGGAAAAGCTGTCCTGCCCGGCAAGTAGCGTGCCATCTGAGCGGGTGTTTAGTGCGGCGGGGGCCATAGTTACGGCGAGGAGAACTCGTCTGTCAACTAAAAATGTGGAGAGACTCACCTTTGTCAAAATGAATCAGGGATGAATCAGCCAGGATTTCCACCCACCAATGCCTGATGCATGCGACTAGATTCAGCATGGTGCCACGTTTTACACTTTCCAAATGGTGCAAAACATATTTATGTCTTTAGGCCATTTTTTGGGCTCCTGCTGCTGCTACTGTCAACTCCTGCCAACTCCAGGGTGTGATTCATCCAATTTTTGGGCTCCTGAAGCCAACTCCAGTGTATATTTGGGCTCCTGCTGCTGCTGCTGTCAACTCCTGCCAACTCCAGGGTGTGATTCATCCAATTTTTGGGCTCCTGAAGCCAACTCCAGTGTATATTTGGGCTCCTGCTGCTGCTACTGTCAACTCCTGCCAACTCCAGGGTGTGATTCATCCAATTTTTGGGCTCCTGAAGCCAACTCCAGTGTATATTTGGGCTCCTGCTGCTGCTACTGTCAACTCCTGCCAACTCCAGGGTGTGATTCATCCAATTTTTGGGCTCCTGAAGCCAACTCCAGTGTATATTTGGGCTGCTGCTGCTGCTGCCAACTTCTGCCAACTCCAGGGTGTGATTCATCCAATTTTTGGGCTCTTCAAGCCAACTCCAGTGTATATTTGGGCTCCTGCTGCTGCTACTGTCAACTCCTGCCAACTCCAGGGTGTGATTCATCCAATTTTTGGGCTCCTGAAGCCAACTCCAGTGTATATTTGGGCTCCTGCTGCTGCTACTGTCAACTCCTGCCAACTCCAGGGTGTGATTCATCCAATTTTTGGGCTCCTGAAGCCAACTCCAGTGTATATTTGGGCTCCTGCTGCTGCTACTGTCAACTCCTGCCAACTCCAGGGTGTGATTCATCCAATTTTTGGGCTCCTGAAGCCAACTCCAGTGTATATTTGGGCTCCTGCTGCTGCTGCTGCCAACTTCTGCCAACTCCAGGGTGTGATTCATCCAATTTTTGGGCTCCTGAAGCCAACCCCAGGGTCTCTTTAAAGTAATGTTTGGGCTCCTGCTGCTGCTGCTGTCAACTCCTGCCAACTCCAGGGTGTGATTCATCCAATTTTTGGGCTCCTGAAGCCAACTCCAGTGTATATTTGGGCTCCTGCTGCTGCTACTGTCAACTCCTGCCAACTCCAGGGTGTGATTCATCCAATTTTTGGGCTCCTGAGGCCAACTCCAGTGTATATTTGGGCTCCTGCTGCTGCTGCTGTCAACTCCTGCCAACTCCAGGGTGTGATTCATCCAATTTTTGGGCTCCTGAAGCCAACTCCAGTGTATATTTGGGCTCCTGCTGCTGCTACTGTCAACTCCTGCCAACTCCAGGGTGTGATTCATCCAATTTTTGGGCTCCTGAAGCCAACTCCAGTGTATATTTGGGCTCCTGCTGCTGCTACTGTCAACTCCTGCCAACTCCAGGGTGTGATTCATCCAATTTTTGGGCTCCTGAAGCCAACTCCAGTGTATATTTGGGCTCCTGCTGCTGCTACTGTCAACTCCTGCCAACTCCAGGGTGTGATTCATCCAATTTTTGGGCTCCTGAAGCCAACCCCAGGGTCTCTTTAAAGTAATGTTTGGGCTCCTGCTGCTGCTGCTGTCAACTCCTGCCAACTCCAGGGTGTGATTCATCCAATTTTTGGGCTCCTGAAGCCAACTCCAGTGTATATTTGGGCTCCTGCTGCTGCTACTGTCAACTCCTGCCAACTCCAGGGTGTGATTCATCCAATTTTTGGGCTCCTGAGGCCAACTCCAGTGTATATTTGGGCTCCTGCTGCTGCTGCTGTCAACTCCGGCCAACTCCAGGGTGTGATTCATCCAATTTTTGGGCTCCTGAAGCCAACTCCAGTGTATATTTGGGCTCCTGCTGCTGCTACTGTCAACTCCTGCCAACTCCAGGGTGTGATTAATCCAATTTTTGGGCTCCTGAAGCCAACTCCAGTGTATATTTGGGCTCCTGCTGCTGCTACTGTCAACTCCTGCCAACTCCAGGGTGTGATTCATCCAATTTTTGGGCTCCTGAAGCCAACTCCAGTGTATATTTGGGCTCCTGCTGCTGCTACTGTCAACTCCTGCCAACTCCAGGGTGTGATTCATCCAATTTTTGGGCTCCTGAAGCCAACTCCAGTGTATATTTGGGCTCCTGCTGCTGCTGCTGCCAACTCCTGCCAACTCCAGGGTGTGATTCATCCAATTTTTGGGCTCCTGAGGCCAACTCCAGTGTATATTTGGGCTCCTGCTGCTGCTGCTGCCAACTTCTGCCAACTCCAGGGTGTGATTCATCCAATTTTTGGGCTCCTGAAGCCAACTCCAGTGTATATTTGGGCTCCTGCTGCTGCTGCTGCTGCCAACTTCTGCCAACTCCAGGGTGTGATTCATCCAATTTTTGGGCTCCTGAGGCCAACTCCAGTGTATATTTGGGCTCCTGCTGCTGCTGCTGTCAACTCCTGCCAACTCCAGGGTGTGATTCATCCAATTTTTGGGCTCCTGAGGCCAACTCCAGTGTATATTTGGGCTCCTGCTGCTGCTGCTGCCAACTTCTGCCAACTCCAGGGTGTGATTCATCCAATTTTTGGGCTCCTGAAGCCAACTCCAGTGTATATTTGGGCTCCTGCTGCTGCTGCTGCTGCCAACTTCTGCCAACTCCAGGGTGTGATTCATCCAATTTTTGGGCTCCTGAAGCCAACTCCAGTGTATATTTGGGCTCCTGCTGCTGCTACTGTCAACTCCTGCCAACTCCAGGGTGTGATTCATCCAATTTTTGGGCTCCTGAAGCCAACTCCAGTGTATATTTGGGCTCCTGCTGCTGCTGCTGTCAACTCCTGCCAACTCCAGGGTGTGATTCATCCAATTTTTGGGCTCCTGAAGCCAACTCCAGTGTATATTTGGGCTCCTGCTGCTGCTACTGTCAACTCCTGCCAACTCCAGGGTGTGATTCATCCAATTTTTGGGCTCCTGAAGCCAACTCCAGTGTATATTTGGGCTCCTGCTGCTGCTACTGTCAACTCCTGCCAACTCCAGGGTGTGATTCATCCAATTTTTGGGCTCCTGAAGCCAACTCCAGTGTATATTTGGGCTCCTGCTGCTGCTACTGTCAACTCCTGCCAACTCCAGGGTGTGATTCATCCAATTTTTGGGCTCCTGAAGCCAACTCCAGTGTATATTTGGGCTCCTGCTGCTGCCAACTTCTGCCAACTCCAGGGTGTGATTCATCCAACTTTTGGGCTCCTGAAGCCAACTCCAGTGTATATTTGGGCTCCTGCTGCTGCTACTGTCAACTCCTGCCAACTCCAGGGTGTGATTCATCCAATTTTTGGGCTCCTGAAGCCAACTCCAGTGTATATTTGGGCTCCTGCTGCTGCTGCTGCCAACTTCTGCCAACTCCAGGGTGTGATTCATCCAATTTTTGGGCTCCTGAAGCCAACCCCAGTGTATATTTGGGCTCCTGCTGCTGCTGCTGCCAACTTCTGCCAACTCCAGGGTGTGATTCATCCAATTTTTGGGCTCCTGAGGCCAACTCCAGTGTATATTTGGGCTCCTGCTGCTGTCAACTCCTGCCAACTCCAGGGTGTGATTCATCCAATTTTTGGGCTCCTGAGGCCAACTCCAGTGTATATTTGGGCTCCTGCTGCTGCTGCTGCCAACTTCTGCCAACTCCAGGGTGTGATTCATCCAATTTTTGGGCTCCTGAAGCCAACTCCAGTGTATATTTGGGCTCCTGCTGCTGCTGCTGCCAACTTCTGCCAACTCCAGGGTGTGATTCATCCAATTTTTGGGCTCCTGAAGCCAACTCCAGTGTATATTTGGGCTCCTGCTGCTGCTACTGTCAACTCCTGCCAACTCCAGGGTGTGATTCATCCAATTTTTGGGCTCCTGAAGCCAACTCCAGTGTATATTTGGGCTCCTGCTGCTGCCAACTTCTGCCAACTCCAGGGTGTGATTCATCCAATTTTTGGGCTCCTGAGGCCAACTCCAGTGTATATTTGGGCTCCTGCTGCTGCTGCTGTAAACTCCTGCCAACTCCAGGGTGTGATTCATCCAATTTTTGGGCTCCTGAGGCCAACTCCAGTGTATATTTGGGCTCCTGCTGCTGCTGCTGCCAACTTCTGCCAACTCCAGGGTGTGATTCATCCAATTTTTGGGCTCCTGAAGCCAACTCCAGTGTATATTTGGGCTCCTGCTGCTGCTGCTGCCAACTTCTGCCAACTCCAGGGTGTGAGTCATCCAATTTTTGGGCTCCTGAGGCCAACTCCAGTGTATATTTGGGCTCCTGCTGCTGCTGTCAACTCCTGCCAACTCCAGGGTGTGATTCATCCAATTTTTGGGCTCCTGAAGCCAACTCCAGTGTATATTTGGGCTCCTGCTGCTGCTACTGTCAACTCCTGCCAACTCCAGGGTGTGATTCATCCAACTTTTGGGCTCCTGAAGCCAACTCCAGTGTATATTTGGGCTCCTGCTGCTGCTACTGTCAACTCCTGCCAACTCCAGGGTGTGATTCATCCAATTTTTGGGCTCCTGAAGCCAACTCCAGTGTATATTTGGGCTCCTGCTGCTGCTACTGTCAACTCCTGCCAACTCCAGGGTGTGATTCATCCAACTTTTGGGCTCCTGAAGCCAACTCCAGTGTATATTTGGGCTCCTGCTGCTGCTACTGTCAACTCCTGCCAACTCCAGGGTGTGATTCATCCAATTTTTGGGCTCCTGAAGCCAACTCCAGTGTATATTTGGGCTCCTGCTGCTGCTACTGTCAACTCCTGCCAACTCCAGGGTGTGATTCATCCAATTTTTGGGCTCCTGAAGCCAACTCCAGTGTATATTTGGGCTCCTGCTGCTGCTGCTGCCAACTTCTGCCAACTCCAGGGTGTGATTCATCCAATTTTTGGGCTCCTGAGGCCAACTCCAGTGTATATTTGGGCTCCTTCTGCCCCTCATAGTGATGCCACTTCAACTCTCTGCAATTGTGCCGCTCTGCGATTCTATTAGCGATGCCTCTGATCTGCATGTGATATTTCTTCAAAGTATTATTTAACTAACCCAGCACGCATCCTGTGCGTGTTACAGCAAGGCTGAATGGTTTACAACCCTATTGAGGCTCTAGGAGGCTCAGAAATAGCCGTTTTTAATAGCGATTCGTCGCGAATTTATTCGGGTCGAAACGATTTTTGTCGGAAAATTCGGCGAATCAGTCGAATCGAATTTTTCAAAAGTTCGCTCATCTCTAGCCGCATCCCCTCTATCGCTCTAGCAGGGAACGTACCCGTGTCCTGCTAGAGCCATTGCCTGGAGTTATAAGACTTGTGCAGGAGGAGAGGAGACAGTGGCCAAACTGAGAGCAGGATCCAGCCAGAGAATGGTTCTACCTCTGCTATAGAGGAACAAGAAGCGAGAGGTACACCCTGGTTCTTAAGCAGGGAGATAAAACCCCAAGTGACCATTAGATGGGGCAGAAACTGCTGCAACTTTATTCCTACTAAAGTGGAACTGAATTGTTGACTGGAAGTCATGACAACCTTGTATTGTATCTGTGACTACTGAAGGCTACCAGAAGCAGCTAATAAAGTGAGTAACTACTCGTCTTCTGTGGATTGCATGTATATCCTGCAAGTTTTTGGAGCCAGCCAGCATCCCAATTCCACATGCCGGCCACAAGGCCCTCAGAGCTCAGCACCCCAAACTCACTTCCCACACGTTAAAAACTAGGATTTCGACTATCCTGGGTTTTGGTCCTTTCCCCCGGGGCACCCTCATCGGGGGGGGGGGGGGATCCCCTACTGTGTGAAACCCCCAGGTCACCCGATTGCACAAACCCTTCCTCTGTTCTACAGCGCATGTACAACCTCTCGTCTCGATCCTTTCAAGTGGGCGCTGATGGCCGCATTCCCTTCTACCCTCTAACAAGGAGCGTCCCCGCGCCGGCCATTCACAAAGGCCTATTGCGGGCACACACTATGATAAAGGGATAGCGGGGATGCAGCCATGGCTCGCGCTTGCGCCATTGGACCGTAAAAGAAGGTAAGTGTAATAATAATTATTAATAAGGGGCCTCAGAGTTATACAGTATGACTTAGCATGACATAAAATAACATACGTGACTTGGCAGTGAGCAGGGTGGGCAACCCAGAGACGGTCAATCAGAAGACCGCTACAGAAGTGGGATCCATTGCTGTGCTGTGGAAGAAACACCCTTAGTATCACGTCATCGTATTATTACCAGATCACCTTACTGATGACCAGCCTCACCCATGCGGACAGAGGATCAATCCCTGATTGGAAATGTCTAGTTGACAACCAACAAGGTAACCTCCTAGCCACAGGCAGCCGTCATGTCTGGGCTGTACTGTGACACTGTGAAAAACCTCATCTCCAAGAACCCCAGGTTCGGCTGATGCCCGACTGGTGGCTGGCATTATTTATCATCCCGTCTGCAGTTCCATCAGACACCAGTGGGGGTCAGCAAAACCCTGGCTGCTCTCTCCCCATCTTCTGCTGCACCTGGTGTGAGGGCTATTTAAGTGGATTTGCCCTCCACCTGGTGCAGCAGGATTTTGTTTTGCTTGTGCTTTGTTTGGAATCTGTTGTGGCTGTTCATGCTGTCAATCTGAGTCTGTACCTGTACCTACCGGAACCTGTACCTACCGGAGTCTGGGGACTGCTGGCATCTGCCCTTGGGTGAGTGCGCCAGCACCTTAGGGTTTCTGTTGTTTTCGTTATTTTGTTAGTTATCTTTGTTTTTGATCCCTTGTTTTTGTATCTGAATCTGTAGCGATAACCTTTATCGCCGGAGGGCTTCCCCGCCAGAGACGTCCTTTTCCCAATGGTGAGAGGTGCTGCAGGAATTCCAGAGTCATCCGTGAGGAAAGCAGGAACAGCCATTACAAGGGCTAGTGAATTGCGATATAGCATCCCCCCCCCCAATAAGAGACAGAACTCAGTATTGAGGGTGAAGATGAACTTCTTTTATTAGTGCCACCCTGGGCCTTATATGCAAGTCTCCATGCAAGGGGACCTCCCCTGTGGACCTGATGGAGAACTGCATGACAAACACACAGACCAATGGGAGCAGGACACACAATCCCTCAACTCTTCCGGTAACACAATCAGCAACACAATGACAGTCTGTAACACAATCAACAACACAATGACATTGTCTGGAACATGCTTAAGAAAATGAAAGTAATGAATCTATGTAAAGTCCAAGGGGCAGAAACAGTGCCTTTAAAATCCAATATGCCCAAGTAGGGTCCCAGGGGCCGTATAGAAAAACGAACAGTGGGCATCCAATGAATGACCCGGTGGGCAATTGAATAGTGGTGAAATCCAAAAGGCAGAGAGTCTGTCACAGAATCAAAGAATGTTTCCTTTTCCTTTTAGAATAAACCCTTGTTAGAACATGTTCTTTGTTGTGTCTTTGCTCTGGCCACACACACTGTTCCCCTGGTGGAGAGTTTGTATTGGAGAACTCTCCGGCCTATAGTTACAGATGGGTGGCACACTTCGTATTAGTGGTTCAAATTCTATACAAATAATCCCAAAACTTTTTTATCGGGTGCTGCACTAAAAATGGTGTTTCCCTTTTCACCATTAGTAGATACCATCTATCATAAATTAGGTGCACACCAAAGATTATGCAAATAAAATGATTGCTTACTGTGCAAAACGTGCTGTACATAAATGACATATGGATAGAATTAGTACATCACATTGGGTAACTAGTAGCCATACAGTACAAATTCATGAGCGCCGTTTCAACAACCATGTGCCAGGAAATATACATACAAAAGTTCATATATGAGATAACAGTCCCTCTATGTTGCAAGCTTAGCACTGAAAAAATATACAGCACAAAAGTAGCAAGAGGATGTAAATGCTAGAAAAAAATGTATAGAGCTTGCTTAAAAATACACAGAGCAGGCTGTATAGCTCACCAATTGAAATGCATACAAAGTATCCAACAGCAAAATAATGAGGGCGATTTCCTTGACAAAGGGGACGTGATCCTCGGAACGTGGGAGGATCGTCCCCACCTGTACTTTCACACTTCTTTGGGTAATATACCGCTGACTACTTGTATGCATACTATAAAATTGTTTTGTTCGTTCTGATACATTAGTATGAAGGGCTGTGAGCCCCCATGTTTTTCCTGGACACCATGGTTACCTTGCTTATCTATTTGTGTATAATCCTTGCCTGATTAACCGCACATGGTGGCCAATGGAACTAACAGATATAACATATACCTAGAGGTGAATACTATTCTCCTGTATTATTTTGCTGTTGGATACTCTGTATGCATTTCAATTAGTTAGTGTTGGGGTATTCCCTGGGGTATCCTCCTGTACCCCTGCCTGTTGAGTGTCTGCCTCTGAGAAATTCCTGCGTAGCCAGGCTAGGAACTCATATGATGCGTGGATAGAAAGCTAATACAACAGCTTTCATCATGCAAGTTTATTGTTGGGTGAGCAGAATATGTAGTATACAGACACAGGAGCACTCTTCGCTGCCTCCCTTCGGGGACAATTAAAGCCGGACATTCTTACATAGACAAGAACAGAAAATATAAACATAAATCATGGAACTTCTAAGAAACAGAGAGGAATAAGGAGGAACGTGCAGCCGACCTCGTTGAGCAGACAGTGGAGAGGACATACAGATAAGATTCACAAGCAAGCACATCTCGTTAAGCTAGGTTATAATAACAAAAAGCATTTCTTCTATTTTCTAGTAAATGAACATCTTAAAGCATAACTCTCAGCCTCTATTCTAGGTTAAGCAAGCCTTGGCATATAGTGGGTTAAATTCCCCCCCTCCCCTTTCAGTGAGCTATACAGTCCGTTCTGTGTATTTTTAAGCCAGCATTATAAATGAATTGTTTCTAGCATTTACATCCTCTTGCTACTTTTGTGCTACATATTTTTCAGTGCAAAGCTTGCAACATAGAGGGACTGTTATCTCATATATGAACTTTTTGTATATATATTTCCTGGCACATGGTTGTTGAAACGGCGCTCATGAATTTGTACTGTATGGCTACTAGTTACCCAATGTGATGTACTATTTCTATCCATAATAGCACATATATAGCACTGTAAACAATCATTTTTATTTGCATAATTTTTGGTGTGCGCCTAATTTATGATAGGTAGAACTCTCCGGCCTGATGACATCATCTAAGCTCTTGGTTATGTTTAAAACTCATTGATTTAGCAAGGCGCTATTTTGATAGATTTCAATTACAAATCTGTCCTACAGTATCTACGATTCTCCTACATGTATGTGAATTGTCACTGGCCAGTTTGGGTGTGCGTGTCCCCCGGAGGGTCTTCACTCACTTAGGTCTTGCACTGAAGTTAGCTCATGCCCATTATTTCCAGTGGCTCCGCGCCAAAAGTGGTGAAAAGCCCCTTGACCACTAAATTTGAACTTTACTGTAAGAGTTCTAATTTTAGATGACTCCCAATTGTCTTTGTATTTTACTCAGCACGTAAACTTAGACTGAAATGTAACAGAAAGTTCATCTCTTGAATGACTTATACGCCTATACACCGAGACCCTACACAATGCTCCCAGAAAGCTGCTCCGTGCTTGAGTCTGAGGACATGGAGAACATGGACAATGCAGAAACACTGTGTTCCTACGTGACATACAAATAACCACAGACAACTGATGATACCGATTGTCCTGGTATGATTTGAGTCCCTCAAATCATACCAGGACAATCGGTATCATCAGTTGTCTGTGGTTATTTGTATGTCACGTAGGAACACAGTACAATGAGTGTACAGCTGCTGCCCTAAGCCCAGAATCTAAGAAGGGTTACTTATCGCAGCTGCCTGAGGAGTCCTTACCTGGACATTTGGCTTTTGGCCTCTTGCCAACCCCTTTCTGGACTTTCGGTTTAACCCTTGTCTGCCTCTTGCCAACCCTTGCCTGGACTTTTGGTTTAACCCTTGTCGGCCTCTTGCCAACCCATGCCTGGACTTTTGGTTTTACCCTTGTCTGCCTCTTTCCAACCCCTGCCTGGACTTTTAGCTTAACCCTTGTCTGTCTCCTGCCAACCCCTGCCTGGTCTTATGGTTTAACCCTGGTCTGCCTCTTGCCAAACTCTGCTTGGACTTACGGTTTATCCCTTGTCTGCCTTTTGCCAACCCCTGCCTGGACTTTTGGTTTCACCCCTTTTCTGCCTCTTGCCAACCCCTGCCTGGACTTATGGTTTCACCCTTGTCTGCCTCTTGCCAACCCCTGCCTGGACTTTTGGTTTCACCCTTGTCTGCCTCTTGCCAACCCCTGCCTGGACTTATGGTTTCACCCTTGTCTGCCTCTTGCCAACCCCTGTCTGGACTTTTGGTTTCACCCTTGTCTGCCTCTTGCCAACCCCTGCCTGAACTTTTGGATTAAAAAGGAACAACACCCAAGGAATTGTCATGGCGTGGAGATGCTGCATGGGCTTGTGGCAGAAGTGAGTGAATCCTAATTCATTCTTATAGACTCGAAGGGGGGGGGGGTGGTTCTCCTCTTTAACATTTGCCTGCCCATTGCTAACATCTGCCTGGACTTTTGGATTAACCCTCACCTGCTTGTTGCAGGTTACTTATCGCAGCTGCCGAGGAGTTGCCGTGACCCTGAAAATAAGAAATTATGGGCGACAGGAAAGTGGAGAGATTTACCTGCAGAGAAACTTGCCATGGCCAAGATCCAGGAACGGCATCTGTCAAGTCATTGGTGAGGACAGGAGCGATGGGGGGCACACCGCAGCCTGGGGGAGGAAGGACTCTTATTACACAATAGAGGGGAGCAAATCAATTCAGCACCAATTTGAGTTTGGTCTGAAACTTCTTATTTCAAGATGCCAGAAACATCTGAACCTTCAGGCATTGAATTTGGACATAGATTTGGTTACCAGCGACCTGTCACACTTAGCCATTATTGTTCATTGGCATTATGAAGGCTGTTGCCTGTGGTAAAGAGAAGGGAGGTGGGTCAGGTGCAGTCACTAAGGTCTATTAGAAAACGTTTCGGGTTTGGAATGAGTTCATTCGGACCACAAGCAAACCTACATCAAGATTTATCCCAGAAAACGGGCTCATTATTAATAATGACCTATTACCTTATTACTAGTATTATTATTACTTATTACCTTATATACCACAAGGTATTAGTGTACAACGATAACATGTAGTATGATAGAATGCTACAAAAGGTCTGAAAGTGAGCCCTAGCTCCTCCTATTAGTTCAGTCATGTGTGTGAACTCTTTAACAGCGTCACCCCGGGAAGCTCTGAAGACGCCACTCCCTTCACTTACCTCTGGTGTTGCTTGGTGTGGCCGACGGACATTTGGTTTAACCATTGTCTGCCTCTTGCCAACCCCTGCCTGGACTTTTGGTTTCACCCTTGTCTGCCTCTTGCCAACCCCTGCCTGTACTTTTGGTTTAACCAGTGTCTGCCTCTTATTAACTCCTGCCTGGACTTTTGGTTTAACCATTGTTATGAGTCATAAGATCACTTACGCGTTTCGGACACCAGTCTGTAATTGATCGAATGACTGAATACCAGGACTTTGTCTACTACTGCTTTTACAGTTGGCGTATTTATATTATGGAGATGTTTTTAACTGTTGGATTAAAAGTGAAGTTTTACTTAGAGAAGTGTGGACCATCCAATTTATTTTAGCGATTCTGAGTGGGTTTTGGATCACCCACGGTCGGGCACCTCAATCTTGGCGGTGAGTGGATATCCTCTGGTTATTTGGATTTTGTATTAACTCCCTTGCTTGTCTGTTGCTAACCTCTGGCTGGACTTTTGGATTAACCCTTGATTGCCTCTTGCCGACTGTGTCAGCCCAACATCCGATG
The DNA here is from genome assembly GCA_027917425.1 of Gastrophryne carolinensis. Taxonomy (NCBI): domain Eukaryota; kingdom Metazoa; phylum Chordata; class Amphibia; order Anura; family Microhylidae; genus Gastrophryne; species Gastrophryne carolinensis. Next base: position 7,913,246 of record CM051234.1, read on the forward strand.
TATCATCCGATCTACCCACCAGTTGCCGACTCAACCTGCCTGACCATGCACTGGTCTTCATCCATCAGTCACCGCTGCCATCTGTACTGGCTGCCGTCCCAGGTTGATCCCCTGCTGCTGCTACCACTGGAAGGGATTCCCTGAAGGTTGGGTTGCTCCAGCACCAGCTGGGGACCTACCTAAAGTTTCCACGCTTCATCTACAGCTCAGAGGTAGGTGCCCATAACTGTGCTCTTTAACACTTCCCATTTTTAAATGTAATTACCATAATACTGAATTTCAAAAATATACAAAAAATACATTTTATGACAATCCCTGCCCCTTGTCCACCAATATTTCCAAGGGATATGAGGAAAATGTCTAGACTCACCATAGGCTGCGCTGAGCAGGACCAGACAGGAGAGGATGCACGCCACTGCCATTGGGAGTAAACTCCTTGCCTTGTCTCTGGCACATATTGCTTATATATCCAACAATAAGCTTGCCTCACCTTTTCTATGGGAGGAACCAGCAGAACAATAGAAGACATTCCTTAACCCGAAATATATGTGGTTACTGAAGTATACTATTATTATTAGTAGTAGTATTATTAGTACTATTATTCTCTATAGGAAATAGCCCGCCATTAATTGTTATAATCCCCCTGATCCTAATCTCACAGTATACGATTTTACGACTTAGCTATTTTTCATGTGTGTCAGTGTAAAAACAATTGTCACTCCTTTGTAGTGTTTTGTATAAATGTGTGTCTAAGTTACAGATCTGTATTACGCCTGAAGAAGAAGCTTGAACAGCTTCGAAAGCTTGCATTTTCAATCTTATTGAGTTAGCCAATAAATGGTTTTACCTTAACCTTGGATTTCCTGCTTACATCGATGGCTAACACGGTACAACAACTTACTGACATAATTCTCTATAAAAATACACGGCTGCCATTATTTGCAGATGAGTTACTATTTATTTATTATTTAATGGACTGTCCAGACAAAGGGTGAACTATGTGTGCTTATTTGTTCTCTTGTGTTTTTGTCAGGTGGCTTTGTTTCTAATTAATCATCGCCTGAAGTTTCCCTCTACTGTATTTTTACAGTGTGTGTGTGTGTGTCTGTGTGATGTTAGTGCATCTTAAGGAGCGAATGCACAAAAAAAACTTACCATGCTGGGATTCTGCACACTGCCTGTAATGGGAAGGATGCCACACACTGCCTGTAATGAGGGATGATGCACAATGCCTGTAAGTGGGGGGTCAGTGTTATGGCATCAGCATCTGAAATGGACTCGCCATAGGTCAATATAGAGCTGTATGATGTCACTGCTTCCTTGCAGTCTCGCCATAGGTGGGAATCGCATCCTCAGCTTAGCCTGAATGGTAACACTAGGCCTGGCTGCACGTTTAACCTTTACAGAATGTCTACACAATACTCTCTGTCACTGTGTTTGAGCCAGAAGACCCCGGGGACACTGGGAGAGACGCCGTGTTCCTACAGGGACGTGCAAATAATGCCCATGACAAATTGTTCTATTATGATGCGAGGAACACACAGTCATAGGACAGAGATTGTCCCTCGTGATTACAGCGGGTGCTACCTACTGACCTGCCTCAAGGAATAGGAAACAAGTCTAACTGGAATAGAGACCTCTCAAAACCTAAACAATATTTGCTCTTATGAAGTATCCCCAACCAACCAACCAAACGCCCAACCAATCAACTGCTCAACCAAAAAAACAACTCAACCAACTGCCCAACCAACCAACTGCTCAACTAACCAACCAACCAAATGCCCAACCAACCAACCAACTGCCCAACCAACCAACTGCCCAACCAACCAACCAAACGCCCAACCAATCAACTGCTCAACCAAAAAAACAACCAACCAACTGCCCAACCAACCAAATGCCCAACCAACTGCTCAATTAACTCAACCAAAAAAACAACTCAACCAACTGCCCAACCAACCAACTGCTCAACTAACCAACCAACCAAATGCCGAACCAACCAACCAACTGCTCAACCAACCAACTGCCCAACCAATCAACTGCTCAACCAAAAAAACAACTCAACCAACTGCCCAACCAACCAACTGCTCAACTAACCAACCAACCAAATGCCGAACCAACCAACCAACTGCTCAACTAACCAACTGCCCAACCAACCAACCAAACGCCCAACCAATCAACTGCTCAACCAAAAAAAACAACTCAGCCAACTGCCCAACCAACCAAATGCCCAACCAACTGCTCAACTAACTCAACCAAAAAAACAACTCAACCAACTGCCCAACCAACCAACTGCTCAACTAACCAACCAACCAAATGCCGAACCAACCAACCAACTGCTCAACCAACCAACTGCCCAACCAACCAACCAAACGCCCAACCAATCAACTGCTCAACCAAAAAAACAACTCAACCAACTGCCCAACCAACCAAATGCCCAACCAACTGCTCAACTAACCAACCAACCAACTGCCCAACCAACCAACCAACTGCCCAACCAACCAACCAAATGCCGAACCAACCAACCAACTGCTCAACCAACCAACCAACTGCCCAACCAACCGCCTAACCAACCACCCAGCCAACCAACTGCCCAACCAACCAGCTGCCGAACCAACTAACCAACCAACCGCCCAACCCACCAACCAACCGCCCAACCAACCACTCAACATGCCTGAACCAAGCCTCCTCCAAATGGCCTTGGACAATCTTCCTGTGCAGGAAGCTCCTCATTCCTCGTTTTGGCTATTGCTACCTATCTCTGAGCACTACACCAGTTCTCATACCCTCTACTCTACACCTACCTACACTATTTTGGTCTACTGCCTTCTCACTACTTCTCTGGACAGACCCTACCACTCACCACCACTACTAAGACTCCTGCCTGGTTGCCTAAGTGGTGCCTGGGGATGTCTGCCTGGGCAAGTAACTCCTGGCTCTGGAAATTCCTTCCTATCATTTATATGTGGACTTCTACTCTACTTCCTACTCTATTTTGGTCTATTACCTGTTCATTGCTCTGGAACTTCCCAAACAACTAGCTGCCCACCCAACCAACCAACCGCTCAACCAACCATCCACCTAACCAGCCAACCAACTGCCCATCCAAGCAACCAACTGCCCAACCAACCAACCAACCAACCGCCTAACCAACCAACCAACCAACCAAACAATCAAACGCACAACCAACTAACCGCCTAACATGCCTGAACCAAGCCTCCTCCAAATGGCCTTGGACAATCTTCCTGAGCAGGAGGCTCCTCGTTTTGGGTATTTGTTAGCACTACACCAGTTTTCAGGCCCTCTACTCTACACTTACCTACACTATTTTGCTCTACTGCCTTCTTACTACTCTGGACAAACCCTACCACTCACCACCATAACTAAGACTCCTCCAAGTGGTGCCTGGGGATGTCTGCCTGGGAAAGTAACTCCTGGCTCTGGTTATTCCTTCCTATCATTTATATGTTGACTTCTACTCTACTTCCTACTCTACTTTGGCCTACTACCTGTTCATTGCCCTGGAACTACCCAACAAACTAACTCCCCACCCAGCCAACCAACCATCCGCCTAACCAACCAACCGCCCATCCAAGCAACCAACTGCCCAACCAACCAACCAAATACCCAACCAACCAACAAACCAACCAACCAACCAACCGCCAATCCAAGCAACCAACTGCCCAACCAACCAACCAACCAACCAACCAACTGCCCAACATGCCTAAGCCAAGCCTCCTCCAAAAGGCCTTGGACTATCTTCCTGAGCAGGAGGCTCCTCATTTTGGGTATTGCTACCTATCTCTGAGCACTACACCAGTTCTCATACCCTCTACTTTACACTTACCTACACTATTTTGGTCTACTGCCTTCTCACTTCTCTGGACAAACCCTACCACTCACCACCATTACTAGGACTCCTCCAAGTGGTGCCTGGGGATGTCTGCCTGGGCAAGTAAATCCTGGCTTTGGTAATTCCTTTCTATCTCTTATATGTGGCCTTCTACTCTACTTCCTACCCTATTTTGTCCTACTACCTGTTCATTGCCCTGGAACTACCCAACCAACTAAACTCCCCACCCAGCCAACCAACTGCCCAACCAACCAACCATCCGCCTAACCAACCAACCGCCCATCCAAGCAACCAACTGCCCAACCAACCAGTCAAATACCCAACCAACCAACAAACCAGCCACCCAACCAACCAACCAACTGCCTAACCAAGCAACCAACTGCCCAACTAACTGCCCAACCAACCGCCCAACCAACCAACTACCTAACCAACCAACCGCCCAACATGCCTAAACCAAGCCTCCTCCAAATGGCCTTGGACTATCTTCCTGAGCAGGAGGCTCCTCATTTTGGGTCTTGCTACCTATCTCTGAGCACTACACCAGTTCTCATACCCTCTACTTTACACTTACCTACACTATTTTGGTCTACTGCCTTCTCACTTCTCTGAACAGACCCTACCACTCACCACCATTACTAGGACTCCTCCAAGTGGTGCCTGGGGATGTCTGCCTGGGCAAGTAACTCCTGGCTTTGGTAATTCCTTCCTATCTCTTATATGTGGCCTTCTACTCTACTTCCCACTCTACTTTGGCCTACTACCTGTTCATTGCCCTGGAACTACCCCACCAACTAACTCCCCACCCAGCCAACCAACCGCCCAACCAACCAAACATCTGCCTAACCACCCAACCAACCGCCCATCCAAACAACCAACTGCCCAACCAACTACCCAACCAACCGCCCAACATGCCTAAACCAAGCCTCCTCCAAATGACCTTGGACTATCTTCCTGAGCAGGAGGCTCCTCATTTTGGGTCTTGCTACCTATCTCTGAGCACTACACCAGTTCTCATACCCTCTACTTTACACTTACCTACACTATTTTGGTCTACTGCCTTCTCACTTCTCTGAACAGACCCTACCACTCACCACCATTACTAGGACTCCTCCAAGTGGTGCCTGGGGATGTCTGCCTGGGCAAGTAACTCCTGGCTTTGGTAATTCCTTCCTATCTCTTATATGTGGCCTTCTACTCTACTTCCTACCCTATTTTGTCCTACTACCTGTTAATTGCCCTGGAACTACTCTATCAGCCACTTTAATGACTAGGACTCTTTTATGTGCACAGTCGATAAATCCTATTGATCTTATACGGGATTCCTTATAGAATGTTGGCATATTTTAGCTGTGTATCCTTCTGTGCTGCAGTTGGTCTCATGTGGTCCTCACTAGAGATAAGCAAACCCGCTGAAGTTCAGCAGACACCAAAAGGGGGGACCAACTAACCAGAACCAGTGCTGCTTGTCAGGAAATGCTGGGGTACCAACCACTAGTACTAACACTGCTTGTTGGAAAAAACTGTTGTAGCACCACTAGTTCTAGTATGGTTTGTTGGGAAATGTTAGTGTACCACCTCTACAACTAGTGCTGCTTGTTGGGAAATGCTTGTGCACCACCACTAGTACTAGTGCTGCTTGTTGGGAAAAGCTGGTGTACCACCACTAGTACTAGTACTGCTTGTTGGGAAAGGCTGGTGTACCACCACTAGTACTAGTGCTGCTTGTTGGGAAATGCTGGTGTGCCACCACTAGTACTAGTGCTGCTTGTTGGAAAATGGTGGTGTAACACCACTAACACTAACATTAGTGCTGCTTGTTGGGAAATGCTGGTGTATCACCACTAACACTTACATTAGTGCTACTTGTTGGGAAATGCTGGTGTACCACCACTAGTACTAGTACTGCTTGTTGGTAAAGGCTGGTGTACCACCACTAGTACTAGTACTGCTTGTTGGGAGATGCTGGTGTACCACCACTAGTACTAGTACTGCTTGTTGGGAAAGGCTGGTGTACCACCACTAGTATTAATGCAGCTTGTTGGGAAATACTGGTGTACCTCCACTAGTACTAGTGCTGCTTGTTGGAAAATGGTGGTGTAACACCACTAACACTAACACTAGTACTGCTTGTTGGGAAATGCTGGTGTACCACCACTAGTACTAGTACTGCTTGTTGGGAGATGCTGGTGTACCACCACTAGTACTGGTACTGCTTGTTGGGAAATGCTGGTGTACCAATACTAACACTAACACTAGTGCTGCTTGTTGGGAAATGCTGGTGTACCACCACTAGTACTAGTACTGCTTGTTGGGAAATGCTGGTGTACCACCACTAGTACTGGTACTGCTTGTTGGTAAAGGCTGGTGTACCACCACTAGTACTAGTACTGCTTGTTGGGAGATGCTGGTGTACCACCACTAGTACTAGTACTGCCTGTTGGGAAACACTGGTGTACCACCACTAGTATTAATGCAGCTTGTTGGGAAATACTGGTGTACCTCCACTAGTACTAGTGCTGCTTGTTGGAAAATGGTGGTGTAACACCACTAACACTAACACTAGTACTGCTTGTTGGGAAATGCTGGTGTACCACCACTAGTACTAGTACTGCTTGTTGGTAAATGCTGGTGTACCACCACTAGTACTAGTACTGCTTGTTGGGAGATGCTGGTGTACCACCACTAGTACTGGTACTGCTTGTTGGGAAATGCTGGTGTACCAATACTAACACTAACACTAGTGCTGCTTGTTGGGAAATGCTGGTGTACCACCACTAGTACTAGTACTGCTTGTTGGGAAATGCTGGTGTACCACCACTAGTACTGGTACTGCTTGTTGGGAAATGCTGGTGTACCACCACTAGTACTGGTACTGCTTGTTGGGAAATGCTGGTGTACCACCACTAGTACTAGTACTGCTTGTTGGGAAATGCTGGTGTACCACCACTAGTACTAGTACTGCTTGTTGGGAAAGGCTGGTGTACCACCACTAGTTCTAGTACTGCTTGTTGGGAGATGCTGGTGTACCACCACTAGTACTGGTACTGCTTGTTGGGAAATGCTGGTGTACCACCACTAGTACTGGTACTGCTTGTTGGGAAATGCTGGTGTACCACCACTAGTACTGGTACTGCTTGTTGGGAAATGCTGGTGTACCAATACTAACACTAACACTAGTGCTGCTTGTTGGGAAATGCTGGTGTACCACCACTAGTACTGGTACTGCTTGTTGGGAAATGCTGGTGTACCACCACTAGTACTGGTACTGCTTGTTGGGAAAGGCTGGTGTACCAATACTAACACTAACACTAGTGCTGCTTGTTGGGAAATGCTGGTGTACCACCACTAGTACTGGTACTGCTTGTTGGGAAATGCTGGTGTACCACCACTAGTACTGGTACTGCTTGTTGGGAAATGCTGGTGTACCACCACTAGTACTGGTACTGCTTGTTGGGAAAGGCTGGTGTACCACCACTAGTACTAGTACTGCTTGTTGGTAAAGGCTGGTGTACCACCACTAGTACTAGTACTGCTTGTTGGGAGATGCTGGTGTACCACCACTAGTACTGGTACTGCTTGTTGGGAAATGCTGGTGTACCAATACTAACACTAACACTAGTGCTGCTTGTTGGGAAATGCTGGTGTACCACCACTAGTACTAGTACTGCTTGTTGGGAAATGCTGGTGTACCACCACTAGTACTGGTACTGCTTGTTGGTAAAGGCTGGTGTACCACCACTAGTACTAGTACTGCTTGTTGGTAAAGGCTGGTGTACCACCACTAGTACTAGTACTGCTTGTTGGGAGATGCTGGTGTACCACCACTAGTACTAGTACTGCCTGTTGGGAAACACTGGTGTACCACCACTAGTATTAATGCAGCTTGTTGGGAAATACTGGTGTACCTCCACTAGTACTAGTGCTGCTTGTTGGAAAATGGTGGTGTAACACCACTAACACTAACACTAGTACTGCTTGTTGGGAAATGCTGGTGTACCACCACTAGTACTAGTACTGCTTGTTGGTAAATGCTGGTGTACCACCACTAGTACTAGTACTGCTTGTTGGGAGATGCTGGTGTACCACCACTAGTACTGGTACTGCTTGTTGGGAAATGCTGGTGTACCAATACTAACACTAACACTAGTGCTGCTTGTTGGGAAATGCTGGTGTACCACCACTAGTACTAGTACTGCTTGTTGGGAAATGCTGGTGTACCACCACTAGTACTGGTACTGCTTGTTGGGAAATGCTGGTGTACCAATACTAACACTAACACTAGTGCTGCTTGTTGGGAAATGCTGGTGTACCACCACTAGTACTAGTACTGCTTGTTGGGAAATGCTGGTGTACCACCACTAGTACTGGTACTGCTTGTTGGGAAATGCTGGTGTACCACCACTAGTACTGGTACTGCTTGTTGGGAAATGCTGGTGTACCACCACTAGTACTAGTACTGCTTGTTGGGAAATGCTGGTGTACCACCACTAGTACTAGTACTGCTTGTTGGGAAAGGCTGGTGTACCACCACTAGTTCTAGTACTGCTTGTTGGGAGATGCTGGTGTACCACCACTAGTACTGGTACTGCTTGTTGGGAAATGCTGGTGTACCACCACTAGTACTGGTACTGCTTGTTGGGAAATGCTGGTGTACCACCACTAGTACTGGTACTGCTTGTTGGGAAATGCTGGTGTACCAATACTAACACTAACACTAGTGCTGCTTGTTGGGAAATGCTGGTGTACCACCACTAGTACTGGTACTGCTTGTTGGGAAATGCTGGTGTACCACCACTAGTACTGGTACTGCTTGTTGGGAAAGGCTGGTGTACCAATACTAACACTAACACTAGTGCTGCTTGTTGGGAAATGCTGGTGTACCACCACTAGTACTGGTACTGCTTGTTGGGAAATGCTGGTGTACCACCACTAGTACTGGTACTGCTTGTTGGGAAATGCTGGTGTACCACCACTAGTACTGGTACTGCTTGTTGGGAAAGGCTGGTGTACCACCACTAGTACTAGTACTGCTTGTTGGTAAAGGCTGGTGTACCACCACTAGTACTAGTACTGCTTGTTGGGAGATGCTGGTGTACCACCACTAGTACTGGTACTGCTTGTTGGGAAATGCTGGTGTACCAATACTAACACTAACACTAGTGCTGCTTGTTGGGAAATGCTGGTGTACCACCACTAGTACTAGTACTGCTTGTTGGGAAATGCTGGTGTACCACCACTAGTACTGGTACTGCTTGTTGGTAAAGGCTGGTGTACCACCACTAGTACTAGTACTGCTTGTTGGTAAAGGCTGGTGTACCACCACTAGTACTAGTACTGCTTGTTGGGAGATGCTGGTGTACCACCACTAGTACTAGTACTGCCTGTTGGGAAACACTGGTGTACCACCACTAGTATTAATGCAGCTTGTTGGGAAATACTGGTGTACCTCCACTAGTACTAGTGCTGCTTGTTGGAAAATGGTGGTGTAACACCACTAACACTAACACTAGTACTGCTTGTTGGGAAATGCTGGTGTACCACCACTAGTACTAGTACTGCTTGTTGGTAAATGCTGGTGTACCACCACTAGTACTAGTACTGCTTGTTGGGAGATGCTGGTGTACCACCACTAGTACTGGTACTGCTTGTTGGGAAATGCTGGTGTACCAATACTAACACTAACACTAGTGCTGCTTGTTGGGAAATGCTGGTGTACCACCACTAGTACTAGTACTGCTTGTTGGGAAATGCTGGTGTACCACCACTAGTACTGGTACTGCTTGTTGGGAAATGCTGGTGTACCACCACTAGTACTGGTACTGCTTGTTGGGAAATGCTGGTGTACCACCACTAGTACTAGTACTGCTTGTTGGGAAATGCTGGTGTACCACCACTAGTACTAGTACTGCTTGTTGGGAAAGGCTGGTGTACCACCACTAGTTCTAGTACTGCTTGTTGGGAGATGCTGGTGTACCACCACTAGTACTGGTACTGCTTGTTGGGAAATGCTGGTGTACCACCACTAGTACTGGTACTGCTTGTTGGGAAATGCTGGTGTACCACCACTAGTACTGGTACTGCTTGTTGGGAAATGCTGGTGTACCAATACTAACACTAACACTAGTGCTGCTTGTTGGGAAATGCTGGTGTACCACCACTAGTACTGGTACTGCTTGTTGGGAAATGCTGGTGTACCACCACTAGTACTGGTACTGCTTGTTGGGAAAGGCTGGTGTACCAATACTAACACTAACACTAGTGCTGCTTGTTGGGAAATGCTGGTGTACCACCACTAGTACTGGTACTGCTTGTTGGGAAATGCTGGTGTACCACCACTAGTACTGGTACTGCTTGTTGGGAAATGCTGGTGTACCACCACTAGTACTGGTACTGCTTGTTGGGAAAGGCTGGTGTACCACCACTAGTACTAGTACTGCTTGTTGGGAAAGGCTGGTGTACCACCACTAGTACTAGTGCTGCTTGTTGGGAGATGCTGGTGTACCACCACTAGTATTAATGCTGAATGCTCGTATATACAATGTACGCCAAACAAAGTCACATTCAATTATTATTATTGCTATTACTATTTATTAGTAAAGTGAAGGCATCGTGCGTAGCGCTGTGTATGGATTACAGACAGGGAAAAGCATGCAGTACAGAGACTATTCTTCGATCTCCTGGATCCTCCTCCTCCGTAACAGTGGGATACAGACACATTAATATGGGAAGTGAAGCCTACCGATGTTGTGCGGGTTATCCTTCCCCACGACAGCCAAACGCCAAGTATCGCCGTCCGGGCAAATGAGAATGTCTTTCATTTTAGGCTGTAAGCAAGAAAAGACAGACGGGTGTAAAATCAGAGCATACTCTCCTTACCTCCCGCTCTGCTCCTATAAAACAACTCTCTTGTTATTTTATATCTACCGCTCCCTGGTATGACCACCTTTTTCCTTGATTAAAGCGTGGACTGAACCCCGCCTCCTACTGCTGCATTGCACTGTGTGAAGCACACAGCTTAGCCTCTATAGGCTATGCTACAGCCTCCATAGGCTATGCTCCAGCCTCCATAGGCTATGCTCCAGTCTCTATAGGCTATGCTCCAGCCTCCATAGGCTATTCTCCAGCCTCCATAGGCTATGCTCCAGTCTCTATAGGCTATGCTCCAGCCTCCATAGGCTATGCTCCAGTCTCTATAGGCTATGCTCCAGTCTCTATAGGCTATGCTCCAGCCTCCATAGGCTATGCTCCAGTCTCTATAGGCTATGCTCCAGCCTCCATAGGCTATGCTCCAGTCTCTATAGGCTATGCTCCAGCCTCTATAGGCTATGCTCCAGTCTCTATAGGCTATGCTCCAGCCTCTATAGGCTATGCTCCAGCCTCCATAGGCTATGCTCCAGTCTCTATAGGCTATGCTCCAGCCTCCATAGGCTATGCTCCAGTCTCTATAGGCTATGCTCCAGCCTCCATAGGCTATGCTCCAGTCTCCATAGGCTATGCTCCAGTCTCCATAGGCTATGCTCCAGCCTCCATAGGCTATGCTCCAGCCTCCATAGGCTATGATCCAGCCTCCATAGGCTATGCTCCAGTCTCTATAGGCTATGCTCCAGTCTCTATATGCTATGCTCCAGTCTCTATAGGCTATGCTCCAGCCTCCATAGGCTATGCTCCAGTCTCTATAGGCTATGCTCCAGCCTCCATAGGCTATGCTCCAGTCTCTATAGGCTATGCTCCAGCCTCCATAGGCTATGCTCCAGCCTCCATAGGCTATGCTCCAGTCTCTATAGGCTATGCTCCAGCCTCCATAGGCTATGCTCCAGCCTCCATAGGCTATGCTCCAGCCTCCATAGGCTATGCTCCAGTCTCCATAGGCTATGCTCCAGTTTCCATAGGCTATGCTCCAGTCTCTATAGGCTATGCTCCAGCCTCCATAGGCTATGCTCCAGTCTCTATAGGCTATGCTCCAGCCTCCATAGGCTATGCTCCAGCCTCCATAGGCTATGCTCCAGCCTCCATAGGCTATGCTCCAGCCTCCATAGGCTATGCTCCAGTCTCTATAGGCTATGCTCCAGCCTCCATAGGCTATGCTCCAGCCTCCATAGGCTATGCTCCAGCCTCCATAGGCTATGCTCCAGTCTCTATAGGCTATGCTCCAGCCTCCATAGGCTATGCTCCAGTCTCTATAGGCTATGCTCCAGCCTCCATAGGCTATGCTCCAGTCTCTATAGGCTATGCTCCAGTCTCTATAGGCTATGCTCCAGCCTCCATAGGCTATGCTCCAGCCTCCATAGGCTATGCTCCAGCCTCCATAGGCTATGCTCCAGTCTCTATAGGCTATGCTCCAGCCTCCATAGGCTATGCTCCAGCCTCCATAGGCTATGCTCCAGCCTCCATAGGCTATGCTCCAGCCTCCATAGGCTATGCTCCAGTCTCTATAGGCTATGCTCCAGCCTCCATAGGCTATGCTCCAGCCTCCATAGGCTATGCTCCAGCCTCCATAGGCTATGCTCCAGTCTCCATAGGCTATGCTCCAGTCTCTATAGGCTATGCTCCAGCCTCCATAGGCTATGCTCCAGTCTCTATAGGCTATGCTCCAGCCTCCATAGGCTATACTCCAGCCTCCATAGGCTATGCTCCAGTCTCTATAGGCTATGCTCCAGTCTCTATAGGCTATGCTCCAGCCTCCATAGGCTATGCTCCAGCCTCCATAGGCTATGCTCCAGCCCCCATAGGCTATGCTCCAGCCTCCATAGGCTATGCTCCAGCCTCCATAGGCTATGCTCCAGTCTCTATAGGCTATGCTCCAGCCTCCATAGGCTATGCTCCAGCCCCCATAGGCTATGCTCCAGCCTCCATAGGCTATGCTCCAGCCTCCATAGGCTATGCTCCAGTCTCTATAGGCTATGCTCCAGCCTCCATAGGCTATGCTCCAGCCTCCATAGGCTATGCTCCAGTCTCTATAGGCTATGCTCCAGCCTCCATAGGCTATGCTCCAGCCTCCATAGGCTATGCTCCAGCCACCATAGGCTATGCTCCAGTCTCCATAGGCTACGCTCCAGCCTCCATAGGCTATGCTCAGTCTCCATAGGCTATGCTCAGTCTCCATAGGCTATGCTCCAGCCACCATAGGCTATGCCCCAGCCTCCATAGGCTATGCTCCAGCCTCCATAGGCTATGCTTCGCCAGTGGGTTGTACTGCCGCCGCCACTGCCTCTTTCCTCCCCGGGACCACCACTTCCTAATGGATACAGGAAACAGCGGGCAATCCAGGGCAGCCTATAGGGTCTAGTTACCTTCTGCCCACCGCTAGTGGGTCCTCCTACTGCCACCACCGACTCTTTCCTCCCCGGGACCACCACTTCTTAATGGATGCAGGAAACAGCGGGCAGTGCAGGGCAGCCGATAGGGTCTAGTTATCAATTAGCCACTGCAGTTGCGTCGTCCTGCAGTCACCCTGCTCATCCTTCCCCCACCACTTGCCTCCCTGGCCTTCTTGTTTCTTGATTGGAATGTACAGGATGGTCTATGGGGCCGGCACAGCAACAGAGGCAAAGTGCGGTACACAATAGTCTACTGCGCTGTGCCACTTTTGTGCATTTCTACCCCTATAGGAGGGTCATCAGAGGGTCATTGCTGTGTCGCTTTTGTGTGTTTCCACCTCTGTATCCTCTTATTTCAAAGAACCTGACCCATCGTAGCTGTGGCCCCTTGCATGGCGCTGGCATTCTGCCTTCATCAGCTCAGATCTGTACCCACCCCAAAGTTTCCAGCTTGCTGCTCTATTGGTCATCATTCTGGATTCGCACCCCTGGATCCAATCAGTAAGGAAGCCTACTGGGTTATTAGTCATGATTCTAGATTCGTACCCCTTGCTCCAATCAGTAAGGAAGCCTACTGGGTTATTGGTCATGATTCTAGATTCGCACCCCTGGATCCAATCAGTACGGAAGCCTACTGGGTTATTAGTCATGATTCTAGATTCGTACCCCTGGCTCCAATCAGTAAGGAAGCCTACTGGGTTATTGGTCATGATTCTAGATTCGCAACCCTGGATCCAATCAGTAAGGAAGCCTATTGGGTTATTGGTCATGATTCTAGATTCGCACCCTTGGATCCTATCAGTAAGGAAGCCTACTGGGTTATTGGTCATCATTCTGGATTCGCACCCCTAGATCCAATCAGTAAGGAAGCCTACTGGGTTATTGGTCATCATTCTGGATTCGCACCCCTGGATCCAATAAGTAAGGAAGCCTACTGGGTTATTGGTCATGATTCTAGATTCGCACCCCTGGATCCAATCAATAAGGAAGCCTAATGGGTTTTTGGTCATGATTCTAGATTCGCACCCCTGGATCCAATCAGTAAGGAAGCCTACTGGGTTATTGGTCATGATTCTAGATTCGCACCCCTGGATCCAATCAATAAGGAAGCCTAATGGGTTTTTGGTCATGATTCTAGATTCGCACCCCTGGATCCAATCAGTAAGGAAGCCTACTGGGTTATTGGTCATCATTCTGGATTCGCACCCCTAGATCCAATCAGTAAGGAAGCCTACTGGGTTATTGGTCATCATTCTGGATTCGCACCCCTGGACCCAATCAAAAAGGAAGCCTAATGGGTTTTTGGTCATGATTCTAGAATCGCACTCCTGGATCCAATCAGTAAGGAAGCCTAATGGGTTTTTGGTCATGATTCTAGATTCGCACACCTGGATCCAATCAGTAAGGAAGCCTACTGGGTTATTGGTCATGATTCTAGATTCGCACCCCTGGATCCAATCAGTAAGGAAGCCTACTGGGTTTTTGGTCATGATTCTAGATTCGCACCCCTGGATCCAATCAGTAAGGAAGCCTACTGGGTTATTGGTCATGATTCTAGATTCGTACCCCTGGATCCAATCAGTAAGGAAGCCTACTGGGTTATTGGTCGTGATTCTAGATTTGCACCCCTGGATCCAATCAGTAAGGAAGCCTACTGGGTTTTTGGTCATGATTCTAGATTCCCACCCCTGGATCCAATCAGTAAGGAAGCCTACTGGGTTATTGGTCATGATTCTAGATTCGCACCCCTGGATCCAATCAGTAAGGAAGCCTAATGGGTTTTTGGTCATGATTCTAGATTCGCACCCCTGGATCCAATCAGTACGGAAGCCTACTGGGTTATTGGTCATGATTCTAGATTCGCACCCCTGGATCCAATCAGTAAGGAAGCCTAATGGGTTTTTGGTCATGATTCTAGATTCGCACCCCTGGATCCAATCAGTACGGAAGCCTACTGGGTTATTAGTCATGATTCTAGATTCGTACCCCTGGCTCCAATCAGTAAGGAAGCCTATTCGGTTATTGGTCATGATTCTAGATTCGCACCCTTGGATCCAATCAGTAAGGAAGCCTACTGGGTTATTGGTCATCATTCTGGATTCGCACCCCTAGATCCAATCAGTAAGGAAGCCTACTGGGTTATTGGTCATCATTCTGGATTCGCACCCCTAGATCCAATCAATAAGGAAGCCTACTGGGTTATTGGTCATGATTCTAGATTCGCACCCCTGGATCCAATCAATAAGGAAGCCTAATGGGTTTTTGGTCATGATTCTAGATTCGCACCCCTGGATCCAATCAGTAAGGAAGCCTACTGGGTTATTGGTCATGATTCTAGATTCGCACCCCTGGATCCAATCAATAAGGAAGCCTACTGGGTTATTGGTCATGATTCTAGATTCGCACCCCTGGATCCAATCAGTAAGGAAGCCTAATGGGTTTTTGGTCATGATTCTAGATTCGCACCCCTGGATCCAATCCGTAAGGAAGCCTACTGGGTTTTTGGTCATGATTCTAGATTCCCACCCCTGGATCCAATCAGTAAGGAAGCCTACTGGGTTATTGGTCATGATTCTAGATTCGCACCCCTGGATCCAATCAGTAAGGAAGCCTACTGGGTTATTGGTCATGATTCTAGATTTGCACCCCTGGATCCAATCAGTAAGGAAGCCTACTGGGTTATTGGTCATGATTCTAGATTCGTACCCCTGGATCCAATCAGTAAGGAAGCCTACTGGGTTATTGGTCATCATTCTGGATTCGCACCCCTGGATCCAATCAGTAAGGAAGCCTACTGGGTTATTGGTCATGATTCTAGATTCGTACCCCTGGATCCAATCAGTAAGAAGCCTACTGGGTTATTGGTCGTGATTCTAGATTCGCACCCCTGGATCCAATCAGTAAGGAAGCCCACTGGGTTATTGGTCATGATTCTAGATTCGCACCCCTGGATCCAATCAGTAAGGAAGCCTAATGGGTTTTTGGTCATGATTCTAGATTCGCACCCCTGGATCCAATCAGTAAGGAAGCCTACTGGGTTTTTGGTCATGATTCTAGATTCGCACCCCTGGATCCAATCAGTAAGGAAGCCTACTGGGTTATTGGTCATGATTCTAGATTCGTACCCCTGGATCCAATCAGTAAGGAAGCCTACTGGGTTATTGGTCATGATTCTAGATTCGCACCTCTGGATCCTATCAGTAAGGAAGCCTAATGGGTTATTAGTCATGATTCTAGATTCGCACCCCTGGATCCAATCAGTAAGAAGCCTACTGGGTTATTAGTCATGATTCTAGATTCACACCCCTGGATCCAATCAGTAAGGAAGCCTACTGGGTTATTGGTTCTGATTCTAGATTCGCACCCCTGGATCCAATCAGTAAGGAAGCCTACTGGGTTATTGGTCATGATTCTAGATTCGCACCCCTGGATCCAATCAGCAAGGAAGCCTACTGGGTTATTGGTCATGATTCTAGATTCGCAACCCTGGATCCAATCAGTAAGGAAGCCCACTGGGTTTTTGGTCATGATTCTAGATTTGCACCCCTGGATCCAATCAGTAAGGAAGCCTACTGGGTTATTGGTCATGATTCTAGATTCGCACCCCTGGATCCAATCAGTAAGGAAGCCTACTGGGTTATTGGTCATGATTCTAGATTCGCACCCCTGGATCCAATCAGTAAGGAAGCCTAATGGGTTTTTGGTCATGATTCTAGATTCGCACCCCTGGATCCAATCAGTACGGAAGCCTACTGGGTTATTGGTCATGATTCTAGATTCGCACCCCTGGATCCAATCAGTAAGGAAGCCTAATGGGTTTTTGGTCATGATTCTAGATTCGCACCCCTGGATCCAATCAGTACGGAAGCCTACTGGGTTATTAGTCATGATTCTAGATTCGTACCCCTGGCTCCAATCAGTAAGGAAGCCTATTGGGTTATTGGTCATGATTCTAGATTCGCACCCTTGGATCCAATCAGTAAGGAAGCCTACTGGGTTATTGGTCATCATTCTGGATTCGCACCCCTAGATCCAATCAGTAAGGAAGCCTACTGGGTTATTGGTCATCATTCTGGATTCGCACCCCTAGATCCAATCAATAAGGAAGCCTACTGGGTTATTGGTCATGATTCTAGATTCGCACCCCTGGATCCAATCAATAAGGAAGCCTAATGGGTTTTTGGTCATGATTCTAGATTCGCACCCCTGGATCCAATCAGTAAGGAAGCCTACTGGGTTATTGGTCATGATTCTAGATTCGCACCCCTGGATCCAATCAATAAGGAAGCCTACTGGGTTATTGGTCATGATTCTAGATTCGCACCCCTGGATCCAATCAGTAAGGAAGCCTAATGGGTTTTTGGTCATGATTCTAGATTCGCACCCCTGGATCCAATCCGTAAGGAAGCCTACTGGGTTTTTGGTCATGATTCTAGATTCCCACCCCTGGATCCAATCAGTAAGGAAGCCTACTGGGTTATTGGTCATGATTCTAGATTCGCACCCCTGGATCCAATCAGTAAGGAAGCCTACTGGGTTATTGGTCATGATTCTAGATTTGCACCCCTGGATCCAATCAGTAAGGAAGCCTACTGGGTTATTGGTCATGATTCTAGATTCGTACCCCTGGATCCAATCAGTAAGGAAGCCTACTGGGTTATTGGTCATCATTCTGGATTCGCACCCCTGGATCCAATCAGTAAGGAAGCCTACTGGGTTATTGGTCATGATTCTAGATTCGTACCCCTGGATCCAATCAGTAAGAAGCCTACTGGGTTATTGGTCGTGATTCTAGATTCGCACCCCTGGATCCAATCAGTAAGGAAGCCCACTGGGTTATTGGTCATGATTCTAGATTCGCACCCCTGGATCCAATCAGTAAGGAAGCCTAATGGGTTTTTGGTCATGATTCTAGATTCGCACCCCTGGATCCAATCAGTAAGGAAGCCTACTGGGTTTTTGGTCATGATTCTAGATTCGCACCCCTGGATCCAATCAGTAAGGAAGCCTACTGGGTTATTGGTCATGATTCTAGATTCGTACCCCTGGATCCAATCAGTAAGGAAGCCTACTGGGTTATTGGTCATGATTCTAGATTCGCACCTCTGGATCCTATCAGTAAGGAAGCCTAATGGGTTATTAGTCATGATTCTAGATTCGCACCCCTGGATCCAATCAGTAAGAAGCCTACTGGGTTATTAGTCATGATTCTAGATTCACACCCCTGGATCCAATCAGTAAGGAAGCCTACTGGGTTATTGGTTCTGATTCTAGATTCGCACCCCTGGATCCAATCAGTAAGGAAGCCTACTGGGTTATTGGTCATGATTCTAGATTCGCACCCCTGGATCCAATCAGCAAGGAAGCCTACTGGGTTATTGGTCATGATTCTAGATTCGCAACCCTGGATCCAATCAGTAAGGAAGCCCACTGGGTTTTTGGTCATGATTCTAGATTTGCACCCCTGGATCCAATCAGTAAGGAAGCCTACTGGGTTATTGGTCATGATTCTAGATTCGCACCGCTGGATCCAATAAGTAAGGAAGCCTACTGGGTTATTGGTCGTGATTCTAGATTCGCACCCCTGGATCCAATCAGTAAGGAAGCCTACTGGGTTATTGGTCATGATTCTAGATTCGCATCCCTGGATCCAATCAGTAAGGAAGCCTACTGGGTTATTGGTCATGATTCTAGATTCGCACCCCTGGATCCAATCAGTAAGGAAGCCTACTGGGTTATTGGTCGTGATTCTAGATTCGCACCCCTGGATCCAATCAGTAAGGAAGCCTACTGGGTTATTGGTCATGATTCTAGATTCGCACCCCTGGATCCAATCAGCAAGGAAGCCTACTGGGTTATTGGTCATGATTCTAGATTCGCAACCCTGGATCCAATCAGTAAGGAAGCCTACTGGGTTTTTGGTCATGATTCTAGATTTGCACCCCTGGATCCAATCAGTAAAGAAGCCTACTGGGTTATTGGTCATGATTCTAGATTCGCACCCCTGGATCCAATCAGTAAGGAAGCCTACTGGGTTTTTGGTCATGATTCTAGATTCGCACCCCTGGATCCAATCAGTAAGGAAGCCTACTGGGTTATTGGTCATGATTCTAGATTCGTACCCCTGGATCCAATCAGTAAGAAGCCTACTGGGTTATTGGTCGTGATTCTAGATTCGCACCCCTGGATCCAATCAGTAAGGAAGGCCACTGGGTTATTGGTCATGATTCTAGATTCGCACCCCTGGATCCAATCAGTAAGGAAGCCTAATGGGTTTTTGGTCATGATTCTAGATTCGCACCCCTGGATCCAATCAGTAAGGAAGCCTACTGGGTTTTTGGTCATGATTCTAGATTCGCACCCCTGGATCCAATCAGTAAGGAAGCCTACTGGGTTATTGGTCATGATTCTAGATTCGTACCCCTGGATCCAATCAGTAAGGAAGCCTACTGGGTTATTGGTCATGATTCTAGATTCGCACCTCTGGATCCTATCAGTAAGGAAGCCTAATGGGTTATTAGTCATGATTCTAGATTCGCACCCCTGGATCCAATCAGTAAGAAGCCTACTGGGTTATTAGTCATGATTCTAGATTCACACCCCTGGATCCAATCAGTAAGGAAGCCTACTGGGTTATTGGTTCTGATTCTAGATTCGCACCCCTGGATCCAATCAGTAAGGAAGCCTACTGGGTTATTGGTCATGATTCTAGATTCGCACCCCTGGATCCAATCAGCAAGGAAGCCTACTGGGTTATTGGTCATGATTCTAGATTCGCAACCCTGGATCCAATCAGTAAGGAAGCCCACTGGGTTTTTGGTCATGATTCTAGATTTGCACCCCTGGATCCAATCAGTAAGGAAGCCTACTGGGTTATTGGTCATGATTCTAGATTCGCACCGCTGGATCCAATAAGTAAGGAAGCCTACTGGGATATTGGTCATCATTCCAGATTCACACCCCTGGATCCAATCAGTAAGGAAGCCTACTGGGTTATTGGTCGTGATTCTAGATTCGCACCCCTGGATCCAATCAGTAAGGAAGCCTACTGGGTTATTGGTCATGATTCTAGATTCGCATCCCTGGATCCAATCAGTAAGGAAGCCTACTGGGTTATTGGTCATGATTCTAGATTCGCACCCCTGGATCCAATCAGTAAGGAAGCCTACTGGGTTATTGGTCGTGATTCTAGATTCGCACCCCTGGATCCAATCAGTAAGGAAGCCTACTGGGTTATTGGTCATGATTCTAGATTCGCACCCCTGGATCCAATCAGCAAGGAAGCCTACTGGGTTATTGGTCATGATTCTAGATTCGCAACCCTGGATCCAATCAGTAAGGAAGCCTACTGGGTTTTTGGTCATGATTCTAGATTTGCACCCCTGGATCCAATCAGTAAGGAAGCCTACTGGGTTATTGGTCATGATTCTAGATTCGCACCGCTGGATCCAATAAGTAAGGAAGCCTACTGGGATATTGGTCATCATTCCAGATTCACACCCCTGGATTCAATCAGTAAGGAAGCCTACTGGGTTATTGGTCGTGATTCTAGATTCGCACCCCTGGATCCAATCAGTAAGGAAGCCTACTGGGTTATTGGTCATGATTCTAGATTCACACCCCTGGATCCAGTCAGTAAGGAAGCCTACTGGGTTATTGGTCATGATTCTAGATTCACACCCCTGGATCCAATCAGTAAGGAAGCCTACTGGGTTATTGGTCATGATTCTAGATTCGCACCGCTGGATCCAATAAGTAAGGAAGCCTACTGGGATATTGGTCATCATTCCAGATTCACACCCCTGGATTCAATCAGTAAGGAAGCCTACTGGGTTATTGGTCGTGATTCTAGATTCGCACCCCTGGATCCAATCAGTAAGGAAGCCTACTGGGTTATTGGTCATGATTCTAGATTCACACCCCTGGATCCAGTCAGTAAGGAAGCCTACTGGGTTATTGGTCATGATTCTAGATTCACACCCCTGGAGCCAATCAGTAAGGAAGCCCACTGGCTTATGATTGGAGGAAAAAGCGACCCATGATGACAGTGGAAGGAGGATAGTTTAGTGGTGGGTAAGTTGAGGTCTCCTGGTTCTTGTCTTTAAATACAAGCTTACCCTATAGCCCAGTGCTGATGCTCTCCAGCTAAGGGACAGGTGAGGGCATAAGGGTCATCAGAGGGTCAGAGCGAAGAAGGGAGAGTCTGTATCAGTAACTTTGTGTCCTTCAGTATCACTAAACCCCCTCCCACCCACCTAGTCCTCCCACCCACCTAGTCCTCCCACCCACCTAGTCCTCCCACCCACCTAGTCCTCCAGCAGTACAGCAGAGAGCTGTAGGATATCTTACCAAGAAATATTTAACATAAGGAGGATCAGGACAGAACGGGTCGCTGGGACTCCTTCTGTTCCTCGCGTTTCCTGTGTGATCCTTGCACTCTTCATCGGGCCTGACATGCACCACCTCTTGCTGCAGCTTTCTTGTTTTCTTCTTTCCTGAAAGAAAGATTAGCGCTGAAGTCATTCCGCAGGCCAGAAAAAAAAGCTACACTCACCTTTAATCCCCTTCACAGGTTTCTGACAGTCTAATTCCAGTCCTGCAGCACCATTGTCCATCCACTTTCATCCATTCAATGCCAATCAATGGTATATTACTAGGATTCCCCCCAACTTGCAGCTCAGGAGCCACATGGGCTTTTTTGTGCAGCTTGCAGACTTCCCGAAGTTATTACGTTAGCAGGCAAAGAAGTGTGCCGGCTTACCTGTCTTTCCAGCTACCATCCCTCACTCTGGCTTACCTGTCTTTGAAGCTTCTATCACTGCACTTTGGCTTACCAGTCTGGGAGCCTGCATCTCACACTCTGCGACCCCTGTGACCCTTGTGTCTTTAACCTCCCTGGCGGTGTTCCCGAGCGTGACTCGGGGTTAATTTTCGCTGCAAGTAGCGGTAACCCCGAGTCACGCTCGGGGTAGATTAGGCAGAGGAGCAGAGTCTGGCAGGGAGTCTCCTTACCTTTTCCTTGCGATCCAGCGATGTCCCCGCTGTGATCGCCGGTGAGAGCCCCGGCAGATGCATCCCTCTGACTTCCTGGTTCCGTCTCTGTGAGCCGCAGAGGCTCATGGGGGCGGAACTGGGCGGCAGATTCAAAAGTGAAACACACACACAGTCAAGTGATACAGTGAAATCCTGTGAGATTACACTGTATCACCTCAGATTTGACACTGTAACACCTCATATTTGCCCTTTGATCATCCTACACTGCCCTGCCTGCCCTTTTTCTGCCCATAAAATAAATTTTTTACCATGGCATCAAAGCGTCACTTTAGAATCTCCAAAGCGGTTTTGGATCAGATAAATGACAGCGGCAGCGACACAGAGCCCCTCGCAGAAATGAGCGATAGCGATTCGTGGCAAGATTCGTCATCTGACTCTGACACTGACCAGAGAAGTGGCGACAGCGATGATTCTGCACCCGAGCTCAGTGATGTGCGCACTTGGTGCCCAATTGATTGCGGTATGGATAAGGTACCGCTGCCAAGATTTCCGTTTACTGGATCACCTGGGATGAAGGTAGACGTACCTTTGGCGTACCTAAAATTATTTGTCACAGATGACGTCAGTGAAAAGATTGTCACGGAGACAAATCACTACAACGAGCAGCAATCCGCAACTCTGCGTAGCAAGTTTTCCAGGAACAGAAAATGGGAACCGGTGACTAAAGAGGACATCTGGAAGTTCCTGGGGCTAATACTTCTTTCTGGGGTGGTGGGGAAACCCCTGCAGAAATGGTACTGGACTACCAATAAATTGCTGGCAACCCCATTTTTTGGCACCATCATGTCCGAGTGCCGATTTTCCCTCATAATGAAGAATTTGCACTTCACCAACAATGAGGAATTTGACGAAGCCACACATCCAGCGCCAAAACTCAAGAAGATCTGGGAAGTATACCAAATGATCCTAAAAAATTTCCAGCAGTCCTATGTGCCAGATAGAGACATCAGCATTGATGAAAGTCTGATGGCTTACAAGGGACGCCTCAGCTGGATTCAATTCATCGCATCCAAGAGAGCACGGTTTGGAATAAAATCCTATATGCTCTGCGAGTCTGCCACTGGCTATATATGGAATTCCGTCATATACACCGGTAAAAGAACACAATTCAACCCCAGATACAACGGCTATGGGATGGCAACGTCATCAGTCCTCACACTGCTTGAGCCATTGCTGAACCAGGGGTATTGTGTGACAACGGACAACTTTTACACATCGCCTGAGCTGTACGAGTTTCTGATAAAACACAAGACTGATGGATATGGAACTGTTAGGCCCAACTGACGTGACCTGCCATCTCAGTTTGCCAAGAAAAAACTGAAAACAGGAGAAATGGTTTCCTGGCAGAAAGGAAAGATGATGGCAATGCGTTGGCGTGACAAAAAAGACGTGTGCCTAATGAGTACAGTGCATAACACCTCCACTGTTATGGTCCACACAAGAGGTGGGAAAGATGTCATGAAGCCACAACTTGTGATTGACTACAACAACACCATGGGAGGAGTCGATAGAGCCGATCAGGCAATGACATTTTATCCGGCTATGCGGAAACAACAAAAAAAATATTACAAAAAAATCTTCAGGCATCTCCTGGAACAATGCCTCTGGAATGCCTATATACTGCACAGAGGAAAGAGTGACAAGCCTCTTGTTCATTCTGACTTTATCTGGAAGGTGGCCGAGCGGATTTTTGTGAACTACCAAACGCCATCAGTGGCCGTGAACAGATCTGGACGTCGTGATGTTGACGTTGTCAACCCAGAACGCCTGACTGGTCATCACTTTATGGATTACATCACGCCAACCGCAAAAAAGGCAGCACCTACAAGGATGTGCGTAGTTTGCTGCTCAAAGTGAGATGGCAATGGAAAAAAAATCAGAAAGGAAACCAGGTTCCATTGCCCTGATTGTGACGTCGGTCTATGTGCAGTCCCATGTTTCAAAATTTACCACACCCAGGATGTTTACTGAATTTTCTTTGTTTGACAAATTTCATTATTTATTACATTATTGAATAAAATTATATTATTTATTAGATTATAATTCATGATTTTATGTTTCGAACTTTATCACATCTGAGAGGTCTACTAGAGTCTTCTGTGGTCAGGTTTAAGTAAGTAATTACTAAGAATTGCAGGCCTACAATACATAACACCAAATTTCCATACAAAAAAATGGTAACGCTTTTGGTACAAAATTCCAGACATAATCATAACGCCAGGGAGGTTAAAGGGACAGTCCTGGCTAAATAACTCTTTTTCATGGAAGCAGCCATTATGAGAACTACTGTGGCATACCACTCCATTGACTTCTATTGAGAGTAGAACTCTGCATGTTCCAGGTAATCCCATAATGGCTGCACCCATGAACCACAAGAGTTATTTACACTGGACTTTCCCTTTAAAAGCAGCTGCTCAGCCACCTGACCACCCAATCCATCCTGCACGGCCGTGTCCCCTGCACAGTCATTGGATGGCTCAAGGTACCTTCCTTTACTCATACATATATAAAGTAACTCTGCTGAATCCTTTTTGAGGCCCAACTGCAAAAATTCCCAAACCTTCAGGATATTTGCCCTCCTCAGCGGGCTCAGCTCTGACCCTCAAATATTAAAGCGAATCTTTCATGCCTTTCATGCATTTGGCATTGTTTTACTTTTTGTTGGTATGTCTTTAAATTGGACCAGAACCCAAGACGAGTGGCCTGGGAATCTATAAGATTCCAGAGCTGATCCAGAGCTGCCAGCGCGCTCGGAGCAGCTTGCCTTAGACAAAGGCTTAGACGATGTGCCGTCTCCAAGCGCACTGATTGGAGCGGTCGCGCTTGCGCCATAGAACCGGGAAGAGGTGGGTTGGTTTTGGCGATCTGGGGGCTTTCACACAGCAGTTGGGGTGCCCTGGGGGAAAGGACCAAAACCCAGGATAGTCAAAATTTTTGGTTTTGGTCCACTTTAACTATTGTCATTTATTTAACTATTGAACACCTAGAAGAAGGATGACCCCCCCCAATGCGTTGGCCAAAGTGGTGGAAGAGGCCAAAGAAGCCAAACTGGGTCACAGGTCGTTATCTATCTCTCAAATCGTTACAAAATATTTAATATATATATATATATATATATATATATATATATATATTTTATATATTTCATATTATTTTGACTTTAGGACTGCTTTAATCTCATTTTAACCAATAATGGAGTGGACAGTGCCCCTTCATTTAAGATACAAAGCTCCCCCCCATCAAAATTCCTATAAAATTAAACTGGCCTCCCTTGCACCTTCCTGCTCTCCAGGTCTCCAGACTTTCTTTCCGAAGCTCCTTGGTCAAGATTTTAGGCCACAGCTCCTAATACAGGAGGATTGTGCCACAGTGTTCATGGGTGTGGAGCGGGCCCCCGGGCACCAAACCTGGTGGAGGCCTCAGATACAGTATTTTTTTCTCCTTTAAAATAATAGTCCAGCCAAGTAACTGATTGGTGGTTGTCTGGCACCCGCCTACTTACTGGAACGTCAGATCGAGTCCCTTGAGTGGGTGCGTGTTGCTCAGGAACTCCTGCTTTGCCATTCTGGGTGGGGGGTAGTGTAGTCGCCCGGCTGGTCTAGCCGGAAACAGTTCTTTGCATTGAGTTGCAGCAGCTGTGCTTGGTGGCTTATGTGCAGTGACAGCTCTGCCCGCACCCATCACTGTAGCATTGCTGGCGGTGGATTTGTTGTTCTACACTCTCCATCCTTTCCTGTGGTGGCTTTGGCTGCCCAGACACTGTTGCCGGCCCGTCAGACCAAAGACTGAAAAGCCTCCAGGACCAGACCATAACCCAAAGGTTGGTGGAGGCCCCCTTTGCAGGGCAAGTGGTGGAGGCCCCGGGGCACCCTCCTCATAATTCAGCCCTGAGTGGCATAATGTTTTTCGCGGTTGGTGTAGGAGATGCATGTATGTTATGGGTCTGGTGAGCACCCATTATAATACTCCCTATTATGTTATTGAGAGATGAGAATTTGTACCATTTGGGCTAGATGTGGCATCTTCCCATCCAGTGGTGACACATGTTGCTCCCTCACTGATGACATCGGAGGTTTCGGGAAGACACACAGGGGACACGCGGTCATTGAAAGTCACACGGTTGCTCATTCTCAGAAGGGTGTAACCTTGTCTCTGGATGACCTGTAAAATGATCATTACAAATTAGATTTCCATGACCAACCAGGAACATCCTGCCCTTAAAGCTTGAGTTTCAGACGCCTGAAATTCTCACCTTTTCCTGGATCCCCGGGCGGAATTGGAACTCAGCAGTTGGACCCCTGGGTGGCCACGCAGGTTGTGCTTGTGTCCTCCACTCTGGCACCAGAGCCCAATTGCAGGGTTCCATTTCCGGCCAAGGTTTCAGTCTCCTAAGCTTACTTGGTTTTCCATAGTCTCAGTGGACAGGAAGTGACATCACTCTTGCTCTGAGACGTCCCTCCCAGCTTTATTGACAGCACTATTTAAATGGACAGCTGGCCTGTCTTCATTGCTCTGTTATCAGTTCTTGTTTCCTGCGTTTCCTGACTGATTTCCTGGATTGACCTGGCATGCTCTTGGATCAGCACTGGGACAAATTACATGGTTTTAACTTGGAATTGTTTATTGGACTTTGCCTGTTCGCTGCCAGCCCCTGAACTCGAATTGTTTATTGGACTTTGCCAGCCCCTGAACTCGGATTGTTTATTGGATTTTGCCAGCCCCTTAACTGGGATGGTTTATTGGACTTTGCCAGCCCCTTAACTCGGATTGTTTATCGGACATTGCCACACCCTGAACTCGGATTGGTTATTGGACTATTCCAGCCCCTGAATTCGGATTGTTTATCTTACTTTGCCACACTCTGAACTCAGATTGTTTATTGAACTTTGCCAGCCCCTGAACTCGGATGGTTTATTAGACTTTGCCAGCACCTGAACTCGGATTGTTTATCGGACTTTGCCACACCCTGAACTGCGATTGTTTATTGGACTTTGCCAGCCCCTGAACTCAGATTTTTATCGGATTTTGCCACACCCTGAACTCGGATTGTTTATTGGACTTTGCCAGCCCCTGAACTCGGATTGTTTATCGGACTCTACCAGCCCCTTAACTCAGGTTTTTTATTTGACTTTGCCAGCCCCTGAACTAGGATTGTTTATCGGACTTTTCCAGCCCCTGAACTAGGATTGTTTATCGGACTTTTCCAGCCCCTTGAACTCAGATTGTTTATCGGACTTTTCCAGCCCCCGAACTCCGATTGTTTATCGGACTTTGCCAGCCCCTGAACTCAGATTGTTTAATGGACTCTGCCAGCCCCTTAACTCGGGTTGTTTATTGGACTTTGCAAGCCCCTGAACCAGGATTGTTTATCGTACTTTTCCAGCCCCTGAACTCAGAAAGTTTATCACACTTTGCCAGCCCCTGAACCCAGATTGTTTATCTGACTTTGCGAGCCCCTGAACTCAGATTGTTTATCGGACTTTGCCAGCCCCTAATTTTGGATTGTTTATCGGACTTTGCCAGCCCCTGAACTTAGATTGTTTATCAGACTTTGCCAGCCCCTGAAACAAATTGTTTATCAGACTTTGCCAGCCCCTGAACTCGGATTGTTTATTGGACTTTGCCAGCCCCTGAACTTAGATTGTTTATCAGACTTTGCCAGCCCCTGAAACAAATTGTTTATCAGACTTTGCCAGCCCCTGAACTCGGATTGTTTATTGGACTTTGCCAGCCCCTGAACTAGGATTGTTTATCGGACTTTTCCAGCCCCTGAACTAGGATTGTTTATCGGACTTTTCCAGCCCCTGAACTCAGATTGTTTATCGGACTTTTCCAGCCCCTTGAACTCAGATTGTTTATCGGACTTTTCCAGCCCCTGAACTCAGATTGTTTATCGGACTTTGCCAGCCCCTGAACTCGTATTGTTTATCGGACTTTGCCAGCCCCTGAACTCGTATTGTTTATCGGACTTTGCCAGCCCCTGAACTCGTATTGTTTATCGGACTTTGCCAGCTCCTAATTTCGGATTGTTTATCGGACTTTGCCAGCCCTTAATTTTGAATTGTTTATTGGACTTTGCCAGCCCCGAACGCCGATTGTTTATCGGACTTTGCCAGCCCCTGAACTCAGATTGTTTAATGGACTCTGCCAGCCCCTTAACTCGGGTTGTTTATTGGACTTTGCAAGCCCCTGAACCAGGATTGTTTATCGTACTTTTCCAGCCCCTGAACTCAGAAAGTTTATCACACTTTGCCAGCCCCTGAACCCAGATTGTTTATCTGACTTTGCGAGCCCCTGAACTCAGATTGTTTAGCGGACTTTGCCAGCCCCTAATTTTGGATTGTTTATCGGACTTTGCCAGCCCCTGAACTTAGATTGTTTATCAGACTTTGCCAGCCCCTGAAACAAATTGTTTATCAGACTTTGCCAGCCCCTGAACTCGGATTGTTTATCGGACTTTGCCATCCCCTTAACTCAGATTTTTCTATCGGACTTTACCAGCCATTAATTTTGGATTGTTTACCAGACTTTGCCAGCCCCTAATTTCGGATTGCTTATCAGACTTTGCCAGCCCCTGAACTCGGATTGTTTATCAGACTTTACCAGCCCCTGAACTCAAATTATTTATCGGACTTTGCCAGCCCCTGTACTCGGGTTGTTTATCGGACTTTGCCAGCTCCTAATTTCGGATTGTTTATCGGACTTTGCCAGCCCCTAATTTTGGATTGTTTATCTGACTTTGACAGCCCCTGAACTTGGATTGTTTATCAGACTTTTCCAGCACCTGAACTTGGATTGTTTATCGGACTTTGCCAGCCCCTAATTTTGTATTGTTTATCGGACTTTGCCAGCCCCTTAACTTGGATTGTTTATCAGACTTTGCCAGCCCCTGATATTGAATTGTTTATTGGACTTTGCCAGCCCCTCTGAACTCGGAAAGTTTATAGACTTTGCCATTCCCTGAACTCGGATTGTTTATCGGACTTTGCCAGCTCCTAAGTTCGGATTGTTTATCGGACTTTGCCATCCCCTTAACTCAGATTGTTTATCTGACTTTGCGAGCCCCTGAACTCAGATTGTTTATCGGACTTTGCCAGCCCCTAATTTCAGATTGTTTATCAGACTTTGCCAGCCCCTGAACTCGAATTGTTTATCAGACTTTACCAGCCCCTGAACTCAAATTGTTTATCAGATTTTGCCAGCCCCTGAACTCGGACTGATTATCAGACTTTGCCAGCCCCTGAACTCGGATTGTTTATCGGACTTTTCCAGCTCCTAATTTCGGATTGTTTATCGGACTTTGCCAGCTCCTAATTTCGGATTGTTTATCGGACTTTGCCAGTCCCTAATTTCGGATTGTTTATCGGACTTTGCCAGCCCCTAATTTCAGATTGTTTATCTGACTTTGCCAGCCCCTGAACTTGAATTGTTTATCAGACTTTTCCAGCACCTGAACTTGGATTGTTTATCGGACTTTGCCAGCCCCTAATTTTGTATTGTTTATCGGACTTTGCCAGCCCCTTAACTTGGATTGTTTATCAGACTTTGCCAGCCCCTGAAATCGAATTGTTTATAGACTTTGCCATTCCCTGAACTCGGATTGTTTATCAGACTTTTCCAGCCCCTGAACTCAGATTGTTTATCGGACTTTGCCAGCTCCAAATTTCGGATTGTTTATCGGAGTTTGCCAGCCCCAAATTTTGGATTGTTTATTGGACTTTGCCAGCCCCTGAACTTGGGTTGTTTATTGGACTTTGCCAGCCCCCTAGCTAGGATTTTTTATCGGACTTTGCCAGCCCCTGAACTCAGATTGTTTATCGGACTTTGCCAGCCCCTGAACTCGTATTGTTTATCGGACTTTGCCAGCCCCTGAACTCGTATTGTTTATCGGACTTTGCCAGCCCCTGAACTCGTATTGTTTATCGGACTTTGCCAGCTCCTAATTTCGGATTGTTTATCGGACTTTGCCAGCCCTTAATTTTGAATTGTTTATTGGACTTTGCCAGCCCCGAACTCCGATTGTTTATCGGACTTTGCCAGCCCCTGAACTCAGATTGTTTAATGGACTCTGCCAGCCCCTTAACTCGGGTTGTTTATTGGACTTTGCAAGCCCCTGAACCAGGATTGTTTATCAGACTTTTCCAGCCCCTGAACTCAGATTGTTTATCGGACTTTGCCAGCTCCAAATTTCGGATTGTTTATCGGAGTTTGCCAGCCCCAAATTTTGGATTGTTTATTGGACTTTGCCAGCCCCTGAACTTGGGTTGTTTATTGGACTTTGCCAGCCCCCTAGCTAGGATTTTTTATCGGACTTTGCCAGCCCCTGAACTCGGATTGTTTATCAGACTTTGCTAGCCCCTGAACTTGGATTGTTTATCTGGCTTTTCTAGCCCCTCAACTCGGATTGTTTATCGGACTTTGCCAGCCCCTAATTTTGGATTGTTTATCGGACTTTGCCAGACCCGAATTTCGGATCGTTTATCGGACTTTGCCAGCCGCAAATTTCGGATTGTTTATTAGACTTTGCTAGCCCCTGAATTTGGATTGTTTATCTGACTTTTCCAGAGCCTGAACTCGGATTGTTTATCGGACTTTGGCAGCCTCTAATTTCGGATTGTTTATTGGACTTTGCCAGCCCCTGAACTTGGATTGTTTATTAGACTTTGCCAGCCCCTGAACTCGAATTGTTTATCACACTTTGCCAGCCCCTGAACTCGGATTGTTTATTGGACTTTGCCAGAGCCTGAACTTGGATTGTTTATCGGACTCTGCCAGCCCCTGAACTTGGATGGTTTATCGGACTTTGCCAGCCCCTAATTTTGGATTGTTTATCGGACTCTGCCAGCCCCTGAATTCGGATTGTTTATCGGACTTTGCCAGCTCCTGAATTTGGATTGTTTATCGGACTCTGCCAGCCCCTGAACTTGGATTGTTTATCAAACTTTGCCAGCCCCTGAACTTGATTAGTTTTATTGGACTCCTCAGCTCAGCCCTATCTACCTGTCAGAAGTCTACGCTTACATGGTTGAAGCCGCAAGGCTTGACAGAAGGTTTCAGGAACAGGTTAGAATTGCAGGCATTTTGGGGGCGATGTGTGTGGGGGGCTGCCCCACCAGTCTAGCCGTTGATGGGTGTTGATCCACTTTAAGACACCAGGGGGTGAAATGGAAGATCATGAAGCAATACAGACAAGTAACTGCTCCAATAGGATGTTCCCAGTGGCCAAGTCAACCAGCTGCAGGAGAACTAACAAAGGTTGGGGGACCCTACTCTACAAGGAAAGAGGATTTCTATATGAATCAGGTCAGCAACTCGCATGTGAAACATCTTTACCCAACCACCAATTATATTTCCATCTCCATGAAACAAAAGCTTACTTGAGCAATGGCTTTGAATTGGATGGGCTCAGAAGTGGACATCAGGTCGGACTGACCCAGGATTACGTGGGAGTCTGTTCTGTATGGAGGAGAAATAAGGTCATTCCTACAGATCAGTCTTGCCTAATGCCTTACTTGTAGGATAAAATGGCTGTGTCTGGAGAGAGTTTCCAGCAGATCTTCTTGGAGTTACCACATACTTTCTGATCATGTTCCTGATCCAGGTTCTCATCTTCAGCTACATCTTATTACCTGGTCCGAATCCTGAACTTTTGTTATGGCTGACATCCTGCTCTAGCTCCTGACCCTTGCCTATGTCTGGCTACCCCCTCTGGCTCCTGATCTTTGGCTATACCTGACTACCCTCTCTGACTCCTGACCTTTGGCTACACCTGACTACCCTCTATGGCTCCTGACCTTTAGCTATGTCTGACTACCCACCCTAACTCCCTACCTTTGGATGCTTTTGAATAGCCTCTATGGCTCCTGACCTTTGGCTATGCCTGACTAACCACTCCAACTTCTTACCTTTGGCTACACCTGAAAACTGACTCTGACTCCTAACCTTTGGCTACACCTGACTACCCTCTCTGACTCCTGACCTTGCTATGACCTGGCTATGTCTGATTACCCACCGTAACTCCCTACCTTTGGATGCTTTTGAATAACCTATCTGGCTCCTTAACTTTGGCTACCCCTGACTACCCACTCTGGCTCCTGACCTTTGGCTATGCCTGACCACCGACTCAAACTCCGTACCTTTGGCTACACCTGACAACTGGCACTGACTCCGGACCTTTGGCTATACTTGACTACCCTCTCTGGCTTCTGACATTCTGACAATTGGCTACACCTCACTTCCCACTCTGGCTCCTGACCTTTGGCTACCCCTGACTACTCTATCTGGCTCCTGAGCTTTGGCTACCCCTGACTACCCTCTCTGGCTCCTAACATTTGGCTACACCTAACTACCCTTTCTGGCTCCTGACCTGTGGCTACACCTGACCTTCTGATTCTGGCCACTGACTGTTGGCTACGCCCAGCTATCCTCTCTGGTTTATGACCTTTGGCTACATCTGAATATTGGCTCGATCTTTGTAAGTCCCATTTGTGCACCAAGGGCATCATGGCATGGTCAAACATAGTCATAGTCATAGCCAAAATAGTCAGATGTAGCCAAGGGCGATCAGCTGGAGTAGAGCCCTAACCTGTTAATAGATCTACTTGTTGCAGCCATTTGCCCACTTTAAAGTAAGTTCTGGGGACCTCTTGTCTGCATCCCCCCAGGAACAGAGTGAGTACCTTGCTTGCCCTTCTTCCAGCCCAGGTAGAGGCCCTTTCCAAGCCTGGCCTTATCTGAGGGTGTTGAGAAAGTTTCAGGTAAGACGCAAAACTTCGTCAAAGGTAAAGCTGTGCTAATGGACTTCGAATTATGAGACCCTCTATTCACCCAAAGGCACACGGACACTGCATGGTTTCTGTATATTTCAGAGATAGTCTCTCCTTGACCTCTCATGGGGGGCACTTCTTACATACATTTTGGACATACACATGTTTAACCAATCACAAGCGTTATAGTACAAATGACCTTGTGTTGCTGTGATAGAGAGTAACAACTGTGTCTCTTTGTGGAGGTCTAGTAAGCACGGGGTTATTTTTACAAACATTTAAGGGAGTCGTCTAAGTCAATGACTGCAGACTACAGTGTAGACTTTCTCAAGCTATTATCCAAGGATAAGGATTTCCTTATCAAGGGTCACATCCTAGCCTTTCCCTAAATCACACCATGACAAAACACTTACGCGACCTGGCATTGAGCAGAAACGACAACGTAGTCACTGCCGATTAGCGCGCCGCCACAGAGGTGGGTTTTATCTTTGTTCTGTGGAAGAAGTATCATTGTATTATTTCCAGATCACTTCTCTGATGAGTATACCTCTTTCGCAGGCACAAGAGCCACTGAGTAGAAATGAATTGTTGCATTGCCATGTTAAAGTGATAACGCTGGATGGCTTTATCAGTATATTACAAAAACACAATACATTTGGGTCTTTGGGTCTTTCAGCTTTATTTTTGTTGGTTTCCTAATGCTGGATGTACTGGCCATCAATGTGAAACTAAGATATTAATTCAAACCTAGAAAATAATGTTGTAAGAATTTTACCTGTATCGGGGGGGGGGGGGGGGGGGCAAGCATCTGCTGGGCGGCGCAGTCACTTCATGCTGCTTGTAGTGGAGTGTGCTTGCTGCCCCTGGAAGTCGGGGAGCGCGGCGTGCCGCTTCGGCAGCCTACATCACTCCTTTCTAGCTGTGTGTGCCCTCTAATGAGGTGCTTTACCGTGACTGGTCGGGGACTGCCAGGACTGACCATCCCCTGGGAAATGTGCAGCCAATCTGGAAGTGTGTTTGAAGTTGCTCCAATCACACATACTTCCTCTCTGGTTGCCATTGGTCAGTCACCCCATAAATAAATAACTAGCCCTGTCCTCAGTGCCCATTATAGCTAGTTTTATGGTTCGAATTTATCTGTGCTAAACTTGAGATTTACCCTGCTTTGTCTTACCATCCTAGCTTGCTGCTCGAACCGACCGAACCGGCGCTTTTTGCCTGCCTGACTTTGATATTCATCTGATCCCTTCGGCTAGTTTCTGACTACTCTTTGACCTCATCCCTTTGAGAAGATGCTCTGTTGGACTGATTTCCCATGAACGACTTTGGCCATAGTATACCCTTCTGCTTCTTCTATCTTCAACGTAAGTCCTCATCCTTTGCGCCTTTTAAGACCTTGGGACAACCGCGTCCGGCGAAGCGTATTGTGCATCCCGGTGAAGAGGGGCTTGACTATAGGCGGAAGCAGCAGTGGAGATTGGGGGTTGCCAGCTCACAGAAGGTGGGAGACTCACAGGGAGTTACAAATGTGTATTACGTTTGTTCATTGAACAATTAACACTTTTGCTGTGGGGTTCGAGAGCTATTGCAGTGCTTTTGTTAATTGTGGCTAACTTCCTCTAATGTTTCATATATATAAATATATTATTAATGCTGGTTGTTTTTCTGACTGCCATATATTGTGCCATCAAGAACTCCTTTCCATTAGCAGCCATAATTAGTACCTACACCTGTCAGCATATGCACAGCTTTGGGGCTCTATGTTCCTGTTTGTGTCTGTGTCTATGTCTGCAAATCTGACCAACAGTTTTACTGTTTTCTTTCGAGTAATATTTTAAAGTGATTTTAAAATTGTCTGGAAACTGGAGAAATATCTGACCCAAACTCTTTAGCAATAAATAACACATTCTGTAAACACAAGAATAAACGGATATAGATAATTTTAGTTGAAACTTACGTTAAGGGAAGAAATAAACATTAGAAGACAAAAATAATTAAAACGCTGAACAGAATTGTAGGTCAAGTGACAATCATCATGATTATACATTGTACTGATTCTATGTACTATGTGAAGACTAAGATTGTCAAGATTTTTATTGCCTCAGTAAAAACTTTTTAAACTTGTCCGTGCCAAGACCGGCCGGGTCGTCCTGGGAGAGGGTGGGACCCGTAAAGGGAACTACTTCCACATAATTGCGGTAAATGGAGAGCTGCGAGATGGGCTTAAGCTCCTGCCTGCCTGGTACCCCCCCTACCCCTGCTGCCCCCCGTACCCCCCCAACCCTGTGTCCCCCTTCAAGCAAAGTGAGATCTCTTATAGAGCAGAGGTGTGTAGAAGAAGAAGAAGAAGCAAGATATTGCGCCTCCACAGCTCCTGGCGGCATCCACTTAGGGAAACTAGGCAGGACTAAAAGATATTAATTCTCCAGGGAGGCATTGTAGAAGTCATCTAATTATATACGATATGTTGGTATACCTGTACCTGTGCTCCCGTTATGCTACTAATGTAAGATTGTAATCTTTGGGCCCCGATGATCCTCCCCCTCGAACCCCAGACTTTGTCCCTGTTCGTTATACTTTTCTGTATACTATTTAAATAAAGAATATTAAAAAAATATATATTTGAAACTAAAATTGCCTATGTGCGCTAAAATACTCTTCGAAAGAGATGTTTTAAAATTAAGGATTAGGATGTGCAAAGAGAAAATTGTTCTATGCTGGCCAACTGTCTGTACAATTTGTGTAAAACACTATTTGTTAGCCAAGGAACTTCTTTCGCAGTTTACTTTAAATAGTAAAATTCGATCATCATCATTTATCTTTTGATCAAATTCTTTCAGCATTGCTTCTGTTTCTGACGGGGAAAAAGCGGACATCGATGTACCTGTGCCAACTAATTGTGTATAACAGGTACAATGAGAGATTATCTCTACTGCAGATCCATCTCTTCTTCCCCCCCAAGATACAGGGTAGCATACATCTGGGTACATGTTGCCCCCATTGCCGTGCCCTGTACCCAGAGATCTCTAATCTAAGTGAGAAAATTGTCCACTCACTAAGTCATAAGGCAAACATGGCAGTCATGACTTTTAAAAGTGAATTTCCTAGACGCTGTTGATCTTTTTGGATGCAGTATGCTTGAATTTATGATCTCCACAAGGTTGGCCATAGATGTGTCCTTTAGCAGTGTAACTTCCTGTAATATAGAGAGTAAATGCCCTTATATATGCCTTGAGGTGTTTATATATTTACTATTTTTTTCAGTTAGACGACCCACAGTTATGATAATAGGTCTGGTGGATTCACCTTAATATTAATGCCAGATGCCTAAAGTGGAACAAAACCCAATGATCTTGTAAAATACATTTGGCCAAAGCCCCAGACAATACTTACCTCTTAGGGTATAGAACTAGAAATAAATTTTTTTACTTTTTGAATTATCCTGGAACACTGTTTTTTGCTGTCCCCCTCTGTAAGATGGCAGGCAGTCATTGCTTACATGTGGCAATGACATCATTACCACGCACAACAGTGGCAATGAATGGAGGAGACGGAGCTTTACAGCTGTAAGAAGTTTCAGGAAAAATAAAATGTTTATTATCTCAATTATTCATTAATTATTATTAAATCACTAATATTATTGATGTATATAGGTAACTTGGATGAATGTGGAATCTGTGGGTGTTTACCTGCCGTTTATTATGATTCTGATCTGACGCTGGCTGACTCAAGGGAAATAATACACATATAATATAAAAGGTTTACTTAGTCATATACAGATGATAATGTCTGGGTTGTTTCAGTTCTTTCTTAGTAATTACTTGATGTATGGTCTTTCAAATCACTTAACTGGAACCATCGGTTGTGTTTAGACCGAAGGATTGTATTTCATGACGGCTTCTTTGTAACAGGAAGAATGAGCGGAGCTGGCCAGAGGAATAATACTTAAGCAGTGAAGGGGGGCTCTTCGCTCTCTTCTTCCCCTTTTACAGAATACAGGAAACATAAAGGATTGCCACATAGGCTTTTTTGCTGCCGAACCCCTGCAGGGGCTGGGCAGAAGACAAAGGCCCTGTTTGAATTAGCTTGGACTGAGATTGCCGCGTTTTTGAATGAAAACACTCTGTTTACATTTCTTGACATTGCAACTTCCATCTTACTATTCATATTATTAATTTTTCTGTAATGTAACTGGTTCTATTTTAATTTAATCCACTCATCGATTTTTGGTTTCGGTCCAGTACTTGTTTTTTGACATACAATAGCTGAGATTATATCTGGATGGCCCAATAGTCCTTGTGAAGTATAAAAACAAGGAACAAACTTCTTACAACAGCTAAAACAGGTGGCATAATCTGGGATTAGAGTAAAGTAGGGGCAGTGAAAATTGGAAAAAGGCAATTCAGGGGATGCTAGTTAACAATGGGCTTTGGACCGCTTTAATAAATATTTTACCAATTGTATTTGTACACATTTTAATTTAAAAACCTAATTTTTTTCATGGTCAATCGTGGCAAAGATCAGAGTGCTTTGCTTTGATATGGCATCTCAGTTCTCTCCACTCTTTGGCCCCCAACCAACCCCTACAAACCATCAGGTCTAGGGAGCCCCTGCACAGGAGATGACAGTCAGGGGATACCAGAACGAACTGGCCAGAGGGGGTTTCACGCCAATTAACTTAAACCAGACCAACACCCATTATTACTTTAACAGGTGTTGGTCCCTCTCTTTGCTGCTAGCAAGAAACTTGGGGGGCATCCAGAATGCTGGAGCCCCCTCACACCTAACTGCACAGGACATTTAGAATATTCACCTTCCTTATGCACCAGCGCTGCTAAAGGAGTCACGCGATTGGCTGCCATGCGGTCACGTGGGCCGTAGTCGTGTTCTCTGTGCCGGCTGCCGACAGGACCCGCAGCAAAGAGAGGGACCAACACCCGTTAATGTAATAACGGGTGTTGGTCTGGTTTAATGATCTGGGTTTTGGTCCTTATTCCATAGGTATTGTATGATTTATACAAAGCTAATCTTGTTGAACGTGGCTCGCGACCACTTTTCCGGTTTTCGAGCTAAACCAGACCAACAGCCTGCCGCAGATGGAAAAAAACAACTGCCCAAATCTCTCTTGCTCCGTCTGAATGCATGATATTGAATCATTGTCAGCACTTACATTTGCTCCCCCGTCCACTCAAAGCCGAAATGCTGCCTCACAGATTTTATCCTGGTGGGGGCCATTTTGGAGCTTCGTTTCCCAGCACTGGAGCCACTGACGTCACTCCATCTAAGCCTTTGTCTAAGGCCAGCGTCTCTGAGAGCGCTGACCGCCGCATTTCCCACTTTCCTCAAACAGGGAGCGTGCCCGCGCTGGCCATTCACAAATGCCTGGTGTGGGCACGCACCCTGCTAGAGGGATAGCGGGGATGTGGCTGCGGCTTGCGCATGTGCCATTGGACTGGGAAACAAGGTAAGTGTATGGGGCAACCTGGGGGGTTTCACACAGTGGGGAAACTCGATTTTGGATGCCCCGGGGGGAGGGAATCTATCGGCCTTGGAATCTTATAGATTCCTGGGCCGATCGGTGTGGGTTTTGGTCCACTTTATGAATGATAGGATACAATGGCTCTATACAAGGTTCTTAGAAGTCGTAGGACAGAGGGAGAAGCGGCACAATGCAGAAACACTGTTCCTACGGCTGTACAAATAATGATGCTGACGGACAATGACTTACCAAAGTGTCTCATTGTGATGTGAGGAGCATTCAACGATAGCTTAGTGAATACAGAAGCCTGAGGAGTCTGAGGACCCCCCGGAAATAGGACAGTGTGGATGAAAGAACGAAGCTTAGCGAGAGTCGTACCTGCACAGAAACCTGCCACGGCCAAGATCCGGGAACGGCATCGCCGGAGGAAATGCTGAGGTCAGGTGCGATGGCGGGGACACCGCAGCCTACGAACAGAAACAACGATGACTATGTGATGCAGGTGAGCAAATCCATTCACATTACATTAATAAAGTCGTCTTTGTGTTAAATCACTAAAAGAGGGGGTTGGATGCCCTCACTGGAATATGTTTTACACTTAAAGCGGACCAAAACCCACATTTTTAACTAGCATCCCCATGAAGAGGACATTTTGCCAATTTTTAGAGCAGGAGGAATCAACCCCGAATTTAAAGAGGAACATCGGACCCAAAACAAAAAGGGGCCGATTATCCTCCCCCCATCAGCCCCTACTTACCTTTTGGATGTTGCCGCTGCCTGCTGCTATGACATCCGGCTGGTTCAGGGCCCGGTTCTCACCCCCCTGCCAGCTGAGCCGTCTATAAGTGACAACACAGATTTAGTCATGTGCCGCTCAGCGAAGTATCGCAGGATTTGGGGTGGCTCCGTTACATTCCATTCATGGGCACTGCGCAGGTGCAAGATCAGGAGGCCGCGAGCGGTGCCTTATGGGATGCAAGATGGCTCTGTGCTTTGGAATATGAGGAATCCAGAAGATGGATCCTTCGACGAGGTGAGTAGATAGCGTCCAAAGGTAAAACTGGAGAGGGGGCAGGTTTTAAAGTGGACCAAAACCCAGCTGGATCAGCCCTGGAATCTGGCCGATCCATTCCCTTCCCGCGGGGCATTTTAAAATCAGGATGCCCCGCTGTGTGAAACCCCTCAGGTCGCCAGCTATACTTACCTTAATCCTGGTCCAATGGCGAATGCGCGGGCACCGATATCCATCTAGCAGGGCGCGCTCCCTGTTAGAGGGAAGCGCGAGATGCGCCCGCCAGTGTGCTCTGATCTGCTGAGCTAAGATATCGGGTTAGACGTGCATAGCTCAGCAGCTCCGAGCTCGCTGATCGGACGAGCGCCCGCGCATGCGCCGTAGGACCGCGGTGAGGTGAGTTTCCTCGGAAGATCTGGGGGGTTTCACATAGAGATCAGGGTGCCCCAGGGGACTGGACCAAAACCCAGGATAGTCAAAATCCTGGGTTTTGGTCCACTTTAACCTCCCCCGATGTTCCTCTTTAAAGTGGACAAAAATCCAGCCCAATCGCAATCTTATAGATTTCCGGGACGATTGATTCCCATCCCCAATCGGGGTGCCCCGGGGGTTTTGGTCCACTTTATGCTCTGGAAATTGGTCAATGAGAGATTTACTGCGATAATATAATATATAATATATATATAATATATATATAATAAACAGATGTTTTTTTTAAAAAGTATTTCAACTACTTTATGTGCTGAACAACAAATATTTTAGGTCTATGGTCTATTATTAGGTCTATGGTCTATTATTAGGTCTATGGTCTATTATTAGGTCTATGGTCTAATATTAGGTCTATAGTCTATTATTAAGTCTATGGTCTAATATTAGGTCTATGGTCTAATATTAGGTCTATGGTCTATTATTAGGTCTATGGTCTATTATTAGGTCTATGGTCTATTATTAGGTCTATGGTCTATTATTAGGTCTATGGTCTATTATTAGGTCTATGGTCTAATATTAGGTCTATGGTCTAATATTAGGTCTATGGTCTATTATTAGGTCTATGGTCTATTATTAGGTCTATGGTCTATTATTAGGTCTATGGTCTATTTTTAGGTCTATGGTCTAATATTAGGTCTATGTTTCATCTATTTTGGGGGTTTCAAACTTTTTTTAGCCACTTGACTGTGGATTATATAAAATCTTATAAACAATAATACAAAACAACCAGTTAAAGTGTATTAAAGGCGCAAACCTCTGCTTTACCTGCCCTAAGCTAACATACAATTATATCACAGAAAGGAATAATAATAATATTAATAATATTAATAATAATAATAATAATAATACAGTATATCACAAAAAGACTGGGATATCATTTACACCCATTGGTTGGGGGCACAGAGAGAGTTACAGGGCAGGTTGGGGGGATATACCCAGAGATACGGGGCAGGTTGGGGGGATATACCCAGAGATACGGGGCAGGTTGGGGGTGATATACCCAGAGATACAGGGCAGGTTGGGGGGATATACCCAGAGATACGGGGCAGGTTGGGGTGATATAGCCAGAAATACAGGGCAGGTTGGGGTAATATACCCAGAGATAGAGGGCAGGTTGGGGTGATATATTCAGAGATACGAGGCAGGTTGGGGTGATATACCCAGAGATAAGGGGCAGGTTGGAGGGATATACCCAGAGATAGGGGGCAGGTTGGGGGGATATACCCAGAGATAAGGGGCAGGTTGGGGTGATATACCCAGAGATAAGGGGCAGGTTGGGGGGGATATACCCAGAGATACGAAGCAGGTTGGAGGGATATACCCAGAGATACGGGGCAGGTTGGGGGTGATATACCCAGAGATACGGGGGAGGTTGGAGGGATATACCCAGAGATACGGGGCAGGTTGGGGGTGATATACCCAGAGATACGGGGGAGGTTGGAGGGATATACCCAGAGATACGGGGCAGGTTGGGGTAATATATCCAGAGATACGGGGCAGGTTGGGGTGATATACCCAGAGATACGGGGCAGGTTGGGGTGATATATCCAGAGATACGAGGCAGGTTGGGGGGATATACCCAGAGATACGGGGCAGGTTGGGGGGATATACTCAGAGATACGGGGCAGGTTGGGGGGATATACCCAGAGATACGAGGCAGGTTGGAGGGATATACCCAGAGATAGGGGGCAGGTTGGGGGGATATACCCAGAGATACGAGGCAGGTTGGGGGGATATACCCAGAGATAGGGGGCAGGTTGGGGGGATATACCCAGAGATACGGGGCAGGTTGGGGTGATATTCCCAGAGATACAGGGCAGGTTGGGGTGATATACTCAGAGATACGGGGCAGGTTGGGGTGATATACCCAGAGATAAGGGGCAGGTTGGGGTGATATACTCAGAGATATGAGGCAGGTTGGGGGGATATACTCAGAGATACGGGGCAGGTTGGGGGGATATACCCAGAGATACGAGGCAGGTTGGAGGGATATACCCAGAGATAGGGGGCAGGTTGGGGGGATATACCCAGAGATACGGGGGAGGTTGGAGGGATATACCCAGAGATATGGGGCAGGTTGGGGGGATATACCCAGAGATAGGGGGCAGGTTGGGGGGATATACCCAGAGATACGGGGCAGGTTGGGGGGATATACCCAGAGATACAGGGCAGGTTGGACATGATATTCCCAGAGATACAGGGCAGGTTGGGGTGATATACTCAGAGATACGGGGCAGGTTGGGGTGATATACTCAGAGATAAGGGGCAGGTTGGGGGGATATACCCAGAGATAAGGGGCAGGTTGGGGTATATACCCAGAGATACGAGGCAGGTTGGGGGGATATACCCAGAGATAAGGGGCAGGTTGGGGTGATATACCCAGAGATAAGGGGCAGGTTGGGGTGATATACCCAGAGATATGAGGCAGGTTGGGGGGATATACCCAGAGATACGAGGCAGGTTGGGGTGATATACCCAGAGATACGAGGCAGGTTGGGGGGATATACCCAGAGATACGGGGCAGGTTGGGGGGATATACCCAGAGATAAGGGGCAGGTTGGGGTGATATACCCAGAGATAAGGGGCAGGTTGGGGGGGATATACCCAGAGATACGAAGCAGGTTGGAGGGATATACCCAGAGATAGGGGGCAGGTTGGGGGGGATATACCCAGAGATACAGGGCAGGTTGGGGTAATATATCCAGAGATACGGGGCAGGTTGGGGTGATATACCCAGAGATACGGGGCAGGTTGGGGGGGATATACCCAGAGATACAGGGCAGGTTGGGGTAATATATCCAGAGATACGGGGCAGGTTGGGGTGATATATCCAGAGATACGAGGCAGGTTGGGGTGATATATCCAGAGATACGGGGAAGGTTGGGGTGATATACCCAGAGATAAGGGGCAGGTTGGGGTGATATACTCAGAGATACGGGGCAGGTTGGGGTATATACCCAGAGATACGAGGCAGGTTGGGGGGATATACCCAGAGATAAGGGGCAGGTTGGGGTGATATACCCAGAGATAAGGGGCAGGTTGGGGGGGATATACCCAGAGATAAGGGGCAGGTTGGGGTGATATACCCAGAGATAAGGGGCAGGTTGGGGTGAAATACCCAGAGATAAGGGGCAGGTTGGGGGGGATATACCCAGAGATAAGGGGCAGGTTGGGGTGATATACCCAGAGATAAGGGGCAGGTTGGGGGGATATACCCAGAGATACGAGGCAGGTTGGGGGGATATACCCAGAGAAACGGGGCAGGCTGGGGGGATATACCCAGAGATAGGGGGCAGGTTGGGGGTGATATACCCAGAGATACGGGGGAGGTTGGAGGGATATACCCAGAGATATGGGGCAGGTTGGGGGGATATACCCAGAGATACAGGGCAGGTTGGACATGATATTCCCAGAGATACAGGGCAGGTTGGGGTGATATACTCAGAGATACGGGGCAGGTTGGGGTGATATACCCAGAGATAAGGGGCAGGTTGGGGGGGATATACCCAGAGATACGAGGCAGGTTGGGGTGATATACCCAGAGATAAGGGGCAGGTTGGGGGGGATATACCCAGAGATACGAGGCAGGTTGGGGGGGATATACCCAGAGATACGAGGCAGGTTGGGGTATATACCCAGAGATACGAGGCAGGTTGGGGGGATATACCCAGAGATAAGGGGCAGGTTGGGGTGATATACCCAGAGATACGAGGCAGGTTGGGGTGATATACCCAGAGATAAGGGGCAGGTTGGGGGGGATATA
Organism: Gastrophryne carolinensis; assembly: GCA_027917425.1. NCBI lineage: Eukaryota > Metazoa > Chordata > Amphibia > Anura > Microhylidae > Gastrophryne > Gastrophryne carolinensis. The sequence continues at coordinate 7,956,976 of CM051234.1, forward strand.
CCCAGAGATAAGGGGCAGGTTGGGGTATATACCCAGAGATACGAGGCAGGTTGGGGGGATATACCCAGAGATAAGGGGCAGGTTGGGGTGATATACCCAGAGATATGAGGCAGGTTGGGGGATATACCCAGAGATAAGGGGCAGGTTGGGGGGTATACCCAGAGATACGAGGCAGGTTGGGGTGATATACCCAGAGATAAGGGGCAGGTTGGGGTGATATACCCAGAGATAAGGGGCAGGTTGGGGGGATATACCCAGAGAAACGGGGCAGGTTGGGGGGATATACCCAGAGATACAGGGCAGATTGGACATGATATTCCCAGAGATACAGGGCAGGTTGGGGTGATATACTCAGAGATACGGGGCAGGTTGGGGGTGATATACCCAGAGATACGGGGCAGGTTGGGGTGATATACTCAGAGATACGGGGCAGGTTGGGGGTGATATACCCAGAGATACAGGGCAGGTTGGGGTGATATACTCAGAGATACAGGGCAGGTTGGGGTGATATACCCAGAGATACGGGGCAGGTTGGGGTGATATACCCAGAGATAAGGGGCAGGTTGGGGGGATATACCCAGAGATACGAGGCAGGTTGGGGGGATATACCCAGAGATACGAGGCAGGTTGGGGGGATATACCCAGAGATAAGAGGCAGGTTGGGGGGATATACCCAGAGATACGAGGCAGGTTGGGGGGATATACCCAGAGATAAGGGGCAGGTTGGGGTGATATACCCAGAGATAAGGGGCAGGTTGGGGTGATATACCCAGAGATACAGGGCAGGTTGGGGTGATATACTCAGAGATAAGGGGCAGGTTGGGGTGATATACTCAGAGATAAGGGGCAGGTTGGGGTGATATACTCAGAGATACGGGGCAGGTTGGGGTGATATACCCAGAGATAAGGGGCAGGTTGGGGGGGATATACCCAGAGATAAGGGGCAGGTTGGGGTGATATACCCAGAGATAAGGGGCAGGTTGGGGTGATATACCCAGAGATATGAGGCAGGTTGGGGGGATATACCCAGAGATAAGGGGCAGGTTGGGGGATATACCCAGAGATACGAGGCAGGTTGGGGTGATATACCCAGAGATAAGGGGCAGGTTGGGGTGATATACCCAGAGATAGGGGGCAGGTTGGGGTGATATACCCAGAGATAAGGGGCAGGTTGGGGTGATATACCCAGAGATAAGGGGCAGGTTGGGGTGATATACCCAGAGATACGAGGCAGGTTGGGGGGATATACCCAGAGATAAGGGGCAGGTTGGGGGATATACCCAGAGATACGAGGCAGGTTGGGGTGATATACCCAGAGATAAGGGGCAGGTTGGGGTGATATACCCAGAGATAGGGGGCAGGTTGGGGTGATATACCCAGAGATAAGGGGCAGGTTGGGGTGATATACCCAGAGATAAGGGGCAGGTTGGGGTGATATACCCAGAGATACGAGGCAGGTTGGGGGGATATACCCAGAGAAACGGGGCAGGTTGGGGGGATATACCCAGAGATACAGGGCAGATTGGACATGATATTCCCAGAGATACAGGGCAGGTTGGGGTGATATACTCAGAGATACGGGGCAGGTTGGGGGTGATATACCCAGAGATACAGGGCAGGTTGGGGTGATATACTCAGAGATACAGGGCAGGTTGGGGTGATATACCCAGAGATACGAGGCAGGTTGGGGTGATAAACCCAGAGATACGAGGCAGGTTGGGGGGATATACCCAGAGATACGAGGCAGGTTGGGGGGATATACCCAGAGATAAGGGGCAGGTTGGGGTGATATACCCAGAGATAAGGGGCAGGTTGGGGTGATATACCCAGAGATACGGGGCAGGTTGGGGTGATATACCCAGAGATAAGGGGCAGGTTGGGGTGATATACCCAGAGATACGAGGCAGGTTGGGGGGATATACCCAGAGATACGGAGCAGGTTGGGGTGATATACCCAGAGATAAGGGGCAGGTCGGGGTGATATACCCAGAGATACGGGGCAGGTTGGGGTGATATACCCAGAGATAAGGGGCAGGTTGGGGTGATATACCCAGAGATACGGGGCAGGTTGGGGTGATATACCCAGAGATACGAGGCAGGTTGGGGGGATATACCCAGAGATACGAGGCAGGTTGGGGGGATATACCCAGAGATAAGGGGCAGGTTGGGGGGATATACCCAGAGATACGAGGCAGGTTGGGGGGATATACCCAGAGATACGAGGCAGGTTGGGGGGATATACCCAGAGATACGGGGCAGGTTGGGGCTGATATACCCAGAGATACGGGGCAGGTTGGAGGGATATACCCAGAGATATGGGGCAGGTTGGGGTGATATACCCAGAGATACGAGGCAGGTTGGGGGGATATACCCAGAGATATGGGGCAGGTTGGGGTGATATACCCAGAGATACGAGGCAGGTTGGGGTGATATACCCAGAGATAAGGGGCAGGTTGGGGTGAAATACCCAGAGATATGGGGCAGGTTGCGGTGATATACCCAGAGATATGGGGCAGGTTGGGGTGATATACCCAGAGATACGAGGCAGGTTGGGGGGATATACCCAGAGATACGGGGCAGGTTGGAGGGATATACCCAGAGATATGGGGCAGGTTGGGGTGATATACCCAGAGATAGGGGGCAGGTTGGGGTGATATACCCAGAGATACGAGGCAGGTTGGGGGGATATACCCAGAGATACGGGGCAGGTTGGAGGGATATACCCAGAGATATGGGGCAGGTTGGGGGGATATACCCAGAGATAGGGGGCAGGTTGGAGGGATATACCCAGAGAAACGGGGCAGGTTGGGGGGATATACCCAGAGATACAGGGCAGGTTGGGGGTGATATACCCAGAGATACAGGGCAGGTTGGGGTGATATACTCAGAGATACGGGGCAGATTGGGGGATATACCCAGAGATACGGGGCAGGTTGGGGTGATATACCCAGAGATACGGGGCAGGTTGGGGAATATACCCAGAGATAGGGGGCAGGTTGGAGGGATATACCCAGAGATAGGGGGCAGGTTGGAGGGATATACCCAGAGATATGGGGCAGGTTGGAGGGATATACCCAGAGATATGGGGCAGGTTGGGGGGATATACCCAGAGATACAGGGCAGGTTGGGGGATATACCCAGAGATAGGGGGCAGGTTGGAGGGATATACCCAGAGATACAGGGCAGGTTGGGGGATATACCCAGAGATAGGGGGCAGGTTGGGGGGATATACCCAGAGATACAGGGCAGGTTGGGGGATATACCCAGAGATAGGGGGCAGGTTGGAGGGATATACCCAGAGATATGGGGCAGGTTGGGGGGATATACCCAGAGATACAGGGCAGGTTTGGGGGATATACCCAGAGATACGGGGCAGGTTGGGGGATATACCCAGAGAAACGGGGCAGGTTGGGGGGATATACCCAGAGATAGGGGGCAGGTTGGGGGGATATATCCAGAGATACAGGGCAGGTTGGGGGGATATACCCAGAGATACAGGGCAGGTTGGGGTGATATACTCAGAGATACGGGGCAGGTTGGGGGTGATATACTCAGAGATATGGGGCAGGTTGGGGGGATATACCCAGAGATATAGGGCAGGTTGGGGTGATATACCCAGAGATACGAGGCAGGTTGGGGGGATATACCCAGAGATACAGGGCAGGTTGGGGTGATATACTTAGAGATACGGGGCAGGTTGGGGGTGATATACCCAGAGATACAGGGCAGGTTGGGGTGATATACCCAGAGATACGGGGCAGGTTGGGGTGATATACCCAGAGATAAGGGGCAGGTTGGGGTGATAAACCCAGAGATACGAGGCAGGTTGGGGGGATATACCCAGAGATACGAGGCAGGTTGGGGGGATATACCCAGAGATAAGGGGCAGGTTGGGGTGATATACCCAGAGATAAGGGGCAGGTTGGGGTGATATACCCAGAGATACGGGGCAGGTTGGGGTGATATACCCAGAGATAAGGGGCAGGTTGGGGTGATATACCCAGAGATACGAGGCAGGTTGGGGGGATATACCCAGAGATACGGAGCAGGTTGGGGTGATATACCCAGAGATAAGGGGCAGGTTGGGGTGATATACCCAGAGATACGGAGCAGGTTGGGGGGATATACCCAGAGATAAGGGGCAGGTTGGGGTGATATACCCAGAGATACGAGGCAGGTTGGGGGGATATACCCAGAGATACGGAGCAGGTTGGGGGGATATACCCAGAGATAAGGGGCAGGTTGGGGTGATATACCCAGAGATACGAGGCAGGTTGGGGGGATATACCCAGAGATACGGAGCAGGTTGGGGGGATATACCCAGAGATACGAGGCAGGTTGGGGGGATATACCCAGAGATACGGAGCAGGTTGGGGGGATATACCCAGAGATACGAGGCAGGTTGGGGGGATATACCCAGAGATAAGGGGCAGGTTGGGGGGATATACCCAGAGATACGAGGCAGGTTGGGGGGATATACCCAGAGATACGAGGCAGGTTGGGGGGATATACCCAGAGATACGAGGCAGGTTGGGGTGATATACCCAGAGATACGGGGCAGGTTGGAGGGATATACCCAGAGATATGGGGCAGGTTGGGGGGATATACCCAGAGATATGGGGCAGGTTGGGGTGATATACCCAGAGATAAGGGGCAGGTTGGGGTGATATACCCAGAGATACGAGGCAGGTTGGGGTGATATACCCAGAGATAAGGGGCAGGTTGGGGTGATATACCCAGAGATAAGGGGCAGGTTGGGGTGATATACCCAGAGATATGGGGCAGGTTGGGGTGATATACCCAGAGATAGGGGGCAGGTTGGGGTGATATACCCAGAGATACGAGGCAGGTTGGGGGGATATACCCAGAGATACGGGGCAGGTTGGAGGGATATACCCAGAGATATGGGGCAGGTTGGGGGGATATACCCAGAGATAGGGGGCAGGTTGGGGGGATATACCCAGAGATAGGGGGCAGGTTGGAGGGATATACCCAGAGATAGGGGGCAGGTTGGAGGGATATACCCAGAGATATGGGGCAGGTTGGAGGGATATACCCAGAGATAGGGGGCAGGTTGGAGGGATATACCCAGAGATACAGGGCAGGTTGGGGGATATACCCAGAGATAGGGGGCAGGTTGGAGGGATATACCCAGAGATACAGGGCAGGTTGGGGGATATACCCAGAGATAGGGGGCAGGTTGGGGGATATACCCAGAGATACGGGGCAGGTTGGGGGGATATACCCAGAGATACGGGGCAGGTTGGGGGGATATACCCAGAGATACAGGGCAGGTTGGGGGATATACCCAGAGATAGGGGGCAGGTTGGAGGGATATACCCAGAGATACAGGGCAGGTTGGGGGATATACCCAGAGATAGGGGGAGGTTGGGGGATATACCCAGAGATACGGGGCAGGTTGGGGGGATATACCCAGAGATACGGGGCAGGTTGGGGGGATATACCCAGAGATACAGGGCAGGTTGGGGGATATACCCAGAGATAGGGGGCAGGTTGGAGGGATATACCCAGAGATATGGGGCAGGTTGGGGGGATATACCCAGAGATACAGGGCAGGTTTGGGGGATATACCCAGAGATACGGGGCAGGTTGGGGGATATACCCAGAGATAGGGGGCAGGTTGGGGTGATATACCCAGAGATACGGGGCAGGTTGGGGGTGATATACCCAGAGATACGGGGCAGGTTGGAGGGATATACCCAGAGATATGGGGCAGGTTGGGGTGATATACCCAGAGATAAGGGGCAGGTTGGGGTGATATACTCAGAGATACGGGGCAGGTTGGGGTATATACCCAGAGATACGAGGCAGGTTGGGGGGATATACCCAGAGATAAGGGGCAGGTTGGGGGGGATATACCCAGAGATAAGGGGCAGGTTGGGGTGATATACCCAGAGATAAGGGGCAGGTTGGGGTGATATACCCAGAGATAAGGGGCAGGTTGGGGGGGATATACCCAGAGATAAGGGGCAGGTTGGGGTGATATACCCAGAGATAAGGGGCAGGTTGGGGGGATATACCCAGAGATACGAGGCAGGTTGGGGGGATATACCCAGAGAAACGGGGCAGGCTGGGGGGATATACCCAGAGATAGGGGGCAGGTTGGGGGTGATATACCCAGAGATACGGGGGAGGTTGGAGGGATATACCCAGAGATATGGGGCAGGTTGGGGGGATATACCCAGAGATAGGGGGCAGGTTGGGGGGATATACCCAGAGATACAGGGCAGGTTGGACATGATATACCCAGAGATACGGGGCAGGTTGGGGTGATATACTCAGAGATACGGGGCAGGTTGGGGTGATATACTCAGAGATACGGGGCAGGTTGGGGTGATATACCCAGAGATACGGGGCAGGTTGGGGTGATATACCCAGAGATACGAGGCAGGTTGGGGGGATATACCCAGAGATAAGGGGCAGGTTGGGGTGATATACCCAGAGATACGAGGCAGGTTGGGGTGATATACCCAGAGATAAGGGGCAGGTTGGGGGGGATATACCCAGAGATAAGGGGCAGGTTGGGGTGATATACCCAGAGATAAGGGGCAGGTTGGGGTGATATACCCAGAGATACGAGGCAGGTTGGGGTGATATACCCAGAGATAAGGGGCAGGTTGGGGTGATATACCCAGAGATAAGGGGCAGGTTGGGGTGATATACCCAGAGATACGAGGCAGGTTGGGGGGATATACCCAGAGAAACGGGGCAGGTTGGGGGGATATACCCAGAGATACAGGGCAGATTGGACATGATATTCCCAGAGATACAGGGCAGGTTGGGGTGATATACTCAGAGATACGGGGCAGGTTGGGGGTGATATACCCAGAGATACGGGGCAGGTTGGGGTGATATGCTCAGAGATACGGGGCAGGTTGGGGGTGATATACCCAGAGATACAGGGCAGGTTGGGGTGATATACTCAGAGATACAGGGCAGGTTGGGGGATATACCCAGAGATACGGGGCAGGTTGGGGTGATATACCCAGAGATAAGGGGCAGGTTGGGGGGATATACCCAGAGATACGAGGCAGGTTGGGGGGATATACCCAGAGATACGAGGCAGGTTGGGGGGATATACCCAGAGATAAGAGGCAGGTTGGGGGGATATACCCAGAGATACGAGGCAGGTTGGGGGGATATACCCAGAGATAAGGGGCAGGTTGGGGTGATATACCCAGAGATAAGGGGCAGGTTGGGGTGATATACTCAGAGATAAGGGGCAGGTTGGGGTGATATACTCAGAGATACGGGGCAGGTTGGGGTATATACCCAGAGATACGAGGCAGGTTGGGGGGATATACCCAGAGATAAGGGGCAGGTTGGGGTGATATACCCAGAGATACGAGGCAGGTTGGGGTGATATACCCAGAGATAAGGGGCAGGTTGGGGGGGATATACCCAGAGATAAGGGGCAGGTTGGGGTGATATACCCAGAGATAAGGGGCAGGTTGGGGGGATATACCCAGAGATACGGGGCAGGTTGGGGTGATATACCCAGAGATATGAGGCAGGTTGGGGGGATATACCCAGAGATAAGGGGCAGGTTGGGGGATATACCCAGAGATACGAGGCAGGTTGGGGTGATATACCCAGAGATAAGGGGCAGGTTGGGGTGATATACCCAGAGATAAGGGGCAGGTTGGGGGATATACCCAGAGATACGGGGCAGGTTGGGGTGATATACCCAGAGATAAGGGGCAGGTTGGGGTGATATACCCAGAGATACGAGGCAGGTTGGGGGGATATACCCAGAGAAACGGGGCAGGTTGGGGGGATATACCCAGAGATACAGGGCAGATTGGACATGATATTCCCAGAGATATGGGGCAGGTTGGGGTGATATACTCAGAGATACGGGGCAGGTTGGGGGTGATATACCCAGAGATACAGGGCAGGTTGGGGTGATATACTCAGAGATACAGGGCAGGTTGGGGTGATATACCCAGAGATACGAGGCAGGTTGGGGTGATAAACCCAGAGATACGAGGCAGGTTGGGGGGATATACCCAGAGATACGGGGCAGGTTGGGGTGATAAACCCAGAGATACGAGGCAGGTTGGGGGGATATACCCAGAGATACGGGGCAGGTTGGGGTGATAAACCCAGAGATACGAGGCAGGTTGGGGGGATATACCCAGAGATACGAGGCAGGTTGGGGGGATATACCCAGAGATAAGGGGCAGGTTGGGGTGATATACCCAGAGATAAGGGGCAGGTTGGGGTGATATACCCAGAGATACGGGGCAGGTTGGGGTGATATACCCAGAGATAAGGGGCAGGTTGGGGTGATATACCCAGAGATACGAGGCAGGTTGGGGGGATATACCCAGAGATACGAGGCAGGTTGGGGGGATATACCCAGAGATAAGGGGCAGGTTGGGGGGATATACCCAGAGATACGAGGCAGGTTGGGGGGATATACCCAGAGATACGAGGCAGGTTGGGGGGATATACCCAGAGATACGGGGCAGGTTGGGGCTGATATACCCAGAGATACGGGGCAGGTTGGAGGGATATACCCAGAGATATGGGGCAGGTTGGGGTGATATACCCAGAGATACGAGGCAGGTTGGGGTGATATACCCAGAGATAAGGGGCAGGTTGGGGTGATATACCCAGAGATATGGGGCAGGTTGCGGTGATATACCCAGAGATATGGGGCAGGTTGGGGTGATATACCCAGAGATACGAGGCAGGTTGGGGGGATATACCCAGAGATATGGGGCAGGTTGGGGTGATATACCCAGAGATATGGGGCAGGTTGCGGTGATATACCCAGAGATATGGGGCAGGTTGGGGTGATATACCCAGAGATACGGGGCAGGTTGGGGTGATATATCCAGAGATACGGGGCAGGTTGGGGGGATATACCCAGAGATACGGGGCAGGTTGGAGGGATATACCCAGAGATATGGGGCAGGTTGGGGTGATATACCCAGAGATAGGGGGCAGGTTGGGGTGATATACCCAGAGATACGAGGCAGGTTGGGGGGATATACCCAGAGATACGGGGCAGGTTGGAGGGATATACCCAGAGATATGGGGCAGGTTGGGGGGATATACCCAGAGATAGGGGGCAGGTTGGAGGGATATACCCAGAGAAACGGGGCAGGTTGGGGGGATATACCCAGAGATACAGGGCAGGTTGGGGGTGATATACCCAGAGATACAGGGCAGGTTGGGGTGATATACTCAGAGATACGGGGCAGATTGGGGGATATACCCAGAGATACGGGGCAGGTTGGGGTGATATACCCAGAGATACGGGGCAGGTTGGGGAATATACCCAGAGATAGGGGGCAGGTTGGAGGGATATACCCAGAGATAGGGGGCAGGTTGGAGGGATATACCCAGAGATATGGGGCAGGTTGGAGGGATATACCCAGAGATATGGGGCAGGTTGGGGGGATATACCCAGAGATACAGGGCAGGTTGGGGGATATACCCAGAGATAGGGGGCAGGTTGGAGGGATATACCCAGAGATACAGGGCAGGTTGGGGGATATACCCAGAGATAGGGGGCAGGTTGGGGGGATATACCCAGAGATACAGGGCAGGTTGGGGGATATACCCAGAGATATGGGGCAGGTTGGGGGGATATACCCAGAGATACAGGGCAGGTTTGGGGGATATACCCAGAGATACGGGGCAGGTTGGGGGATATACCCAGAGAAACGGGGCAGGTTGGGGGGATATACCCAGAGATAGGGGGCAGGTTGGGGGGATATATCCAGAGATACAGGGCAGGTTGGGGGGATATACCCAGAGATACAGGGCAGGTTGGGGTGATATACTCAGAGATACGGGGCAGGTTGGGGGTGATATACTCAGAGATACGGGGCAGGTTGGGGTGATATACTCAGAGATATGGGGCAGGTTGGGGGGATATACCCAGAGATATAGGGCAGGTTGGGGTGATATACCCAGAGATACGAGGCAGGTTGGGGGGATATACCCAGAGATACAGGGCAGGTTGGGGTGATATACTTAGAGATACGGGGCAGGTTGGGGGTGATATACCCAGAGATACAGGGCAGGTTGGGGTGATATACCCAGAGATACGGGGCAGGTTGGGGTGATATACCCAGAGATAAGGGGCAGGTTGGGGTGATAAACCCAGAGATACGAGGCAGGTTGGGGGGATATACCCAGAGATACGAGGCAGGTTGGGGGGATATACCCAGAGATAAGGGGCAGGTTGGGGTGATATACCCAGAGATAAGGGGCAGGTTGGGGTGATATACCCAGAGATACGGGGCAGGTTGGGGTGATATACCCAGAGATAAGGGGCAGGTTGGGGTGATATACCCAGAGATAAGGGGCAGGTTGGGGGGATATACCCAGAGATACGAGGCAGGTTGGGGGGATATACCCAGAGATAAGGGGCAGGTTGGGGTGATATACCCAGAGATACGAGGCAGGTTGGGGGGATATACCCAGAGATACGGAGCAGGTTGGGGTGATATACCCAGAGATAAGGGGCAGGTTGGGGTGATATACCCAGAGATAAGGGGCAGGTTGGGGGGATATACCCAGAGATACGAGGCAGGTTGGGGGGATATACCCAGAGATACGGAGCAGGTTGGGGGGATATACCCAGAGATACGAGGCAGGTTGGGGGGATATACCCAGAGATAAGGGGCAGGTTGGGGGGATATACCCAGAGATACGGAGCAGGTTGGGGGGATATACCCAGAGATACGAGGCAGGTTGGGGGGATATACCCAGAGATAAGGGGCAGGTTGGGGCTGATATACCCAGAGATACGGGGCAGGTTGGAGGGATATACCCAGAGATACGAGGCAGGTTGGGGGGATATACCCAGAGATAAGGGGCAGGTTGGGGGGATATACCCAGAGATACGAGGCAGGTTGGGGGGATATACCCAGAGATACGAGGCAGGTTGGGGTGATATACCCAGAGATACGGGGCAGGTTGGAGGGATATACCCAGAGATATGGGGCAGGTTGGGGGGATATACCCAGAGATATGGGGCAGGTTGGGGTGATATACCCAGAGATAAGGGGCAGGTTGGGGTGATATACCCAGAGATACGAGGCAGGTTGGGGTGATATACCCAGAGATAAGGGGCAGGTTGGGGTGATATACCCAGAGATAAGGGGCAGGTTGGGGTGATATACCCAGAGATATGGGGCAGGTTGGGGTGATATACCCAGAGATATGGGGCAGGTTGGGGGGATATACCCAGAGATAGGGGGCAGGTTGGGGGGATATACCCAGAGATAGGGGGCAGGTTGGAGGGATATACCCAGAGATAGGGGGCAGGTTGGAGGGATATACCCAGAGATATGGGGCAGGTTGGAGGGATATACCCAGAGATATGGGGCAGGTTGGGGGGATATACCCAGAGATACAGGGCAGGTTGGGGGATATACCCAGAGATAGGGGGCAGGTTGGAGGGATATACCCAGAGATACAGGGCAGGTTGGGGGATATACCCAGAGATAGGGGGCAGGTTGGAGGGATATACCCAGAGATACGGGGCAGGTTGGGGGATATACCCAGAGATAGGGGGCAGGTTGGAGGGATATACCCAGAGATACAGGGCAGGTTGGGGGATATACCCAGAGATAGGGGGCAGGTTGGAGGGATATACCCAGAGATACAGGGCAGGTTGGGGGATATACCCAGAGATAGGGGGCAGGTTGGGGGATATACCCAGAGATACGGGGCAGGTTGGGGGGATATACCCAGAGATACGGGGCAGGTTGGGGGGATATACCCAGAGATACAGGGCAGGTTGGGGGATATACCCAGAGATAGGGGGCAGGTTGGAGGGATATACCCAGAGATATGGGGCAGGTTGGGGGGATATACCCAGAGATAAAGGGCAGGTTTGGGGGATATACCCAGAGATACGGGGCAGGTTGGGGGATATACCCAGAGATAGGGGGCAGGTTGGGGTGATATACCCAGAGATACGGGGCAGGTTGGGGGTGATATACCCAGAGATACGGGGCAGGTTGGAGGGATATACCCAGAGATATGGGGCAGGTTGGGGGATATACCCAGAGAAACGGGGCAGGTTGGGGGGATATACCCAGAGATAGGGGGCAGGTTGGGGGGATATATCCAGAGATACAGGGCAGGTTGGGGGGATATACCCAGAGATACAGGGCAGGTTGGGGTGATATACTCAGAGATACGGGGCAGGTTGGGGGTGATATACTCAGAGATACGGGGCAGGTTGGGGTGATATACTCAGAGATATGGGGCAGGTTGGGGGGATATACCCAGAGATATAGGGCAGGTTGGACATGATATTCCCAGAGATACAGGGCAGGTTGGGGTGATATACTCAGAGATACGGGGCAGGTTGGGGGGGATATACTCAGAGATACGGGGCAGGTTGGGGTGATATACCCAGAGATACAGGGCAGGTTTGAGATGACATTCCCAGAGATACAGGGCAGGTTGGGGTGATATACCCAGAGATAAGGGGCAGGTTGGGGTGATATACCCAGAGATACGAGGCAGGTTGGGGGGATATACCCAGAGATACAGGGCAGGTTGGGGGTGATATACCCAGAGATACGGGGCAAGTTGGAGGGATATACCCAGAGATATGGGGCAGGTTGGGGGGATATACCCAGAGAAACGGGGCAGGTTGGGGGGATATACCCAGAGATAGGGGGCAGGTTGGGAGGATATACCCAGAGATACAGGGCAGGTTGGGGTGATATACTCAGAGATACGGGGCAGGTTGGGGGTGATATACCCAGAGATACAGGGCAGGTTGGGGTGATATATTTAGAGATACGGGGCAGGTTGGGGGTGATATACTCAGAGATATGGGGCAGGTTGGGGGTGATATACTCAGAGATATGGGGCAGGTTGGGGGTGATATACTCAGAGATACGGGGCAGGTTGGGGTGATATACTCAGAGATATGGGGCAGGTTGGGGGGATATACCCAGAGATATAGGGCAGGTTGGACATGATATTCCCAGAGATACAGGGCAGGTTGGGGTGATATACTCAGAGATACGGGGCAGGTTGGGGGTGATATACTCAGAGATACGGGGCAGGTTGGGGGGATATACCCAGAGATATAGGGCAGGTTGGACATGATATTCCCAGAGATACGGGGCAGGTTGGGGTGATATACCCAGAGATAAGGGGCAGGTTGGGGTGATATACCCAGAGATAAGGGGCAGGTTGGGGTGATATACCCAGAGATAAGGGGCAGGTTTGGGTGATATACCCAGAGATACGAGGCAGGTTGGGGGGATATACCCAGAGATACAGGGCAGGTTGGGGGTGATATACCCAGAGATACGGGGCAAGTTGGAGGGATATACCCAGAGATATGGGGCAGGTTGGGGGGATATACCCAGAGAAACGGGGCAGGTTGGGGGGATATACCCAGAGATACAGGGCAGGTTGGGAGGATATACCCAGAGATACAGGGCAGGTTGGGGTGATATACTCAGAGATACGGGGCAGGTTGGGGGTGATATACCCAGAGATACAGGGCAGGTTGGGGTGATATATTTAGAGATACGGGGCAGGTTGGGGTGATATACTCAGAGATATGGGGCAGGTTGGGGGTGATATACCCAGAGATACAGGGCAGGTTGGGGTGATATACTCAGAGATACGGGGCAGGTTGGGGGTGATATACCCAAAGATACAGGGCAGGTTGGGGGTGATATACCCAGAGATACAGGGCAGGTTTGAGATGACATTCCCAGAGATACAGGGCAGGTTGGGGGGATATACCCAGAGATACAGGGCAGGTTGGGGGGATATACCCAGAGATACGGGGCAGGTTGGGGTGATATACCCAGAGATACGGGGCAGGTTGGGGGGATATACCCAGAGATACGGGGCAGGTTGGGGGGATATACCCAGAGATACGGGGCAGGTTGGGGGGATATACCCAGAGATACGGGGCAGGTTGGGGGTGATATACCCAGAGATACAGGGCAGGTTTGAGATGACATTCCCAGAGATACAGGGCAGGTTGGGGGGATATACCCAGAGATACAGGGCAGGTTTGAGATGACATTCCCAGAGATACGGGGCAGGTTGGGGTGATATATCCAGAGATACAGGGCAGGTTGGAGATGATATTCCCAGAGATACAGGGCAGGTTGGGGGATATACCCAGAGATACGGGGCAGGTTGGGGGATATACCCAGAGATACGGGGCAGGTTGGAGATGATATTCCCAGAGATACAGGGCAGGTTGGGGGATATACCCAGAGATACGGGGCAGGTCGGGGTGATATACCCAGAGATACGGGGCAGCTTGGGGTGATATATCCAGAGATACAGGGCAGGTTGGGGGGATATACCCAGAGATACGGGGCAGGTTGGGGGATATACCCAGAGATACGGGGCAGGTTGGGGGATATACCCAGAGATACGGGGCAGGTTGGGGGATATACCCAGAGATACGGGGCAGGTTGGGGGATATACCCAGAGATACGGGGCAGGTTGGGGGATATACCCAGAGATACGGGGCAGGTTGGGGGATATACCCAGAGATACGGGGCAGGTTGGGGGATATACCCAGAGATACGGGGCAGGTTGGGGGATATACCCAGAGATACGGGGCAGGTATCAGGACTCACCATAGGTTGCGGTGATTAGCCAGAACAGGAAGCACAGGGCAGTCATTCTGTTGCACTGTTTGTCTGGCCTCTTGCACATCCTGCTTATATAACAACCTCTCCACCAATCAGAGAATAGAGAGGCTTAATTGGAGGACAATTATTTAGGCTTATATCCCCACCTATATCAAAGCCCAATCATTTGACCACATCATAATATGTATAAAAGAATTTCTACATGATTTATTAGTTCTTAGTATTAAAACACACACAACGCCCGTTACAGCTTGTACAGGACATGATCGGAGCATAATTATGGTTACAGACAGTTCCATGAAATTAAAACAGAGCTTTCATCACTTAGCCTTGTATCTCTATATGATTGATTTCTGGTAATTTCCTCCTTTTAGGGGGACTGAGTAGTTTCTGGTCATTTCCTCCTTTTTGGGGGACTGGGTAATTTCTGGTCATTTCCTCCTTTTAGGGGGACTGAGTAATTTCTGGTCATTTCCTCCTTTTTGGGGGACTGGGTAAACACGTTTCGCCTTCTGGCTTTATCAGTTCCCTCTGTTAAATGGAAAAACGTAATTTTTAAGCACATCATACTCATGAGATTTTTTATATCCACTTATTTGTTCCTAAAGAGGCTGCTTAGGTACCTTATATGTTGATATATTGCAATTTGCCCATTATGCTTCTATAAATTAGCATCTTCGTTTATACATTTTCTGTACGTCAATACCCCTTTGGGAATAAAAGCAGGTTGACCAGGGAATCCCTCTTCTTTCTTTTAGATGGTGTCTGTGGGTAATTATAATGATACCATATTAGTTCCTTTATTGCTTCTATATTATCTTTTTCAATAATTTTTATTAAGCATGTACAAAGCAACACATACATCTATGAATCTATGATAACAATGTACAATATAATATAGACAGTAAATTCTTCTGTTTCAGCATAAACATTGCTCTTATCAACTTTGACAAGAAAATTATCACTTCATTTCACCACTATATATTGTGGATAAGAAAGTAATAATAGATAAAAAAAATATATAATGTAAAAATAAAACAAGAAAAAAGAGGGGGGGGGAGATGGGGAAAGGGAAGGATGGGAGACTAATAGAAAGGATGGGTAGGGGGTGAAAAAGAGGGGGATTCACATTTCTGGTAGATACAAAAAAAGATAAATAATCCTAACTGGAAGGTCAATAGGACTATATCGTCAAAAGATTATTTTCGAAGTCTGAGGGCCAAAAATTTGGCACCCAGGAATTCCACACTTCTCGAAAAAGCTCCATAGAACTGTTACGGATTGCCGATAATTTTTCCATTGCCATGATGTTGTTGACCCTGTTTTTAAATGCTCTGTAGCTTAGAGCCGGCACTTTCCAGGCCTTGGCTATCACCAATTTCGCTCCAGTCAAAATATGATATAACAGTTGTTGCTTTTTCTTTGTAATATGGGGGATTGGAGCTTTATTGGAGCTACCCATGGATCTCGAGCTATGTGTCTGCTGCACACTTTAATCACTGCTCTGAAAACTTTTACCCAAAACCCCCTGGCTACATCTTCTATATTATCTTACAGACGGGGTATCCCCCAATTACGTACACTCACCCCTCTTACAATGGACCGTTGTGGCTTCATAAGAATAAAGTATCACTACTTCTTAAAGGCCTTAACATAAGGAAGGTGCCGGGACCAGATGATCCACAATCTGCCTCAAATCATGTGCGGACCAGCTATCTCCAGTGTTTTCCAGAATCTTCAATGCCTCCCTGGACATGGGCGTAGTTCCACATTGTCTTAATAGGTCCATCATTGTCCCAGTGCCGAAGAAACCATCGGCTACTGAGATGAATGACTTCATACCAGTAGCACTTACATCAATGGTCATGAAGTATTTTGAGAGGATTGTGCTGGAATATCTAAAAACAACCACTGGCAGCCTAATGGACCCCATGCAAGGCGAACAGGTCATCCGACGATGCTGTGAATATGGCCCTCCACTATATGTACGAGCATTTGGATAACCCAGACACTTACGTCAGAGTTCTCTTTGTGGATTTTAGTTCGGCATTTAACACCATAAGTCCGAAGCTGCTGGTAGAAAAGATGTCTAGGCTCAACGTTCCCCAAAATATCTGTGCGTGGACAGAAAGCTTTCTAACAGATCGATCCCAAATAGTTAGACTTGGACCATTGCGATCCAGTGTCAGGCACACCAACACCGGTGCCCCTCAAGGCTGCGTTCTGACACCTCTCCTCTTTTCCATCTAAACCAACGACTGCACCTCCTTGGCCAACTCTGTGAGAATTGTAAAGTTTGGTCTGGTCAAGAAGTGTAGGTCTGGTCAAGAACAGCAAAGAGGAAACCTACCGAGGAGCAGTGGAGGAGCTTGTCAGATGGTGCAGTAGACACAATCTGGTTATAAACCCTTCAAAAACTCTGGAGATGGTAGTGAACTTCAGGAGGAATCCGGCACCCATGTCACCCCTGTACATCACTGGGGTGGAAATTAAAAGAGCAAGTGAGACTAAATTTAGTCCTACAGCATTCATTACGGGTTTTTGAAAAATGGCTCTTAACTAGTCTATCCCTCAAGTTTCTCTCCCTCCTAAATATGATATTAGGTGTTTTGGGGAGGAAGGTATATAAATGGTTATCATTCAGTAAGACTGGCCAATGTGTCTGCATTAGTTTTCTTATCTTCAGTGTAGGTCATAATCAGGGCCGGGCCTCTATCTTTATCTTTCTTCTTGGGCTTATACAGCTCCTGTCTGTCTCTCTGTTTCGCCTTTTTATATGCTGCCCTCAAAATGGGAGCTTTGTATCCTCTTGCTTTTAGCCTCATTTTTATAACTTGGGCCTCCTGTTCAAAATCTTGTGTTGTTGAACAGTTTATTTTTGCCCTAATATATTCCCCATACGGGATACTCCTCAGGAGGTGGGAAGGGTGTGCACTTGTTGCCCTCAGAGTTGTGTTTGCCGCAGTGTCTTTTCGGAAAAGTTTTGTGGTAATATAACCTTCTGCTGTCATTTCTCCGATGAGAAATCCCAATAGTAGTAAATGACCAGAATTAGACTGAGAGACAGAGGCGGATATGCGGCAAACCGTGATTATTAATAACAAACAGTGAGTACGCACCAACCAAGCTGCTATATACATATATACTCATAGATTGCTGTGAAGTCAGATACATATGTGCTTAGGAGTCCTAATAAAAGTCCAAGTCCAACAATGGCTAAGGCTAAGGCTAAGGCAAGAGTCCTGAATCCAGAGTTAAAGTATCAGAGTTCCAGGGTCCGGGTTCAAAGACAGAAACAATGCTGATCCGCTGAGCCCATGTGTTGATCAGCTTATATAGGCCAGGCGATCACAGCTGCAAGCTGATTCCCAGGAAGTCTGCAGAACAGCACCATCTGCAGGTGGAGCGGCATATAGCAGGGGAACTCAAGCTGTGGAGGAACTCCAGACCTGACATCTGCATTCATGTTGATCATCAGATCTAAGAAGGCAATACTGTGTAGACTATAGTTACATGTAAACTTGAGATTTATATAATTTTTATTTAGGGCCAGAACAAACGCATCCAGTTCCTGCTGCGGCCCCTCCCATATGATGAAAATATCATCTATATACCTGTGCCAAGTCAAAACGTGGCACAGCTATGGGGCCACCTCGTTCCGATTCCACACCCCCCTCTCCCACCACCCCAGGTACAGGTTTGCAAATGATGGGGCACACGTTGTCCCCATTTCTGTGCCCGGAATCTGGTGGTAGAGTTGACCAATAAAGAGAAAGAGGTTGTGGGTCAGGACGAAGTTCAGGAGCCGCAGCAGGAACACGTTATGCTCATGCTCGTTGATATCTAGTTGGTTAAGGAAATGATTCCACTACCCTAATTCCTTTACTGTGTGGTATGCTTGAATACAGGGCCTCCACATCCAGAGTCACCAATAGGGACCCCGGGGATATCCACAATCCATCCAATAGTCTCAAAAGGTGACCCGTGTCTTTCACAAATGAAGGTAGTTCAGAAACTAAGGGTTGTAGAAATGTATCTATATATCTACTTACCCTTTCAGTTAGGGATCCTAGTCCCGAAACACTGGGCCTACCTGGAGGAAGTGTAATATTCTTATGGACTTTCTCCAGTGTGTAAAAGGTAGGGATAGTAGGGTTGGGAGTCTGTAAGGTAATAACACCATGGTTATATGCTTCCCTGATGAGATTGTGGTATTCCCCAGAGTCCCTCGCCAGTCTGGATGTGGGGGCCCTGGCATATCATTCACAGTTTATTAAGATCTTATTGCACATATCTTGGTATTGATCACTTGACATCACAACTATATTCCCCCCCTTATCCTCTGGCGTAACCACCAGATCTTTGTTTTGTTCTAATTCTTCAATAGCTCTTTTTAGTTCCTGGCTCATATTTTGTTGTCTCCTAGCTGATTTTGGGATATCTTCTATCTCTGTGGTTACCAAAGCCACAAAGGTGGCTGTATGGTGGTTAATGGTAAGGGGGGGGGAAATAGGTGGAGGGTTTTTAAAATTTTACTTTATCTTTTTTGTCCGGAATAACACAGCCCGCTACCTCCATTGCCATTTCTTGCATGTCCTTTGTTAATTGGGCCTCAGAGGGGACCATCTGTGGGTCTCCCCTGTGCATATTCTCCTCACTTTTATCCATAAACTGATACTTACATACCAATTTACGGGCAAATAAGTGCACATCCTTGATTATGTGAAAGCTGTCCATTTTTTGTGTTGGGCAATAATTTAGGCCCAATTGTAGCAGTTTGCATTTTTCTGACAATTTCTGACAGGTTTATAATGTTCTGTTGTCTGCCTGTTCCCCCTTTCCCATCCCACATGTTTTTATTATTGTTGGTGCTTTCCGCTGATTGGTCTATTGCTTCGAGTTCATTCCCATGAGGAATAGTGTTGATTTCTTGGCGGGTTGGTGGATTATTTCCCCTTTCTAGACCTGCTCCTTCTTTCATTTCGGCATTTGTTTCGCCACTTTCTAAAAAATCTTCTTTCCTTCCCCAGTTTTCCTCCATGTCGCCCTCCCTATCCTCCCTTAGTTTCTTAGTTCTGTTTTTCTTTTTGTCGCTGACTTCTCATAATAGCTCTTTTGGAGACGGATTTCTCTCCATGGGGGGCCTGTCTGGGTTGTTCTATCCCGTGTATATGAATCCCTAAATCTTCCCTGCATATACTCCATGTCAGGTACTCTTTCTCTTGAGGAGGAGCTATCTGATGCATTTGCTCCTCGACCTGGTTATTCCCTTCTACCTCTCTGTTTGTCCTGTTCTGGCCACATAGACGCTGTTTTATTAGAATATGCTCTCTTGTCTCAGTAGATTTTTTGTCCCTTGAGTTGGAGCAGCTCATGGTTCATTCTTTCAATTGAGTCTTTAATATTTTGGTCACGTTTCTTGTATGCTTCATCTTGTTGTAGTGTTCCCAATTTATCTATTACATCTTGTATATCTTTGTTAAGACTCGCTAGTTGTTCTACATGGTGAAGGACCAAAAGCTGCATCAACTCACGAAGAACATTTATGTGAGGCCGACTCCCATTTTTGTTTAAATTCATTCGTCATTCCTGACACTTGAGGAAAAAGTCTGATCCTCAAACCCTTCGGTGCTATATCATAATCCCGTAAATATTGTATGTCCCGCCACAATCTGGATTTTTTAGATAGCAGTTTGAACAACATACTAAACATTGATGAGGTAACCTCATATTTCTCGAAGTCGTTCTTTTTAATTATTTTACATTGATTCAGGTTGGTGATCATAAGATCCCAATCTGCGCTCCCCAGTTGAGTCATGGTTATAGAATTTCTTTCAATCCCTACTGTGCTTTGTATCCTTAGTACTAAAGCTCAGCCTCGCAGGTTTTTTGTCAGAGGGTTCACCCTAACAGGGAATCAAAGTCCCGGCCTAATATATCTAGTACACAAGAAGGGAACCGATTACTGGATCCCAGGGTGGGTGACCTCTCTTTGGAATTAATTTGGTTGGTCCAAAAGTAGCTTTCTTTCAGGGGGAGTTGGCTTATATCCCCACCTATATCAAAGCCCAATCATTTGACCACATCATAATATGTATAAATGTATATATGCAAAAAAGCTCCCAGGTACTTCCAGCCTTATAAAGCCACAACAGTTCATTGCAAGAGGGGTGAGTGTAAATAATTTGGGGGTACCCTGTCTTTAAGATAATATAGAAGCAATAAAGGAACTAATATGGTATCATTATAATTACCCACAGACACCATCTAAGAGAGAAAAAAAGAGGTATTTCCTGGTCAGCCTGCTTTTATTCCCAAAGGGGTATTGAAGTACAGAAAATGTATAAACGCAGATGCTATATTACAGAAGCATAATGGGCAAATTGCAATATATGAAAATATAAGGCACCTAAGCAGCCTCTTTAGGAACAAATAAGTAGATATAAAAAAATGTCATGAGTATGAAGTGCTTAAAAATGGTGTTTTCCCATTTAACCGAGGGTATTGATAAAGCTGGAAGGCGAAACGTGTTTACCCAGTCCCCCTAAAAGGAGGAATTTACCAGAAATCAATCATATAGAAAAGCAAGTCAGCTAAGTGATGAAATGTCTGTTTTAATTTCATGGAACTGTCTGTAACCATAATGATGCTCTGATTATGTCCTGTACAAGCTGTAAAAGGCGTTGTGTGTGTTTTAATACTAAGAACTACTAAGAACTATCCCGCCCTGGGATCCAGTAATTGGTTCCCTTCTTGTGATCAAGTAAAAGCAGTTGGTTTCGGGCCAAACATGCATCATTTTATATGCACAAGTTTTTGAGACAAGGACTCTGAGGGGCCCCAGCCAATGCTAGTGTTGCCACCTGTCGGTTATCTTACCGTTAGAGCTCTGTTTTCATTGTGTGCTGTTAATTAATGGTCGGTGTGTTTTTCGGCAGCAGGGACTACACCGGCGTCTGGCCTATGATCATCTTACTGTAAGGTTTAGTAAGATGAAGGCAGCCATCTTAGTGTAGCCCCTGCCGTAGCCTGTGATATGCAGAGGAAGACATTGTGGAGCGGCGCAGGACTTTTGAAGAGCATGGCTAAAGCTGTGCTGTCAAGTAGAGATGGCTAAGCCGGTGGGGGAAGGATCTGGCCTTGAAGCAGCCGGATGTCGCCTCCGCAGGCCTGATGGGGAGGGGGGGGGGAATCAGCCACATTCAACTAGATCTGATGTTGCTCTTTAAAGGACTATACTGCCAAATTCTAGGGCTGGAGTGTGGACACCGGCTGCAGTGATGTCGCCTTGAGCCATCACTTCCAGCTGGGTCCAGGGGCGTAACTTGAGGGGGTAAAGGGGGTGTGACCACACTGGGGCCCAGAAGATCAGGGGGGGCCCCATCATTGTTGCTCTTCCACCTGGCTGGCAATAGGGCACACTGGGCAACCTACTGGAGGTACCCAGGCTCCTGGTATTGTGGAAGTAGAAGGTGGGCAGCTGATATATGTGGCGGCTGGTGAACAGCGAATTGCAGAGAATGGCGGCCAGTGGGCATTGGGAGCAGGAGGCACCTAGTAATCGGTTGGTGTAGGTTGGTGGCCGGTGAGGGGCAGGTGGCAGCTGGTGAGCAATGGTTCCAGGGCAGGGGCATTTGGCTACTGTGCTGTGGGGGCAGATGGAGGTCGGAGAGCGCGGTGGGGCGGGGAGTGAGCTGTGAGTGTGGGCTGTAGAGCGGGTGGCAGCTGGTGGGCTTGGGAAGTGCTTTCAGTAATACCAGGGCCCCTCTCAGCTGCTCCCCACTGTCTGCCCCTTACCCTTTGTGACTCACGGGAGCAGACAGCGGGATGAGTGGCACGGGCAGCATTAGGGGTAAGAAGCCAGATGCACTTCCTTACTGCTGGGCGCCCTGGGGACATTTCTGGGCGACATTAACAGGACTCCTGGGAGGACCTATCACATTTCCCTAGCTCACACTTGCCACCAAAAAGGGCCACTGCGCGGAGATGAGGATATAGTTGCTAAGCCCTCATCTTTATTCTTCTCTTAATGGTGGTAAGTATAGGCTACAGGAATATGATGGTCCCCTGGTAGTCCTGTTGAAGGGGCCCAGCAGTGCAGCAAGATGCAGGGTGGAGATAGGGGAGTAACAAAGAGGCACAGAGAAGATGGGGGTGCAGCATGGAGCAGGTAAGTGATGGGGTGCAGCATGGAGCAGGGCAGAGATGGGGGTGCAGCATGGTGCAGGAAAGAGATGGGGGTGCAGCATGGAGCAGGGCAGAGATGGGGGTGCAGCATGGAGCAGGACAGAGATGGGGTACAGCATGGAGCAGGGCAGAGATAGGGGTGCAGCATGGAGCAGGGCAGAGATGGGGGTGCAGCATGGAGCAGGACAGAGATGGGGGTGCAGCATGGAGCAGTGATGGGGTGCAGCATGGAGCAGGGCAGAGATGGGGGTGCAGCATGGAGCAGTGATGGGGTGCAGCATGGAGCAGTGATGGGGTGCAGCATGGAGCAGGAAAGAGATGGGGGTGCAGCATGGAGCAGTGATGGGGTGCAGCATGGAGCAGTGATGGGGTGCAGCATGGAGCAGAGCAGAGATGGGGTGCAGCATGGAGCAGAGATGGGGTGCAGCATGGAGCAGTGATGGGGTGCAGCATGGAGCAGTGATGGGGTGCAGCATGGAGCAGAGCAGAGATGGGGTGCAGCATGGAGCAGTGATGGGGTGCAGCATGGAGCAGTGATGGGGTGCAGCATGGAGCAGGGCAGAGATGGGGGTGCAGCATGGAGCAGGGCAGAGATGGGGGTGCAGCATGGAGCAGGGCAGAGATGGGGGTGCAGCAAGGAGCAGAGCAGAGATGGGCTGCAGCATGGAGCAGGAAAAGGGTTTGGGGGTGCAGCATGGAGCAGTGATGGGGTGCAGCATGGAGCAGTGATGGGGTGCAGCATGGAGCAGAGCAGAGATGGGGTGCAGCATGGAGCAGTGATGGGGTGCAGCATGGAGCAGTGATGGGGTGCAGCATGGAGCAGTGATGGGGTGCAGCATGGAGCAGTGATGGGGTGCAGCATGGAGCAGAGATGGGGTGCAGCATGGAGCAGTGATGGGGTGCAGCATGGAGCAGTGATGGGGTGCAGCATGGAGCAGTGATGGGGTGCAGCATGGAGCAGTGATGGGATGCAGCATGGAGCAGGGCAGAGATGGGGGTGCAGCATGGAGCAGGGCAGAGATGGGGGGGCAGCATGGAGCGGGGCAGAGATGGGGGTGCAGCATGGAGCAGGGCAGAGATGGGGGTGCAGCATGGAGCAGGGCAGAGATGGGGGTGCAGCATGGAGCAGGGCAGAGATGGGGGGGCAGCATGGAGCGGGGCAGAGATGGGGGTGCAGCATGGAGCAGGGCAGAGATGGGGGTGCAGCATGGAGCAGGGCAGACATGGGGGTGCAGCATGGAGCAGGGCAGAGATGGGGGTGCAGCATGGAGCAGGGCAGAGATGAGGGTGCAGCATGGAGCAAGGGCAGAGATGGGGGTGCAGCATGGAGCAGGGCAGAGATGGGGTGCAGCATGGAGCAGGGCAGAGATGAGGGTGCAGCATGGAGCAGGGCAGAGATGAGGGTGCAGCATGGAGCAAGGGCAGAGATGGGGTGCAGCATGGAGCAGTGATGGGGTGCAGCATGGAGCAGGGCAGAGATGAGGGTGCAGCATGGAGCAAGGGCAGAGATGGGGTGCAGCATGGAGCAGGGCAGAGATGGGGTGCAGCATGGAGCAAGGGCAGAGATGGGGTGCAGCATGGAGCAGGGCAGAGATGGGGGTGCAGCATGGAGCAAGGGCAGAGATGGGGTGCAGCATGGAGCAGTGATGGGGTGCAGCATAGAGCAGGGCAGAGATGGGGGTGCAGCATGGAGCAAGGGCAGAGATGGGGGTGCAGCATGGAGCAGGGCAGAGATGGGGGTGCAGCATGGAGCAAGGGCAGAGATGGGGGTGCAGCATGGAGCAGTGATGGGGTGCAGCATGGAGCAGTGATGGGGTGCAGCATGGAGCAGGGCAGAGATGGGGATGCAGCATGGAGCAAGGGCAGAGATGGGGTGCAGCATGGAGCAGGGCAGAGATGGGGATGCAGCATGGAGCAAGGGCAGAGATGGGGGTGCAGCATGGAGCAGTGATGGGGTGCAGCATGGAGCAGGGCAGAGATGGGGGTGCAGCATGGAGCAAGGGCAGAGATGGGGTGCAGCATGGAGCAGGGTAGAGATGAGGGTGCAGCATGGAGCAGGGCAGAGATGGGGGTGCAGCATGGAGCAAGGGCAGAGATGGGGGTGCAGCATGGAGCAGGGCAGAGATGGGGGTGCAGCATGGAGCAAGGGCAGAGATGGGGGTGCAGCATGGAGCAGTGATGGGGTGCAGCATGGAGCAGTGATGGGGTGCAGCATGGAGCAGGGCAGAGATGGGGATGCAGCATGGAGCAAGGGCAGAGATGGGGTGCAGCATGGAGCAGTGATGGGGTGCAGCATGGAGCAGAGCAGAGATGGGGTGCAGCATGGAGCAGAGCAGAGATGGGGTGCAGCATGGAGCAGTGATGGGGTGCAGCATGGAGCAGAGATGGGGTTGCAGCATGGAGCAGGGCAGAGATGGGGGTGCAGCATGGAGCACGGCAGAGATGGGGGTGCAGCATGGAGCAGGGCAGAGATGGGGGTGCAGCATGGAGCAGGGCAGAGATGGGGGTGCAGCATGGAGCAGGGCAGAGAGGGGGTGCAGCATGGAGAAGGGAAGAGATGGGGTGCAGCATGGAGCAGGGCAGAGATGGGGGTGCAGCATGGAGCAGGAAAGAGATGGGGGTGCAGCATGGAGCAGGGCAGAGATGGGGGTGCAGCATGGAGCAGTGATGGGGTGCAGCATGGAGCAGTGATGGGGAGCAGCATGGAGCAGTGATGGGGTGCAGCATGGAGCAGAGCAGAGATGGGGTGCAGCGTGGAGCAGTGATGGGGTGCAGCATGGAGCAGTGATGGGGTGCAGCATGGAGCAGAGCAGAGATGGGGTGCAGCATGGAGCAGTGATGGGGTGCAGCATGGAGCAGTGATGGGGTGCAGCATGGAGCAGTGATGGGGTGCAGCATGGAGCAGGGCAGAGATGGGGGTGCAGCATGGAGCAGGGCAGAGATGGTGGTGCAGCATGGAGCAGGGCAGAGATGGGGGTGCAGCATGGAGCAGGGCAGAGATGGGGGTGCAGCATGGAGCAGGGCAGAGATGGGGGTGCAGCATGGAGCAAGGGCAGAGATGGGGGTGCAGCATGGAGCAGGGCAGAGATGAGGGTGCAGCATGGAGCAAGGGCAGAGATGGGGTGCAGCATGGAGCAGTGATGGGGTGCAGCATGGAGCAAGGGCAGAGATGGGGTGCAGCATGGAGCAGTGATGGGGTGCAGCATGGAGCAGGGCAGAGATGAGGGTGCAGCATGGAGCAAGGGCAGAGATGGGGTGCAGCATGGAGCAGTGATGGGGTGCAGCATGGAGCAGGGCAGAGATGGGAATGCAGCATGGAGCAAGGGCAGATATGGGGTGCAGCATGGAGCAGTGATGGGGTGCAGCATGGAGCAGGGCAGAGATGGGGTGCAGCATGGAGCAGTGATGGGGTGCAGCATGGAGCAGTGATGGGGTGCAGCATGGAGCAGAGCAGAGATGGGGGTGCAGCATGGAGCAGGGCAGAGATGGGGGTGCAGCATGGAGCAGTGATGGGGTGCAGCATGGAGCAGGGCAGAGATTGGGGTGCAGCATGGAGCAAGGGCAGAGATGGGGTGCAGCATGGAGCAGTGATGGGGTGCAACATGGAGCAGTGATGGGGTGCAGCATGGAGCAGAGCAGAGATGGGGTGCAGCATGGAGCAGAGAAGTGATGGGGTGCAGCATGGAGCAGGGCAGAGATGGGGGTGCAGCATGGAGCAGGGCAGAGATGGGGGTGCAGCATGGAGCAGGGCAGAGATGGGGGTGCAGCATGGAGCAGGGCAGAGATGGGAATGCAGCATGGAGCAGGGAAGAGATGGGGTGCAGCATGGAGCAGGGCAGAGATGGGGGTGCAGCATGCAGCAGGAAAGAGATGGGGGTGCAACATGGAGCAGGGCAGAGATGGGGGTGCAGCATGGAGCAGGGCAGAGATGGGGGTGCAGCATGGAGCAGGGCAGAGATGGGGGTGCAGCATGGAGCAAGGGCAGATATGGGGTGCAGCATGGAGCAGTGATGGGGTGCAGCATGGAGCAGGGCAGAGATGGGGTGCAGCATGGAGCAGTGATGGGGTGCAGCATGGAGCAGTGATGGGGTGCAGCATGGAGCAGTGATGGGGTGCAGCATGGAGCAGTGATGGGGTGCAGCATGGAGCAGAGATGGGGTGCAGCATGGAGCAGTGATGGGGTGCAGCATGGAGCAGGGCAGAGATGAGGGTGCATCATGGAGCAGGGCAGAGATGGGGTGCAGCATGCAGCAGGAAAGAGATGGGGGTGCAGCATGGAGCAGGGCAGAGATGGGGGTGCAGCATGGAGCAGGGAAGACATGGGGGTGCAGCATGGAGCAGAGCAGAGATGGGGATGCAGCATGGAGCAGGGCAGAGATGAGGGTGCAGCATGGAGCAGGGCAGAGATGGTGGTGCAGCATGGAGCAGGGCAGAGATGAGGGTGCAGCATGCAGCAGGGCAGAGATGGTGGTGCAGCATGGAGCAGGGCAGAGATGAGGGTGCAGCATGCAGCAGGGCAGAGATGGTGGTGCAGCATGGAGCAGTGATGGGGTGCAGCATGGAGCAGTGATGGGGTGCAGCATGGAGCAGGGCAGAGATGGGGGTGCAGCATGGAGCAGGGCAGAGATGGGGTGCAGCATGCATCAGGAAAGAGATGGGGGTGCAGCATGGAGCAGTGATGGGGTGCAGCATGGAGCAGGGCAGAGATGGGGTGCAGCATGGAGCAGTGATGGGGTGCAGCACGGAGCAGGGCAGAGATGGGGTGCAGCATAGAGCAGGGAAGAGATAGGGGTGCAGCATGCAGCAGGAAAGAGATGGGGGTGCAGCATAGAACAGGGCAGAGATAGAGTGCAGCATGGAGAAGGGCAAAGAAGGGGGCGCAACATGGAGCAGAGAAGAGATGTGGGTGCAGCATGGAGCAGAGCAGAGATGGGGTGCAGCATGGAGCAGGGCAGAGATGAGGGTGCAGCATGGAGCAGGGCACAGATGAGGGTGCAGCATGGAGCAGGGCAGAGATGAGGGTGCAGCATGGAGCAGAGCAGAGATGGAGTGCAGCATGGAGCAGGGCAGAGATGAGGGTGCAGCATGGAGCAGAGCAGAGATGGGGTGCAGCATGGAGCAGGGCAGAGATGGGGTGCAGCATGGAGCAGGAGAGAGATGGGGGTGCAGCATGGAGCAGGGCAGAGATGGGGGTGCAGCATGGAGCAGGGCAGAGATGGGGGTGCAGCATGGAGCAGGGCAGAGATGGGGTGCAGCATGGAGCAGGGCAGAGATGGGGGTGCAGCATGGAGCAGGGCAGAGATGGGGGTGCAGCATGGAGCAGGGCAGAGATGGGGGTGCAGCATGGAGCAGGGCAGAGATGGGGGTGCAGCATGGAGCAGGGCAGAGATGGGGTGCAGCATGGAGCAGGGCAGAAATGGGGGTGCAGCATGGAGCAGAGCAGAGATGGGGTGCTGCATGGAGCAGGGAAGAGATGGGGGTGCAGCATGGAGCAGGGCAGAGATGGGGGTGCAGCATGGAGCAGGGCAGAGATGGGGTGCAGCATGGAGCAGGAGAGAGATGGGGGTGCAGCATGGAGCAGGGCAGAGATGGGGGTGCAGCATGGAGCAGGGCAGAGATGGGGTGCAGCATGGAGCAGGGCAGAGATGGGGGTGCAGCATGGAGCAGGGCAGAGATGGGGTGCAGCATGGAGCAGGGCAGAGATGGGGGTGCAGCATGGAGCAGGGCAGAGATGGGGGTGCAGCATGGAGCAGGGCAGAGATGGGGTGCAGCATGGAGCAGGGCAGAGATGGGGGTGCAGCATGGAGCAGAGCAGAGATGGGGTGCAGCATGGAGCAGGGCAGAAATGGGGGTGCAGCATGGAGCAGAGCAGAGATGGGGTGCTGCATGGAGCAGGGAAGAGATGGGGGTGCAGCATGGAGCAGGGCAGAGATGGGGGTGCAGCATGGAGCAGGGCAGAGATGGGGTGCAGCATGGAGCAGGAGAGAGATGGGGGTGCAGCATGGAGCAGGGCAGAGATGGGGGTGCAGCATGGAGCAGGGCAGAGATGGGGTGCAGCATGGAGTAGGGCAGAGATGGGGGTGCAGCATGGAGCAGGGCAGAGATGGGGTGCAGCATGGAGCAGGGCAGAGATGGGGGTGCAGCATGGAGCAGGGCAGAGATGGGGGTGCAGCATGGAGCAGGGCAGAGATGGGGTGCAGCATGGAGCAGGGCAGAGATGGGGGTGCAGCATGTAGCAGAGCAGAGATGGGGATGCAGCATGGAGCAGGGTGGAGATGGGGGTGCAGCATGGAGCAGGGCAGAGATGGGGTGCAGCATGGAGCAGAGCAGAGATGGGGTGCTGCATGGAGCAGGGAAGAGATGGGGGTGCAGCATGGAGCAGGGCAGAGATGGGGGTGCAGCATGGAGCAGGGCAGAGATGGGGGTGCAGCATGGAGCAGAGCAGAGATGGGGGTGCAGCATGGAGCAGGGCAGAGATGGGGGTGCAGCATGGAGCAGGGTGGATATGTGGGTGCAGCATGGAGCAGGGCAAAGAAGGGGGCGCAACATGGAGCAGAGAAGAGATGTGGGTGCAGCATGGAGCAGAGCAGAGATGGGGTGCAGCATGGAGCAGGGCAGAGATGGGGTGCAGCATGGAGCAGGGCAGAGATGGGGTGCAGCATGGAGCAGGGCAGAGATGGGGGTGCAGCATGGAGCAGAGCAGAGATGGGGATGCAGCATGGAGCAGGGTGGAGATGGGGGTGCAGCATGGAGCAGGGCAGAGATGGGGTGCAGCATGGAGCAGAGCAGAGATGGGGTGCTGCATGGAGCAGGGAAGAGATGGGGGTGCAGCATGGAGCAGGGCAGAGATGGGGGTGCAGCATGGAGCAGGGCAGAGATGGGGGTGCAGCATGGAGCAGAGCAGAGATGGGGTGCAGCATGGAGCAGGGCAGAGATGGGGGTGCAGCATGGAGCAGGGCAGAGATGGGGGTGCAGCATGGAGCAGGGTGGATATGTGGGTGCAGCATGGAGCAGGGCAAAGAAGGGGGCGCAACATGGAGCAGAGAAGAGATGTGGGTGCAGCATGAAGCACAGCAGAGATGGGGTGCAGCATGGAGCAGGGCAGAGATGAGGGTGCAGCATGGAGCAGGGCAGAGATGAGGGTGCAGCATGGAGCAGGGCAGAGATGGGGTGCAGCATGGAGCAGAGCAGAGATGGGGTGCAGCATGGAGCAGGGCAGAGATGGGGTGCAGCATGGAGCAGGAGAGAGATGGGGGTGCAGCATGGAGCAGGGCAGAGATGGGGTGCAGCATGGAGCAGGCCAGAGATGGGGGTGCAGCATGGAGCAGGACAGAGATGGGGTGCAGCATGGAGCAGGATAGAGATGGGGTGCAGCATGGAGCAGGACAGAGGTGGGGGTGCAGCATGGAGCAGGGCAGAGATGGGGGTGCAGCATGGAGCAGGGCAGAGATGGGGTGCAGCATGGAGCAGGGCAGAGATGGGGGTGCAGCATGGAGCAGGGCAGAGATGGGGTGCAGCATGGAGCAGAGCAGAGATGGGGTGCTGCATGGAGCAGGGAAGAGATGGGGGTGCAGCATGGAGCAGGGCAGAGATGGGGGTGCAGCATGGAGCAGAGCAGTGATGGGGTGCAGCATGGAGCAGGGCAGAGATGGGGTGCAGCATGGAGCAGGACAGAGATGGGGGTGCAGCATGGAGCAGGACAGAGATGGGGGTGCAGCATGGAGCAGGGCAGAGATGGGGGTGCAGCATGGAGCAGGGCAGAGATGGGGGTGCAGCATGGAGCAGGGCAGAGATGGGGGTGCAGCATGGAGCAGGGCAGAGATGGGGGTGCAGCATGGAGCAGGGCAGAGATGGGGGTGCAGCATGGAGCAGGGCAGAGATGGGGGTGCAGCATGGAGCAGGGCAGAGATGGGGGTGCAGCATGGAGCAGGGCAGAGATGAGGGTGCAGCATGGAGCAGGGCAGAGATGGGGGTGCAGCATGGAGCAGGGCAGAGATGGGGGTGCAGCATGGAGCAGGGCAGAGATGAGGGTGCAGCATGGGGCAGGGCAGAGATGGGGGTGCAGCATGGAGCAGGGCAGAGATGGGGTGCAGCATGGAGCAGGGCAGAGATAGGGGTGCAGCATGGAGCAGGGCAGAGATGGGGGTGCAGCATGGAGCAGGGTAGAGATGGGGGTGCAGCATGGAGCAGGGCAGAGATGGGGGTGCAGCATGGAGCAGGGCAGAGATGGGAGTGCAGCATGGAGCAGGGCAGAGATGGAGCAGTGATGGGGTGCAGCATGGAGCAGGGCAGAGATGAGGGTGCAGCATGGAGCAGGGCAGAGATGGGGTGCAGCATGCAGCAGGAAAGAGATGGGGGTGCAGCATGGAGCAGGGCAGAGATGGGGGTGCAGCATGGAGCAGGGAAGACATGGGGGTGCAGCATGGAGCAGAGCAGAGATGGGGATGCAGCATGGAGCAGGGCAGAGATGAGGGTGCAGCATGGAGCAGGGCAGAGATGGGGGTGCAGCATGGAGCAGGGCAGAGATGAGGGTGCAGCATGCAGCAGGGCAGAGATGGTGGTGCAGCATGGAGCAGGGCAGAGATGAGGGTGCAGCATGCAGCAGGGCAGAGATGGTGGTGCAGCATGGAGCAGTGATGGGGTGCAGCATGGAGCAGTGATGGGGTGCAGCATGGAGCAGGGCAGAGATGGGGGTGCAGCATGGAGCAGGGCAGAGATGGGGTGCAGCATGCATCAGGAAAGAGATGGGGGTGCAGCATGGAGCAGTGATGGGGTGCAGCATGGAGCAGGGCAGAGATGGGGTGCAGCATGGAGCAGTGATGGGGTGCAGCACGGAGCAGGGCAGAGATGGGGTGCAGCATAGAGCAGGGAAGAGATAGGGGTGCAGCATGCAGCAGGAAAGAGATGGGGGTGCAGCATAGAACAGGGCAGAGATAGAGTGCAGCATGGAGCAGGGCAAAGAAGGGGGCGCAACATGGAGCAGAGAAGAGATGTGGGTGCAGCATGGAGCAGAGCAGAGATGGGGTGCAGCATGGAGCAGGGCAGAGATGAGGGTGCAGCATGGAGCAGGGCACAGATGAGGGTGCAGCATGGAGCAGGGCAGAGATGAGGGTGCAGCATGGAGCAGAGCAGAGATGGAGTGCAGCATGGAGCAGGGCAGAGATGAGGGTGCAGCATGGAGCAGAGCAGAGATGGGGTGCAGCATGGAGCAGGGCAGAGATGGGGTGCAGCATGGAGCAGGAGAGAGATGGGGGTGCAGCATGGAGCAGGGCAGAGATGGGGGTGCAGCATGGAGCAGGGCAGAGATGGGGGTGCAGCATGGAGCAGGGCAGAGATGGGGTGCAGCATGGAGCAGGGCAGAGATGGGGGTGCAGCATGGAGCAGGGCAGAGATGGGGTGCAGCATGGAGCAGGGCAGAGATGGGGGTGCAGCATGGAGCAGGGCAGAGATGGGGGTGCAGCATGGAGCAGGGCAGAGATGGGGTGCAGCATGGAGCAGGGCAGAAATGGGGGTGCAGCATGGAGCAGAGCAGAGATGGGGTGCTGCATGGAGCAGGGAAGAGATGGGGGTGCAGCATGGAGCAGGGCAGAGATGGGGTGCAGCATGGAGCAGGAGAGAGATGGGGGTGCAGCATGGAGCAGGGCAGAGATGGGGGTGCAGCATGGAGCAGGGCAGAGATGGGGTGCAGCATGGAGCAGGGCAGAGATGGGGGTGCAGCATGGAGCAGGGCAGAGATGGGGTGCAGCATGGAGCAGGGCAGAGATGGGGGTGCAGCATGGAGCAGGGCAGAGATGGGGGTGCAGCATGGAGCAGGGCAGAGATGGGGTGCAGCATGGAGCAGGGCAGAGATGGGGGTGCAGCATGGAGCAGAGCAGAGATGGGGTGCAGCATGGAGCAGGGCAGAAATGGGGGTGCAGCATGGAGCAGAGCAGAGATGGGGTGCTGCATGGAGCAGGGAAGAGATGGGGGTGCAGCATGGAGCAGGGCAGAGATGGGGGTGCAGCATGGAGCAGGGCAGAGATGGGGTGCAGCATGGAGCAGGAGAGAGATGGGGGTGCAGCATGGAGCAGGGCAGAGATGGGGGTGCAGCATGGAGCAGGGCAGAGATGGGGTGCAGCATGGAGTAGGGCAGAGATGGGGGTGCAGCATGGAGCAGGGCAGAGATGGGGTGCAGCATGGAGCAGGGCAGAGATGGGGGTGCAGCATGGAGCAGGGCAGAGATGGGGGTGCAGCATGGAGCAGGGCAGAGATGGGGTGCAGCATGGAGCAGGGCAGAGATGGGGGTGCAGCATGTAGCAGAGCAGAGATGGGGATGCAGCATGGAGCAGGGTGGAGATGGGGGTGCAGCATGGAGCAGGGCAGAGATGGGGTGCAGCATGGAGCAGAGCAGAGATGGGGTGCTGCATGGAGCAGGGAAGAGATGGGGGTGCAGCATGGAGCAGGGCAGAGATGGGGGTGCAGCATGGAGCAGGGCAGAGATGGGGGTGCAGCATGGAGCAGAGCAGAGATGGGGGTGCAGCATGGAGCAGGGCAGTGATGGGGGTGCAGCATGGAGCAGGGTGGATATGTGGGTGCAGCATGGAGCAGGGCAAAGAAGGGGGCGCAACATGGAGCAGAGAAGAGATGTGGGTGCAGCATGGAGCACAGCAGAGATGGGGTGCAGCATGGAGCAGGGCAGAGATGAGGGTGCAGCATGGAGCAGGGCAGAGATGAGGGTGCAGCATGGAGCAGGGCAGAGATGAGGGTGCAGCATGGAGCAGGGCAGAGATGGGGTGCAGCATGGAGCAGGGCAGAGATGGGGGTGCAGCATGGAGCAGGAGAGAGATGGGGGTGCAGCATGGAGCAGGGCAGAGATGGGGTGCAGCATGGAGCAGGCCAGAGATGGGGGTGCAGCATGGAGCAGGACAGAGATGGGGTGCAGCATGGAGCAGGATAGAGATGGGGTGCAGCATGGAGCAGGACAGAGGTGGGGGTGCAGCATGGAGCAGGGCAGAGATTGGGGTGCAGCATGGAGCAGGGCAGAGATGGGGTGCAGCATGGAGCAGGGCAGAGATGGGGGTGCAGCATGGAGCAGGGCAGAGATGGGGTGCAGCATGGAGCAGAGCAGAGATGGGGTGCTGCATGGAGCAGGGAAGAGATGGGGGTGCAGCATGGAGCAGGGCAGAGATGGGGGTGCAGCATGGAGCAGAGCAGTGATGGGGTGCAGCATGGAGCAGGGCAGAGATGGGGTGCAGCATGGAGCAGGACAGAGATGGGGGTGCAGCATGGAGCAGGACAGAGATGGGGGTGCAGCATGGAGCTGGGCAGAGATGGGGGTGCAGCATGGAGCAGGGCAGAGATGGGGGTGCAGCATGGAGCAGGGCAGAGATGGGGGTGCAGCATGGAGCTGGGCAGAGATGGGGGTGCAGCATGGAGCAGGGCAGAGATGGGGGTGCAGCATGGAGCAGAGCAGAGATGGGGGTGCAGCATGGAGCAGGACAGAGATGGGGGTGCAGCATGGAGCAGGGCAGAGATGGGGGTGCAGCATGGAGCAGGGCAGAGATGGGGGTGCAGCATGGAGCAGGGCAGAGATGGGGGTGCAGCATGGAGCAGGGCAGAGATGGGGTGCAGCATGGAGCAGGGCGGAGATGGGGGTGCAGCATGGAGCAGGGCGGAGATGGGGGTGCAGCATGGAGCAGGGCGGAGATGGGGGTGCAGCATGGAGCAGGGCGGAGATGGGGGTGCAGCATGGAGCAGAGCGGAGATGGGGGTGCAGCATGGAGCAGGGCGGAGATGGGGGTGCAGCATGGAGCAGAGCGGAGATGGGGTGCAGCATGCAGCAGAGCAGAGATGGGAGCAGCATGGAGCAGAGCAGAGATGGGGGTGCAGCATGGAGCAGGGCAGAGATGGGGTGCAGCATGGAGCAGAGCAGAGATGGGGTGCAGCATGGAACAGGGCAGAGATGGGGGTGCAGCATGGAGCAGGGCAGAGATGGGGGTGCAGCATGGAGCAGGGCAGAGATGGGGGTGCAGCATGGAGCAGGGCAGAGATGGGGGTGCAGCATGGAGCAGGGCAAAGATGGGGTGCAGCATGGAGCAGGGCAGAGATGGGGTGCAGCATGGAGCAGGGAAGAGATGGGGTGCAGCATGGAGCAGGATAGAGATGAGGTGCAGCATGGAGCAGGGCAGAGATGGGGGTGCAGCATGGAGCAGGGCAGAGATGGGGGTGCAGCATGGAGCAGGGCAGAGATGGGGGTGCAGCATGGAGCAGGGCAGAGATGGGGGTGCAGCATGGAGCAGGGCAGAGATGGGGGTGCAGCATGGAGCAGGGCAGAGATGGGGGTGCAGCATGCAGCAGAGCAGAGATGGGGGTGCAGCATGGAGCAGGGCAGAGATGGGGGTGCAGCATGCAGCAGAGCAGAGATGGGGGTGCAGCATGGAGCAGGGCAGAGATGGGGGTGCAGCATGGAGCAGGGCAGAGATGGGGGTGCAGCATGGAGCAGGGCAGAGATGGGGGTGCAGTATGGAGCAGGGCAGAGATGGGGGTGCAGCATGGAGCAGGGCAGAGATGGGGGTGCAGCATGGAGCAGGGCAGAGATGGGGGTGCAGCATGGAGCAGGGCAGAGATGGGGGTGCAGCATGGAGCAGGGCAGAGATGGGGGTGCAGTATGGAGCAGGGCAGAGATGGGGGTGCAGCATGGAGCAGGGCAGAGATGGGGGTGCAGCATGGAGCAGGGCAGAGATGGGGGTGCAGCATGGAGCAGGGCAGAGATGGGGGTGCAGCATGGAGCAGGGCAGAGATGGGGGTGCAGTATGGAGCAGGGCAGAGATGGGGGTGCAGCATGGAGCAGGGCAGAGATGGGGGTGCAGTATGGAGCAGGGCAGAGATGGGGGTGCAGCATGGAGCAGGGCAGAGATGTTGGTGCAGCATGGAGCAGGGCAGAGATGGGGGTGCAGCATGGAGCAGGGCAGAGATGGGGGTGCAGCATGGAGCAGGGCAGAGATGGGGGTGCAGCATGGAGCAGGGCAGAGATGGGGGTGCAGCATGGAGCAGGGCAGAGATGGGGGTGCAGCATGGAGCAGAGCAGAGATGGGGGTGCAGCATGGAGCAGGGCAGAGATGGGGGTGCAGCATGGAGCAGGGCAGAGATGGGGGTGCAGCATGGAGCAGGGCAGAGATGGGGGTGCAGCATGGAGCAGGGCAGAGATGGGGGTGCAGCATGGAGCAGGGCAGAGATGGGGGTGCAGCATGGAGCAGGGCAGAGATGGGGGTGCAGCATGGAGCAGGGCAGAGATGGGGGTGCAGCATGGAGCAGGGCAGAGATGGGGGTGCAGCATGGAGCAGAGCAGAGATGGGGGTGCAGCATGGAGCAAGGCAGAGATGAGGGTGCAGCATGGAGCAAGGCAGAGATGGGGGTGCAGCATGGAGCAGGGCAGAGATGGGGGTGCAGCATGGAGCAGAGCAGAGATGGGGGTGCAGCATGGAGCAAGGCAGAGATGGGGGTGCAGCATGGAGCAGGGCAGAGATGGGGGTGCAGCATGGAGCAGGGTAGAGATGGGGGTGCAGCATGGAGCAGGGCAGAGATGGGGGTGCAGCATGGAGCAGGGCAGAGATGGGGGTGCAGCATGGAGCAGGGCAGAGATGGGGGGCAGCATGGAGCAGGGCAGAGATGGGGGTGCAGCATGGAGCAGGGCAGAGATGGGGGTGCAGCATGGAGCAGAGCAGAGATGGGGATGCAACATGGAGCAGGGCAGAGATGGGGGTGCAGCATGGAGCAGAGCAGAGATGGGGGTGCAGCATGCAGCAGAGCAGAGATGGGGGTGCAGCATGGAGCAGGGCAGAGATGGGGGTGCAGCATGCAGCAGAGCAGAGATGGGGGTGCAGCATGGAGCAGGGCAGAGATGGGGGTGCAACATGGAGCAGAGCAGTGATGGGGGTGCAGCATGGAGCAGGGCAGAGATGGGGGTGCAGCATGGAGCAGGGCAGAGATGGGGGTGCAGCATGGAGCAGGGCAGAGATGGGGGTGCAGCATGGAGCAGAGATGGGGATGCAGCATGGAGCAGGGCAGAGATGGGGTGCAGCATGGAGCAGGGCAGAGAAGGGGGTGCATCATGGAGCAGGGCAGAGATGGGGTGCAGCATGGAGCAGGGCAGAGAAGGGGGTGCAGCATGGAGCAGGGCAGAGATGGGGTGCAGCATGGAGCAGGGCAGAGATGGGGTTGCAGCATGGAGCAGGGCAGAGATGGGGTTGCAGCATGGAGCAGGGCAGAGATGGGGGTGCAGCATGGAGCAGGGCAGAGATGGGGGTGCAGCATGGAGCAGGGTGGAGATGGAGGTGCAGCATGGAGCAGGGCAGAGATGGAGGGGCAGCATGGAGCAGGGTGGAGATGGAGGTGCAGCATGGAGCAGAGCAGAGATGGGGGTGCAGCATGGAGCAGGGCAGAGATGGGGTGCAGCATGGAGCAGGGCAGAGATGGGGTGCAGCATGGAGCAGGGCAGAGATGGGGTGCAGCATGGAGCAGGGCAGAGATGGAGGGGCAGCATGGAGCAGGGTGGAGATGGAGGTGCAGCATGGAGCAGGGCAGAGATGAGGGTGCAGCATGGAGCAGGGCAGAGATGGGGTGCAGCATGGAGCAGGGCAGAGATGGGGTGCAGCATGGAGCAGGGCAGAGATGGGGGTGCAGCATGGAGCAGGGCAGAGATGGAGGGGCAGCATGGAGCAGGGTGGAGATGGAGGTGCAGCATGGAGCAGAGCAGAGATGGGGGTGCAGCATGGAGCAGGGTGGAGATGGGGGTGCAGCATGGAGCAGGGCAGAGATGGAGGGGCAGCATGGAGCAGGGTGGAGATGGGGGTGCAGCATGGAGCAGGGTAGAGATGGGGGTGCAGCATGGAGCAGGGCAGAGATGGGGTGCAGCATGGAGCAGGGCAGAGATGGGGTGCAGCATGGAGCAGGGAAGAGATGGGGGTGCAGCATGGAGCAGGGAAGAGGTGGGGGTGCAGCATGGAGCAGGGCAGAGATGGGGTGCAGCATGGAGCAGGGCAGAGATGGGGTTGCAGCATGGAGCAGGGCAGAGATGGGGTTGCAGCATGGAGCAGGGCAGAGATGGGGGTGCAGCATGGAGCAGGGCAGAGATGGGGGTGCAGCATGGAGCAGGGTGGAGATGGAGGTGCAGCATGGAGCAGAGCGGAGATGGGGTGCAGCATGGAGCAGGGCAGAGATGAGGGTGCAGCATGGAGCAGGGCAGAGATGGGGTGCAGCATGGAGCAGGGCAGAGATGGGGTGCAGCATGGAGCAGGGCAGAGATGGGGTGCAGCATGGAGCAGGGCAGAGATGGGGGTGCAGCATGGAGCAGGGCAGAGATGGGGGTGCAGCATGGAGCAGGGCAGAGATGGGGGGCAGCATGGAGCAGGGTGGAGATGGAGGTGCAGCATGGAGCAGAGCAGAGATGGGGTGCAGCATGGAGCAGAGCAGAGATGGGGTGCAGCATGGAGCAGGGCAGAGATGGGGTGCAGCATGGAGCAGGGCAGAGATGGGGGTGCAGCATGGAGCAGGGCAGAGATGGAGGGGCAGCATGGAGCAGGGTGGAGATGGAGGTGCAGCATGGAGCAGAGCAGAGATGGGGGTGCAGCATGGAGCAGGGTGGAGATGGGGGGTGCAGCATGGAGCAGGGCAGAGATGGAGGGGCAGCATGGAGCAGGGTGGAGATGGGGGTGCAGCATGGAGCAGGGTAGAGATGGGGGTGCAGCATGGAGCAGGGCAGAGATGGGGTGCAGCATGGAGCAGGGCAGAGATGGGGTGCAGCATGGAGCAGGGAAGAGATGGGGGTGCAGCATGGAGCAGGGAAGAGGTGGGGGTGCAGCATGGAGCAGGGCAGAGGTGGGGGTGCAGCATGGAGCAGGGCAGAGATGGGGTGCAGCATGGAGCAGGGCAGAGATGGGGGTGCAGCATGGAGCAGGGCAGAGATGAGGGTGCAGCATGGAGCAGGGCAGAGATGGGGGTGCAGCATGGAGCAGGGCAGAGATGGGGGGCAGCATGGAGCAGGGTGGAGATGGAGGTGCAGCATGGAGCAGAGCAGAGATGGGGTGCAGCATGGAGCAGGGCAGAGATGAGGGTGCAGCATGGAGCAGGGCAGAGATGGGGGTGCAGCATGGAGCAGGGCAGAGATGGGGGGCAGCATGGAGCAGGGTGGAGATGGAGGTGCAGCATGGAGCAGAGCAGAGATGGGGTGCAGCATGGAGCAGGGCAGAGATGGGGTGCAGCATGGAGCAGGGCAGAGATGGAGGGGCAGCATGGAGCAGGGTGGAGATGGAGGTGCAGCATGGAGCAGGGCAGAGATGGAGGGGCAGCATGGAGCAGGGTGGAGATGGGGGTGCAGCATGGAGCAGGGCAGAGATGGAGGGGCAGCATGGAGCAGGGTGGAGATGGAGGTGCAGCATGGAGCAGGGCAGAGATGGAGGGGCAGCATGGAGCAGGGTGGAGATGGGGGTGCAGCATGGAGCAGGGAAGAGATGGGGGTGCAGCATGGAGCACAGCAGAGATGGGGTGCAGCATGGAGCAGGGCAGAGATGGAGGGGCAGCATGGAGCAGGGTGGAGATGGGGGTGCAGCATGGAGCAGGGTAGAGATGGGGGTGCAGCATGGAGCAGGGCAGAGATGGGGTGCAGCATGGAGCAGGGCAGAGATGGGGTGCAGCATGGAGCAGGGAAGAGATGGGGGTGCAGCATGGAGCAGGGAAGAGGCGGGGGTGCAGCATGGAGCAGGGCAGAGATGGGGGTGCAGCATGGAGCAGGGCAGAGATGGAGGGGCAGCATGGAGCAGGGTGGAGATGGAGGTGCAGCATGGAGCAGAGCAGAGATGGGGGTGCAGCATGGAGCAGGGTGGAGATGGGGGTGCAGCATGGAGCAGGGCAGAGATGGAGGGGCAGCATGGAGCAGGGTGGAGATGGGGGTGCAGCATGGAGCAGGGTAGAGATGGGGGTGCAGCATGGAGCAGGGCGGAGATGGGGTGCAGCATGGAACAGGGCAGAGATGGGGTGCAGCATGGAGCAGGGCAGAGATGGAGGGGCAGCATGGAGCAGGGCAGAGATGGGGTGCAGCATGGAGCAGGGCAGAGATGGGGGTGCAGCATGGAGCAGGGTGGAGATGAGGGTGCAGCATGGAGCAGGGCAGAGATGGGGGTGCAGCATGGAGCAGGGCAGAGATAGGGTGCAGCATGGAGCAGGGCAGAGATGGGGGTGCAGCATGGAGCAGGGTAGAGATGGGGGTGCAGCATGGAGCAGGGCAGAGATGGGGTGCAGCATGGAGCAGGGCAGAGATGGGGTGCAGCATGGAGCAGGGAAGAGATGGGGGTGCAGCATGGAGCAGGGAAGAGGTGGGGGTGCAGCATGGAGCAGGGCAGAGGTGGGGGTGCAGCATGGAGCAGGGCAGAGATGGGGTGCAGCATGGAGCAGGGTAGAGATGGGGGTGCAGCATGGAGCAGGGTAGAGATGGGGTGCAGCATGGAGCAGGGCAGAGATGGGGGTGCAGCATGGAGCAGGGGATAGATGGGGTGCAGCATAGACTATACTATACAAAGCATTACGGTGTTGCCACCTGCTATTGGTCTCCCTATCATAATATATTGTGTGTTAGGTTAATACTGCCCTCTAGCGCCCCCCTGTAGGAATACATGGAGGTTTCTCTATAGGATATACTGTATATGGAGGGTTATGGCATCACTGGTTCCCTAGTAATGTCTTCTTAGAATTATATAAAGTGTCACCTTCCTAACAGACTCTCCATAGATGGGATTTGCATCTCTTTCCTGGGGCACCGCACCCAGACCTCAGCTTGAACGTCAGATTGAAGGTTAACAATTGACCCATCAATGTCTACACAACAAGGAATCTGCCACTGCACTCGGAAGATTCAGGAACAATGCAGAAACACTGTGTTCCCACAGCTCTAGGGATGTACAACAAATGCCGACAGACAATAAATGACAAGGTGTCCTGTTAGGATGCGAGGAACATACAGTCATAGGACAGAGATTGCCCTAAGCCCCTATTCTGAGGTGTGTCCCTCATGATTACAGCGGGTGCAACCTACTGACCTGACACAAGCAATATGAAAAAGGTCTAACTAGAATGGAGAAGTCTCAATATAGACAAAACCAAAACAACCTTATGCTAATCATTCAATCACCTTACAAAATTCTTTGTAGGACTATATTCTGACTAGATAAAACCTCAATCAATAAGCAACTTGTGCCCTTATTTATGAAGGAATAGCGACAGGTAGCGACTGGTGAGCGACCGGTAATGACGGGCCCCGCCACGAGAACGCCGGCTCCCCACCACAATCACACATTTATCAAGCCGATCCTGCTTAGCGACTGAGATAGCGCCATATAGCGACTCATTCATCATTATTCCAGCCTCAGCCCACAGCGCCAGCGTCCGACCTTGAACAGCGACAGGTATGACCTCTCGCTACCTGGGGCTCTCCAATGCATTTAAATGGAACAATCTTTAAATATTCATAATTAATTGTTATGATTTTTTTTTTTTTTTTAAATGTGAAAAATTCTGTGACCACTTCTGCCATTTTAGATAATTTTTTTAAGGGAAAAAAAAAATTGTACAGAATTGATATTACAGGTCTGATATTAATGTATTCATATTACTAAATTATTTTAAAAACTTGTTTTTTTTGGTTTCAAAAAATATGGTTGTTTGGGGGTAAAAAAACTACTTTTAACCCATCGCCTCCAGCGCTCTGGGGTTTAAAC
Organism: Gastrophryne carolinensis; assembly: GCA_027917425.1. Classification (NCBI taxonomy): domain Eukaryota; kingdom Metazoa; phylum Chordata; class Amphibia; order Anura; family Microhylidae; genus Gastrophryne; species Gastrophryne carolinensis. Next base: position 7,998,548 of record CM051234.1, read on the forward strand.
AAGCATTTCACAGCGCCAGAATTTTTTGAGCGTGATTTGTTAATGAATATGGTGGGAGCCGGTCGCTAGGGCCAGTCTCTATCATGCGCTCCCATACATCGAGGAACCTGTCAAATAGCAACTCCTCACCCAATATTCAACATTATGGCAAACCGACTGAGTCGCTATCAACTACCGAACAACGGCCAAGCACAGCGAGCGCTCTGAAAATACCGCTACAGTCGCTCAACTGTCGCTACATGTCGCTATTAATGAATCGGCCTCATAGTTGGATATTAGAAAAGTACTGGCAACAATATAAAAGTACAAACCCTGGGTCCTACGTGGTATCCCAGCTAACTAACTAACCATTGTGCCTGGACCAAGACTCCTCCAAATGGCGCCTTGAAATGTCTTCTTCAGAAGGTAGCTGTTAGTTTTGGGGATTCCTTGATATCTCACCTTAGGCTTTGGCCTACTACTTGCTCATTTCCCTGGGCTGTCCCTAGCCAAAACTCTTCCAAGTGGTGTCTTGGAATGTCTGTCTGGGCAGGTAGCTCTTGCCTCTGGTGATCCCTTACCATCTCTTAACCTTACATGTGTTCCCAATATGGCCTTCTATCATATTTTGGCTTACTACCACCCCATTTTATTGGAATGACTCTACCATCCACTTCCATGACTTGGGCATTTGTATGTGGAACCATGGAATTGGTTTCCCAGGCACGTAGCTCCTGGCTCTGGTGATCCCTTCCCATCTCTTAAACTTACATGCGTTCCCAATGTGGCCTTCTACTCTACAATTACCTACCCTATTATGGCTTTGGCCTACTACTTGCTCATTTCCCTGGGCAAGTGGTGCCTTGGAACATCTGTCTGGGCAGGTAGCTCCTGGCTCTGGTGATCAATTCCCATCTCTTAACCTTACATATGTTCCCAATATGGCCTTCTACTCTACACCTTTCTACCATGTTTTGGCTAACAACCAACCCATTTCATTGGAATGACCCCATCACCCACTTCCATGACTAGGGCATTTTTATGCAAAACCATGGAATGGCTTCCTGGGCAGGTAGCTCCTGGCTCGGGTGATCCCTTTCCATCTCGTAACTTTACATGTGTTCACATCTCTTCCATGACTGTACCAACCACTTCCATGACTAGGGATTTTTTTTTATGGCACCATAGAGTTGCTTCCTGGGCAGGTAGCTCCCGGCTCTGGTGATCCCTTTCCCATCTCTTAACCGTACATATGTTCCCAATATGGCCTTCTACTCTACACCTTTCTACCATATTTTGGCCTACAACCAACCCATTTCATTGGAATGACCCCATCATCCACTTCCATGACTAGGGCATTTTTTTGTGGAACCATGGAAAGGCTTCCTGGGCAGGTAGCTCCCAGCTCTGGTGATCCCTTCCCATCTCTTAACCGTACATATGTTCCCAATATGGCCTTCTACTCTACACCTTTCTACAATATTTTGGCCTAATACCATCTCATTTCATTGGAATGACCCCACCACCCACTTCCATGACTAGGGCATTTTTTTTGTGGAACCATGGAAAGGCTTCCTGGGCAGGTAGCTCCCAGTTTTTCACATCTCTTAACCTTACATGTGTTCCCATTGTGGCCTTCTACTCTACAATCTTAGTTAGGCCTACTTCTTTGTAATGACCCTACCCCGCAACTCCATGACTTGGTTTTTTTTTTTTTTTTTTTGTGGCGCATTGGCATGGCTTCCTGGGTGTCTCAAAATGTCTGCCTGTGCATGTAGCTACTGGCTCTTTTGGTTGCTTTCCCATCTCTTAACCTTATACAGTATCCTTCTACTCTATACCTACCTACCCTATTTTTCGAATTTCCTTGGATTGACCCTACTACCCCCTTCCATGACAAGTGCTTTTCTATGTGGCACCTGAGTCGGTAGCTTCTGGTAGTGTGGACCATCAAACCCACCAACTTGCCAGAACAAGTCTCGAAAGACCATGACATGAAACCCTATAACTCCAATACGGTCACAGGGAATTATGAGGCCACAATGCACATTAATCATAATCTGAACACAAGTTGTGTCTCAAAATGTCTGCCTGTGCATGGAGCTACTGGCTCTTTTGGTCCTCTCATCTCTTAACCTTATACAGTATCCTTCTACTCTATACCTACCTACCCTATTTTTCTCATTTCCTTGGAATGACCCTACTACCCCCTTCCATGACATGTGCTTTTCTATGTGGCACTTCTGGTAGTGTAGACCATCAAACCCACCAACTTGCCAGAACAAGTCTCGAAAGACCATGACATGAAACCCTATCAGCCTCGCTGACCTCCCTGCTCTGTATACCTCTCCTCATTCCTCCCTGCCTTTCATAAAACCCCCTGCATGCACACAGGATCAGCTGGCACCTTGGAATGGCTTCCCATGTGTCTCAAAATGTCTGCCTGTGCATGTAGCTACTGGCTCTTTTGGTCCCTTTCTCATCTCTTAACCTTATACAGTATCCTTCTACTCTATACCTACCTACCCTATTTTGTTCTAATACCTTCTCATTTCCTTGGAATGACCCCACTACCCCCTTCGATGACTAGTGCTTTTCTATGTGGCACCTGAGTAGGTAGCTTCTGGTAGTGTGGTGCACAGAACGGGGCAAATGTGAAGCCTCAACCCTAAATGGTTTGAAGACCATTAAACCCACCAACATGTCAGAACAAGTCTCGAAACATCATGAAATTGAGCCCCATAACTCCAGTACGGTCACAGGGAATTATGAGGCCACATTAATCATAATCTGAACACAAGTTCAAAAGTCCAGCATTGCCGGCTCCAACAAGCATTTAAAGCTTGATCTTTACTGGAAAATGCTAAAATCCTTAGACAACGGTTAGACAAGCGTCCCGTCCCCCAATACAGTCAATGCAACGTATTTTGGGGGATCCCTTTATCAAGCTGCTGCTGCGTAATCTTCAGAAAACACATAATCATATTATGAAGATCATAAGGTATGCTGGGGTATCTTCTGCTTCCTTCCAGGATGTTTAGGGACCGAGTTTTAGAGAACTCTGTTTAGGAGTCACATCACACAGCGGTGTCTGGTCTCATAGCATGAGCAACATCCCACTGGGTCATTTGGCACCAGGAACGGAAATCTAGGACCTTCCAATGAAAAGTTATGTCTAAATCCTCTCTACCCCAAGAGGACATGTAAAGGCTTTTCATCTTCACCTCCACAGAACCCTTGTTGTTGGCCACATCTGAAGGCCTGTCCATGTTACTGACCCTGATATGCCTGTACGTGCCCAGTTGGCTATTCCTGTTGATGACACAGATGACTTCCTGTCCCTGTTGATGTCCCTGCCACTGGATGACCAACGTCCTGTGGTCCAATTTATGGTGTCACTGCCCCCTACTGGCCTCTCTATAGGAATATATGGAGGGTTATGGTGTCACCTCTCCCTAGTGGCCTCTCTATAGGAATATATGGAGGGTTATGGTGTCACCTCCCCCTAGTGGCCTCTCTATAGGAATATATAGAGGGTTATGGTGTCACCTCTCCCTAGTGGCCTCTCTATAGGAATATATGGAGGGTCATGGTGTCACCTCCCACTAGTGGCCTCTCTATAGGAATATATGGAGGGTTATGATGTCACTGCCCCCTAGTGGCCTCTCTATAGGAATATATGGAGGGTTATGGTGTCACTGCCCCCTAGTGGCCTCTCTGTAGGAATATATGGAGGGTTATGGTGTCACCTCCACCTAGTGGCCTCTCTATAGGAATATATGGAGGGTTATGGTGTCACCTCCCCCTAGTGGCCTCTCTATAGGAATATATGGAGGGTTATGGTGTCACTGCCCCCTAGTGGCCTCTCTGTAGGAATATATGGAGGGTTATGGGGTCACTGCCCCCTAGTGGCCTCTCTATAGGAATATATGGAGGGTTATGGTGTCACTGCCTCCTAGTGGCCTCTCTATAGGAATATATGGAGGGTTATGGTGTCACTGCCTCCTAGTGGCTTCTCTATAGGAATATATGGAGGGTTATGGTGTCACCTCCCCCTAGTGACCTCTCTATAGGAATATATGGAGGGTTATGGTGTCACCTCCCCCTAGTGGCCTCTCTATAGGAATATATGAAGGGTTATGGTGTCACCTCCCCCTAGTGGCCTCTCTATAGGAATATATGGAGGGTTATGGTGTCACTGCCCCCTAGTGGCCTCTCTATAGGAATATATGAAGGGTTATGGTGTCACTGCCCCCTAGTGGCCTCTCTATAGGAATATATGGAGGGTTATGGTGTCACCTCCCCCTAGTGGCCTCTCTATAGGAATATATGGAGGGTTATGGTGTCACCTCCCCCTAGTGGCCTCTCTATAGGAATATACGGAGGGTTATGGTGTCACTGCCCCCTAGTGGCCTCTCTATAGGAATATATGGAGGGTTATGGTGTCAATGCCCCCTAGTGGCCTCTCTATAGGAATATATGGAGAGTTATGGTGTCACCTCCCCCTAGTGGCCTCTCTATAGGAATATATGGAGGGTTATGGTATCACTGCCCCCTGGTGGCCTCTTTATAGGAATATATGGAGGGTTATGGTGTCACTGCCCCCTAGTGGCCTCTCTATATGAATATATGGAGGGTAATGGTGTCACTGCCCCCTAGTGGCCTCTCTATAGGAATATATGGAGGGTTATGGTGTCACCTCCCCCTAGTGGCCTCTCTATAGGAATATATGGAGGGTTATGGTGTCACCTCCCCCTAGTGGCCTCTCTATAGGAATATATGGAGGGTTATGGTGTCACCTCCCCCTAGTGGCCTCTCTATATGAATATATGGAGGGTAATGGTGTCACTGCCCCCTAGTGGCCTCTCTATAGGAATATATGGAGGGTTATGGTGTCACCGCCCCCTAGTGGCCTCTCTATAGAAATATATGGAGGGTTATGGTGTCACCTCCCCCTAGTGGCCTCTCTATAGGAATATATGGAGGGTTATGGTGTCACCTCCCCCTAGTGGCCTCTCTATAGGAATATATGGAGGGTTATGGTGTCACTGCCCCCTAGTGGCCTCTCTATAGGAATATATGGAGGGTTATGGTGTCACCTCCCCCTAGTGGCCTCTCTATAGGAATATATGGAGGGTTATGGTGTCACCTCCCCCTAGTGGCCTCTCTATAGGAATATATGGAGGGTTATGGTGTCACCGCCCCCTAGTGGCCTCTCCATAGGAATATATGGAGGGTTATGGTGTCACCTCCCCCTAGTGGCCTCTCTATAGGAATATATGGAGGGTTATGGTGTCACTGCCCCCTAGTGGCCTCTCTATAGGAATATATGGAGGGCTATGGTGTCACCTCCCCCTAGTGGCCTCTCTATAGGAATATATGGAGGGTTATGGTGTCACCTCCCCCTAGTGGCCTCTCTATAGGAATATATGGAGGGTTACGGTGTAACTGCCCCCTAGTGGCCTCTCTATAGGAATATATGGAGGGCTATGGTGTCACCTCCCCCTAGTGGCCTCTCTATAGGAATATATGGAGGATTATGGTGTCACTGCCCTCTAGTGGCCTCTCTATAGGAATATATGGAGGGTTATGGTGTCACCTCCCCCTAGTGGCCTCTCTATAGGAATATATGGAGGGTTACGGTGTAACTGCCCCCTAGTGGCCTCTCTATAGGAATATATGGAGGGTTATGGTGTCACTGCCCCCTAGTGGACTCTCTATAGGAATATATGGAGGGCTATGGTGTCACCTCCCCCTAGTGGCCTCTCTATAGGAATATATGGAGGGTTATGGTGTCACCTCCCCCTAGTGGCCTCTCTATAGGAATATATGGAGGGTTATGGTGTCACCTCCCCCTAGTGGCCTCTCTATAGGAATATATGGAGGGTTATGGTGTCACTGCCCCCTAGTGGCCTCTCTATAGGAATATATGGAGGGTTATGGTGTCACCTCCCCCTAGTGACCTCTCTATAGGAATATATGGAGGGTTATGGTGTCACTGCCCCCTAGTGGCCTCTCTATAGGAATATATGGAGGGTTATGGTGTCACCTCCCCCTAGTGGCCTCTCTATAGGAATATATGGAGGGTTACGGTGTAACTGCCCCCTAGTGGCCTCTCTATAGGAATATATGGAGGGTTATGGTGTCACTGCCCCCTAGTGGACTCTCTATAGGAATATATGGGGGGTTATGGTGTCACTGCCCCCTAGTGGCCTCTCTATAGGAATATATGGAGGGTTATGGTGTCACTGCCCCCTAGTGGCCTCTCTATAGGAATATATGGGGGGTCATGGTGTCACTGCCCCCTAGTGGCCTCTCTATAGGAATATATGGAGGGTTATGGTGTCACCTCCCCCTAGTGGCCTCTCTATAGGAATATATGGAGGGTTATGGTGTCACCTCCCCCTAGTGGCCTCTCGATAGGAATATATGGAGGGTTATGGTGTCACCTCCCCCTAGTGGCCTCTCGATAGGAATATATGGAGGGTTATGGTGTCACTGCCCCCTAGTGGCCTCTCTATAGGAATATATGGAGGGTTATGGTGTCACCTCCCCCTAGTGGCCTCTCTATAGGAATATATGGAGGGTTATGGTGTCACCTCCCCCTAGTGGCCTCTCTATAGGAATATTTGGAGGGTTATGGTGTCACTGCCCCCTAGTGGCCTCTCTATAGGAATATATGGAGGGTTATGGTGTCACTGCCCCGTAGTGGCCTCTCTATAGGAATATATGGAGGGTTATGGTGTCACTGCCCCCTAGTGGCCTCCCTATAGGAATATATGGAGGGTTATGGTGTCACCTCCCCCTAGTGGCCTCTCTATAGGAATATATGGAGGGTTATGGTGTCACCTCCCCCTAGTGGCCTCTCTATAGGAATATATGGAGGGTTATGGTGTCACCTACCCCTAGTGGCCTCTCTATAGGAATATTTGGAGGGTTATGGTGTCACTGCCCCCTAGTGGCCTCTCTATAGGAATATATGGAGGGTTATGGTGTCACTGCCCCGTAGTGGCCTCTCTATAGGAATATATGGAGGGTTATGGTGTCACTGCCCCCTAGTGGCCTCCCTATAGGAATATATGGAGGGTTATGGTGTCACCTCCCCCTAATGGCCTCTCTATAGGAATATATGGAGGGTTATGGTGTCACTGCCCCTAGTGGCCTCTCTATAGGAATATATGGAGGGTTATGGTGTCACCTCCCCCTAGTGGCCTCTCTATAGGAATATATGGAGGGTTATGGTGTCACTGCCCCCTAGTGGCCTCTCTATAGGAATATATGGAGGGTTATGGTGTCACTGCCCCCTAGTGGCCTCTCTATAGGAATATATGGAGGGTTATGGTGTCACTGCCCCCTAGTGGCCTCTCTATACTAATATATGGAGGGTTATGGTGTCACCTCCCCCTAGTGGCCTCTCTATAGGAATATATGGAGGGTTATGGTGTCACCTCCCCCTAGTGGCCTCTCTATACTAATATATGGAGGGTTATGGTGTCACCTCCCCCTAGTGGCCTCTCTATAGGAATATATGGAGGGTTATGGTGTCACTGCCCCCTAGTGGCCTCTCTATAGGAATATATGGAGGGTTATGGTGTCACTGCCCCCTAGTGGCCTCTCTATACTAATATATGGAGGGTTATGGTGTCACCTCCCCCTAGTGGCCTCTCTATAGGAATATATGGAGGGTTATGGTGTCACCTCCCCCTAGTGGCCTCTCTGTAGGAATATATGGAGGGTTATGGTGTCACCTCCCCCTAGTGGCCTCTCTATAGGAATATATGGAGGGTTATGGTGTCACCTCCCCCTAATGGCCTCTCTATAGGAATATATGGAGGGTTATGGTGTCACTGCCCCCTAGTGGCCTCTCTATACTAATATATGGAGGGTTATGGTGTCACCTCCCCCTAGTGGCCTCTCTATAGGAATATATGGAGGGTTATGGTGTCACCTCCCCCTAGTGGCCTCTCTATAGGAATATATGGAGGGTTATGGTGTCACCTCCCCCTAGTGGTCTCTCTATAGGAATATATGGAGGGTTATGGTGTCACCTCCCCCTAGTGGCCTCTCTATAGGAATATATGGAGGGTTATGGTGTCACTGCCCCCTAGTGGCCTCTCTATAGGAATATATGGAGGGTTATGGTGTCACCTCCCCCCTAGTGGTCTCTCTATAGGAATATATGGAGGGTTATGGTGTCACTGCCCCCTAGTGGCCTCTCTATAGGAATATATGGAGGGTTATGGTGTCACTGCCCCCTAGTGGCCTCTCTATGGGAAAATATTGAGGGTTATGGTGTCACCGCCCCCTAGTGGCCTCTCTATAGGAATATATGGAGGGTTATGGTGTCACCTCCCCCTAGTGACGTCTCTATAGGAATATATGGAGGGTTATGGTGTCACCTCCCCCTAGTGGCCTCTCTATAGGAATATATGGAGGGTTATGGTGTCACCTCCCCCTAGTGGCCTCTCTATAGGAATATATGGAGGGTTATGGTGTCACTGCCCCCTAGTGGCCTCTCTATAGGAATATATGGAGGGTTATGGTGTCACCTCCCCCTAGTGGCCTCTCTATAGGAATATATGGAGGGTTATGGTGTTACCTCCCCTAGTGGCCTCTCCATAGGAATATATGGAGGGTTATGGTGTCACTGTCCCCTAGTGGCCTCTCTATAGGAATATATGGAGGGTTATGGTGTCACCTCCCCCTAGTGGCCTCTCTATAGGAATATATGGAGGGTTATGGTGTCAACTCCCCCTAGTGGCCTCTCTATAGGAATATATGGAGGGTAACGGGGTCACTGCCCCTAGTGGCCTCTCTATAGGAATATATGGAGGGTTATGGTGTCACCTCCCCCTAGTGGCCTCTCTATAGGAATATATGGAGGGTTATGGTGTCACCGCCCCCTAGTGGCCTCTCTATAGGAATATATGGAGGGTTATGGTGTCACTGCCCCCTAGTGGCCTCTCTATAGGAATATATGGAGGGTTATGGTGTCACCTCCCCCTAGTGGCCTCTCTATAGGAATATATGGAGGGTTATGGTGTCACCTCCCCCTAGTGGTCTCTCTATAGGAATATATGGAGGGTTATGGTGTCACCGCCCCCTAGTGGCCTCTCTATAGGAATATATGGAGGGTTATGGTGTCACCTCCCCCTAGTGGCCTCTCTATAGGAATATATGGAGGGTTATGGTGTCACTGCCCCCTAGTGGCCTCTCTATAGGAATATATGGAGGGTTATGGTGTCACTGCCCCCTAGTGGCCTCTCTATAGGAATATATGGAGGGTTATGGTGTCACCTCCCCCTAGTGGCCTCTCTATAGGAATATATGGAGGGTTATGGTGTCACCTCCTTCTAGTGGCCTCTCTATAGGAATATATGGAGGGTTATGGTGTCACTGCCCCCTAGTGGCCTTTCTATAGGAATATATGGAGGTTATGGTGTCACTGCCCCCTAGTGGCCTTTCTATAGGAATATATGGAGGGTTATGGTGTCACCTCCCCCTAGTGGCTTCTCTATAGGAATATATGGAGGGTTATGGGGTCACTGCCCCCTAGTGGCCTCTCTATAGAAATATATGGAGGGTTATGGTGTCACCGCCCCCTAGTGTCCTCTCTATAGGAATATATGGAGGGTTATGGTGTCACCTCCCCCTAGTGGCCTCTCTATAGGAATATATGGAGGCTTATGGTGTCACTGCCCCCTAGTGGCCTCTCTATAGGAATATATGGAGGGTTATGGTGTCACCTCCCCCTAGTGGCCTCTCTATAGGAATATATGGAGGGTTATGGTGTCACCTCCCCCTAGTGGCCTCTCTATAGGAATATATGGAGGGTTATGGTGTCACCTCCCCCTAGTGGCCTCTCTATAGGAATATATGGAGGGTTATGGTGTCACCTCCCCCTAGTGACCTCTCTATAGGAATATATGGAGGGTTATGGTGTCACCTCCCCCTAGTGGCCTCTCTATAGGAATATATGGAGGGTTATGGTGTCACTGCCCCCTAGTGGCCTCTCTATAGGAATATATGGAGGGTTATGGTGTCACCTCCCCCTAGTGGCCTCTCTATAGGAATATATGGAGGGTTATGGTGTCACCTCCCCCTAGTGGCCTCTCTATAGGAATATATGGAGGGTTATGGTGTCACTGCCCCCTAGTGGCCTCTCTATAGGAATATATGGAGGGTTATGGTGTCACCTCCCCCTAGTGGCCTCTCTATAGGAATATATGGAGGGTTATGGTGTCACCTCCCCCTAGTGGCCTCTCTATAGGAATATATGAGGGTTATGGTGTCACTGCCCCTAGTGGCCTCTCTATAGGAATATATAGAGGGTTATGGTGTCACCTCCCCCTAGTGGCCTCTCTATAGGAATATATGGAGGGTTATGGTGTCACCTCCCCCTAGTGGCCTCTCTATAGGAATATATGGAGGGTTATGGTGTCACCTCCCCCTAGTGGCCTCTCTATAGGAATATATGAGGGTTATGGTGTCACTGCCCCCTAGTGGCCTCTCTATAGGAATATATGGAGGGTTATGGTGTCACTGCCCCCTAGTGGCCTCTCTATAGGAATATATGAAGGGTTATGGTGTCACTGCCCCCTAGTGGCCTCTCTATAGGAATATATGGAGGGTTATGGTGTCACCTCCCCCTAGTGGCCTCTCTATAGGAATATATGGAGGGTTATGGTGTCACCTCCCCCTAGTGGCCTCTCTATAGGAATATATGGAGGGTTATGGTGTCACCTCCCCCTAGTGGCCTCCCTATAGGAATATATGAGGGTTATGGTGTCACCTCCCCCCTAGTGGCCTCTCTATAGGAATATATGGAGGGTTATGGTGTCACTGCCCCCTAGTGGCCTCTCTATAGGAATATATGGAGGGTTATGGTGTCACCTCCCCCTAGTGGCCTCTCTATAGGAATATATGGAGGGTTATGGGGTCACCTCCCCCTAGTGGCCTCTCTATAGGAATATATGGAGGGTTATGGTGTCACTGCCCCCTAGTGGCCTCTCTATAGGAATATATGGAGGGTTATGGGGTCACCTCCCCCTAGTGGCCTCTCTATAGGAATATATGGAGGGTTATGGGGTCACCTCCCCCTAGTGGCCTCTCTATAGGAATATATGGAGGGTTATGGGGTCACCTCCCCCTAGTGGCCTCTCTATAGGAATATATGGAGGATTATGGTGTCACCTCCCCCTAGTGGCCTCTCTATAGGAATATATGGAGGGTTATGGGGTCACCTCCCCCTAGTGGCCTCTCTATAGGAATATATGGAGGGTTATGGGGTCACCTCCCCCTAGTGGCCTCTCTATAGGAATATATGGAGGATTATGGTGTCACCTCCCCCTAGTGGCCTCTCTATAGGAATATATGGAGGGTTATGGGGTCACCTCCCCCTAGTGGCCTCTCTATAGGAATATATGGAGGGTTATGGGGTCACCTCCCCCTAGTGGCCTCTCTATAGGAATATATGGAGGGTTATGGTGTCACCTCCTCCTAGTTTCCTCTCTATAGGAATATATGGAGGGTTATGGTGCCACCAAACCCTAGTGGCCTCTCTATAGGAATATATGGGGGGTTATGGTGTCACTGCCCCCTAGTGGCCTCTCTATAGGAATATATGGAGGGTTATGGTGTCACTGCCCCCTAGTGGCCTCTCTATAGGAATATATGAAGGGTTATGGTGTCACCTCCCCCTAGTGGCCTCTCTGTAGGAATATATGGAGGGTTATGGTGTCACCTCCCCCTAGTGGCCTCTCTATAGGAATATATGGAGGGTTATGGTGCCACCAAACCCTAGTGGCCTCTCTATAGGAATATATGGAGGGTTATGGTGTCCCCTCCCCCTAGTGGCCTCTCTGTAGGAATATATGGAGGGTTATGGTGTCACCTCCCCCTAGTGGCCTCTCTGTAGGAATATATGGAGGGTTATGGTGTCACCTCCCCCTAGTGGCCTCTCTATAGGAATATATGGAGGGTTATGGTGCCACCAAACCCTAGTGGCCTCTCTATAGGAATATATGGAGGGTTATGGTGTCACTGCCCCCTAGTGGCCTCTCTATAGGAATATATGGAGGGTTATGGTGTCACTGCCCCCTAGTGGCCTCTCTATAGGAATATATGGAGGGTTATGGTGTCACTGCCCCCTAGTGGCCTCTCTATAGGAATATATGGAGGGTTATGGTGTCACTGCCCCTAGTGGCCTCTCTATAGGAATATATGGAGGGTTATGGTGTCACCTCCCCCTAGTGGCCTCTCTATAGGAATATATGGAGGGTTATGGTGTCACTGCCCCCTAGTGGCCTCTCTATAGGAATATATGGAGGGTTATGGTGTCACTGCCCCTAGTGGCCTCTCTATAGGAATATATGGAGGGTTATGGTGTCACCTCCCCCTAGTGGCCTCTCTATAGGAATATATGGAGGGTTATGGTGTCACCTCCCCCTAGTGGCCTCTCTATAGGAATATATGGAGGGTTATGGTGTCACTGCCCCCTAGTGGCCTCTCTATAGGAATATATGGAGGGTTATGGTGTCACCTCCCCCTAGTGGCCTCTCTATAGGAATATATGGAGGGTTATGGTGTCACTGCCCCCTAGTGGCCTCTCTATAGGAATATATGGAGGGTTATGGTGTCACCTCCCCCTAGTGGCCTCTCTATAGGAATATATGGAGGGTTATGGTGTCACCTCCCCCTAGTGGCCTCTCTATAGGAATATATGGAGGGTTATGGTGTCACTGCCCCCTAGTGGCCTCTCTATAGGAATATATGGAGGGTTATGGTGTTACCTCCCCCTAGTGGCCTCTCTAAAGGAATATATGGAGGGTTATGGGGTCACCTCCCCCTAGTGGCCTCTCTATAGGAATATATGGAGGGTTATGGTGTCACCTCCCCCTAGTGGCCTCTCTATAGGAATATATGGAGGGTTATGGTGTCACCTCCCCCTAGTGGCCTCTCTATAGGAATATATGGAGGGTTATGGTGTCACCTCCCCCTAGTGATCTCTCTATAGGAATATATGGGGGGTTATGGTGTCACTGCCCCCTAGTGGCCTCTCTATAGGAATATATGGAGGGTTATGGTGTCACTGCCCCCTAGTGGCCTCTCTATAGGAATATATAAAGGGTTATGGTGTCACCTCCCCCTAGTGACCTCTCTATAGGAATATATGGAGGGTTATGGTGTCACCTCCCCCTAGTGGCCTCTCTATAGGAATATATGGAGGGTTATGGTGTCACTGCCCCCTAGTGGCCTCTCTATAGGAATATATGGAGGGTTATGATGTCGCCTCCCCCTAGTGGCCTCTCTATAGGAATATATGGAGGGTTATGGTGTCACCTCCCCCTAGTGGCCTCTCTATAGGAATATATGGAGGGTTATGGTGTCACTGCCCCCTAGTGGCCTCTCTATAGGAATATATGGAGGGTTATGATGTCGCCTCCCCCTAGTGGCCTCTCTATAGGAATATATGGAGGGTTATGGTGTCACCTCCCCCTAGTGACCTCTCTATAGGAATATATGGAGGGTTATGGTGTCACCTCCCCCTAGTGACCTCTCTATAGGAATATATGGAGGGTTATGGTGTCACCTCCCCCTAGTGGCCTCTCTATAGGAATATATGGAGGGTTATGGTGTCACTGCCCCCTAGTGGCCTCTCTATAGGAATATATGGAGGGTTATGATGTCGCCTCCCCCTAGTGGCCTCTCTATAGGAATATATGGAGGGTTATGGTGTCACCTCCCCCTAGTGGCCTCTCTATAGGAATATATGGAGGGTTATGGTGTCACCTCCCCCCTAGTGGCCTCTCTATAGGAATATATGGAGGGTTATGGTGTCACTGCCCCCTAGTGGCCTCTCTATAGGAATATATGAAGGGTTATGGTGTCACCTCCCCCTAGTGGCCTCTCTGTAGGAATATATGGAGGGTTATGGTGTCACTGCCCCCTAGTGGCCTCTCTATAGGAATATATGGAGGGTTATGGTGTCACCTCCCCCTAGTGGCCTCTCTATAGGAATATATGGAGGGTTATGGTGTCACTGCCCCCTAGTGGCCTCTCTATAGGAATATATGGAGGGTTATGGTGTCACCTCCCCCTAGTGGCCTCTCTGTAGGAATATATGGAGGGTTATGGTGCCACCTCCCCCTAGTGGCCTCTCTATAGGAATATATGGAGGGTTATGGTGTCCCTGCCCCCTAGTGGCCTCTCTATAGGAATATATGGAGGGTTATGGTGTCACCTCCCCCTAGTTTCCTCTCTATAGGAATATATGGAGGGTTATGGTGTCACTGCCCCCTAGTGGCCTCTCTATAGGAATATATGGAGAGTTATGGTGTCACTGCCCCCTAGTGGCCTCTCTATAGGAATATATGGAGGGTTATGGTGTCACCTCCCCCTAGTGGCCTCTCTATAGGAATATATGGAGGGTTATGGTGTCACCTCCCCCTAGTGGCCTCTCTATAGGAATATATGGAGGGTTATGGTGTCACTGCCCCCTAGTGGCCTCTCTATAGGAATATATGGAGGGTTATGGTGTCACCTCCCCCTAGTGGCCTCTCTATAGGAATATATGGAGGGTTATGGTGTCACCTCCCCCTAGTGGCCTCTCTATAGGAATATATGGAGGGTTATGGTGTCACTGCCCCCTAGTGGCCTCTCTATAGGAATATATGGAGGGTTATGGTGTCACCTCCCCCTAGTGGCCTCTCTATAGGAATATATGGAGGGTTATGGTGTCACCTCCCCCTAGTGGCCTCTCTATAGGAATATATGGAGGGTTATGGTGTCACTGCCCCCTAGTGGCCTCTCTATAGGAATATATGGAGGGTTATGGTGTCACCTCCCCCTAGTGGCCTCTCTATAGGAATATATGGAGGGTTATGGTGTCACTGCCCCCTAGTGGCCTCTCTATAGGAATATATGAAGGGTTATGGTGTCACCTCCCCCTAGTGGCCTCTCTATAGGAATATATGGAGGGTTATGGTGTCACCTCCCCCTAGTGGCCTCTGTATAGGAATATATGGAGGGTGGGAGTTGCAGGGCATTATGGGAGTGCAGAGGTGAGTATAGTTGGTGGGATTCCCCTGGGTGAGGCAGTGAAACAATGTATGGGAGGTGTTTCCTGGTTGCAGTGCATGCTGGGAGCAGGGTGAGGCTGGAAGAGTCATACGGGAGGGGCGTGGCCAAGCAGGAAGCAGTGAGCAGGTGAGACACTCTATTGGGGGGGTCGCTATTGAGAGAGACAGAGTGGAGAGCAAAAGAGACAGACGGGTGTAAAGAGACAGGGGAGAGGAGGAGGAGCTACAGGAAGAGATTCCGGGTGAGAGAGATGGCGTCATAAGTGACAGCTACAGAGGGGTGAGACCGGCTACTTAGAGACTGCCAGAGACTAAGAGACATCCCGCCCATAGAGACGGGTGCAGAAGAGACAGCACTAGAGCATTGCCGAGACTGATGAGGAGAGACTGTCAGAGAGAAGAATAAAATATTGAGACAGTTATCAGGAGAGTGAGACTGCGATGAAGTAGAACAGAATAGAGACAGTCAGAATATGAAGGAGAAGAGACAGTCACAGAGGAGCGGAAACATGGATTATAGACAGTCATGGAGGAGAGACAGAGAGACTGTGAAGGAGAAGAATAGAATAGAGACAGTCACTGGGGGAGAGACAGTCAGAATATGAAGGAGAGGAGATGAGACTGTGAAGGTGTAGAATGGAAGAGAGACAGTTACTGGGAGACACTGGTGAGGAGAAAAGAGACAGTCGTGGGGGAGAGACAGTCAGAATATGAAGGAGAAGAAACGAGACAGTCACAGAGGAGACAAGAGAGAGACTGACGCCTTCACAGAGGAGAGACTGTCAACGAGAACTAAATAATGAGACAGTGATGACGTAGAATGGAATAGAGACAGTCAGAATATGAAGGGAAAGAGATGAGACCACTGTCTCCGAGGAGACAGAGACTGTGAAGAAGAATGGAATACAGATAGTCATTAGACAGTGACACTTTGATTGATTAGAATGGTAAAGAGACAGTCACTGGGAGAGACTGGTGAGGAGAAAAGAGACAGTCAGAATATGAAGGAGAAGAAATGAGACAGTCACAGAGGAGAGAGAATTGAATAGAGACAGTCAATATGAAGGAGAGGAGATGAGACAGTCACAGAGGAGACAGGGACTGTGAAGGAAAACTGCAACAGTCAGGGTAGAGAGACAGTCAGAATGTGAAGGAAAAGAGATGGCGGTATAGAGACAGTCATTAGACAGCGAGACATTGATGGAGTACAATAGAAAAGAGACAGTCACTGGGAGAGAGTAACGATGAGAAAAGAGACAGCAGAATAGAGACAGTCGTGGGGGGAAGACAGAATATGAAGGAGAAGAGATGAGACAGTCATAGAGGAGACAGAGACTGTGAAGGAAAAGAGACAGTCAGAATATGACAGAGAAGAGATGAGACAGACAGATACATTCTGAATGAAGAATGAAATAATGAGACAGTCATCAGGAGAGTGAGACTGTAATGAAGTAGAATGGAATAGAGACAGTCACCGGGAGAGAGACAGTCAGAATATGAAGGAGACAATTTGAGACGGTCACAGAGACTGTGAAGGAAAACTGGAAAAGAGACAGTCATAATGTGAAGTAGGAGAGATGGCAGAATAGAGACAGTCATTAGGCAGTGACACTTTGATGGAGTAGAATGGAATAGAGACAGTCAATGTGAAGGAGACAATGTGAGACAGTCACAGAGGTGACAGAGACTGTGAAGCAAAAGGAAGAGACAGTCATATGGGGGAGACAGAGAGTCTAATGAAAAGAAAAAAGATGGTGGGAAAAGAGAGGATCATCGGGAAGAGGCAGAGAGAGACTTCAATACGAACAATGGAAAAGAGACAGTTATGGGAATAGACAGTGGAGGAGAATAGATAATAGAATAGAGACAGTCTTTAGACAGAGAGACGTTGATGGCGTACAATGAGATAGAGATAGTATAGAAGGATCAGTGAAGGAGAAGAGATGAGACAGCCGCAGAGGAGACAGAGACTGTGAAGGAAAATGGAAAAGAGACAGTCATGGGGGAGAGACAGAGTCAAATGAAAAGACGGTGGGAAAAGAGACTGTCACCAGGAAGAGACAGAGAGAGACTTCAATAAGAACAATAAAAAAGAGACAGTTATGGGAATAGACAGTGGAGAAGAATAGATAATAGAATAGAGACAGTCATCAGACAGTGAGACTTTTCATGGAGTAGAATGGAATAGAGACAGTCATGAGGGAGCAAAACAGCTTCTTCTTCTTCTTCTCTCTTCTTCTTCTTCTCTCTTCTTCTTCTTCTCTCTTCTTCTTCTTCTTCTTCTTCCCTCTTCTTCTTCTTCTTCTTCTTCTCTCTTCTTCTTCTTCTCTCTTCTTCTTCTTCTTCTTCTTCTCTCTTCTTCTTCTTCTTCTTCTTCTCTCTTCTTCTTCTTCTCTCTTCTTCTTCTTCTTCTCTCTTCTTCTTCTTCTTCTCTTCTCTTCTTCTTCTTCTTCTTCTTCTTCTCTCTTCTTCTTCTTCTTCTCTCTTCTTCTTCTTCTTCTCTCTTCTTCTTCTTCTTCTCTCTTCTTCTTCTTCTCTCTTCTTCTTCTTCTCTCTTCTTCTTCTTCTTCTCTCTTCTTCTTCTTCTTCTCTCTTCTTCTTCTCTCTTCTTCTTCTCTCTTCTTCTTCTTCTTCTCTCTTCTTCTTCTTCTTCTCTCTTCTTCTTCTTCTCTCTTCTTCTTCTTCTCTCTTCTTCTTCTTCTTCTCTCTTCTTCTTCTCTCTTCTTCTTCTTCTCTCTTCTTCTTCTCTCTTCTTCTTCTTCTCTCTTCTTCTTCTTCTCTCTTCTTCTTCTTCTTCTCCCTTCTTCTCTCTTCTTCTCCCTTCTTCTCCCTCTCTTTTCTTCTTCTCTCTTCTTCTTCTTCTCTCTTCTTCTCCCTTCTACTCTCTTCTTCTCCCTTCTTCTCCCTCTCTCTTCTTCTTCTCCCTCTCTCTTCTTCTTCTCTCTTCTTCTTCTCTCTTCTTCTCCCTTCTTCTCTCTTCTTCTCCCTTCTTCTCCCTCTCTCTTCTTCTTCTCCCTCTCTCTTCTTCTTCTCTCTTCTTCTTCTTCTCTCTTCTTCTTTTTCTCTCCTCTTCTTCTCTCTTCTTCTTCTTCTTCTTCTTCTTCTCCCTTCTTCTTCTTCTCTCTTCTTCTTCTCTCTTCTTCTTCTCCTCTCTTCTTCATCTTCTTCTCTCTTCTTCTTCTCCTCTCTTCTTCATCTTCTTCTCTCTTCTCCTTCTTCTCTCTTCTTCTTTTTCTCTCTTCTTCATCTTCTTCTCTCTTCATCTTCTTCTCTCTTCTTCTTCTTCTCTCTTCTTCCTCTTCTCTCTTTTTCTCTCTTCTTCTTCTTTTCTCTTCTTCTCTCTTCTTCCTCTTCTCTCTTTTTCTCTCTTCTTCTTCTTTTCTCTTCTTCTTTTTCTTTTTTCTTTCCTAGGTCTTAAAGTGACCTCTTCTGATGATCACAGCACCATCTAACTTCCCACTGTCTTGTCAGGTGTCCCCGCCCCCAGGTCCGTCAGGTTGGGACTTTGATTGGACGATGTCTCTGAGGAAAGAGGTGGTGAACCTGAGCAGCCTGTGTCTGCAGAACATCGCGGAGAACATGCAGAGCGTCTGGATGAAGGACTACGTGGTGAAAAACATGGAGGAGTATAACTTCCTCTACATTGAGGGGCCCTTCAACCAGCTGGGTGAGCAGTGACGTCGCACCATGGGGTCCTTGTGAGACTGAAAGCTCTGGGGGGGCAAATGAGGGGGCGCTTTAACCCCACCATGGTATTTTTGTGGACGGCATCCCAAACAGTAATGTTGGGGAGGATGTGGTGGGCAGTGGCCCTGAGGCCTGTTGGAAGTCTATAACCTCAAGTCCACATTAAGAAGTAGAAAATTCAGGTCATAGTTTCGGGTGTTTACCAGATTTAGGTGGTAACCAGGTTAAGTTGGGTGATAATTAGGGTGTCTTGGGTGGTAACCAGGGTGTCTTGGGTGGTAACCAGGGTGTCTTGGGTGGTAACCAGGGTGAGTTGGGTGGTAACCAGGGTGAGTTGGGTGGAAACCAGGGAGTGTTGGGTGGTAACCAGGGAGTGTTGGGTGGTAACCAGGGTGAGTTGGGTGGTAACCAGGGTGAGTTGGGTGGTAACCAGGGAGTGTTGGGTGGTAACCAGGGTGAGTTGGGTGGTAACCAGGGAGTGTTGGGTGGTAACCAGGGTGAGTTGGGTGGTAACCAGGGTGAGTTGGGTGGTAACCAGGGAGTGTTGGGTGGTAACCAGGGTGAGTTGGGTGGTAACCAGGGTGAGTTGGGTGGTAACCAGGGAGTGTTGGGTGGTAACCAGGGTGAGTTGGGTGGTAACCAGGGAGTGTTGGGTGGTAACCAGGGTGAGTTGGGTGGTAACCAGGGAGTGTTGGGTGGTAACCAGGGTGAGTTGGGTGGTAACCAGGGAGTGTTGGGTGGTAACCAGGATGAGTTGGGTGGTAACCAGGCTGAGTTGGGTGGTAACCAGGGTGAGTTGGGTGGTAACCAGGGTGAGTTGGGTGGTGACCAGGGTGAGTTGGGTGGTAACCAGGGTGAGTTGGGTGGTAACCAGGGAGTGTTGGGTGGTAACCAGGATGAGTTGGGTGGTAACCAGGATGAGTTGGGTGGTAACCAGGGTGAGTTGGGTGGTAACCAGGGTGAGTTGGGTGGTAACCAGGTTTAGTTGGGTGGTAACCAGGGTGAGTTGGGTGGTAACCAGGGTGAGTTGGGTGGTAACCAGGGTGAGTTGGGTGGTAACCAGGTTTAGTTGGGTGGTAACCAGGGTGAGTTGGGTGGTAACCAGGGTGAGTTGGGTGGTAACCAGGTTTAGTTGGGTGGTAACCAGGGTGAGTTGGGTGGTAACCAGGGTGAGTTGGGTGGTAACCAGGTTTAGTTGGGTGGTAACCAGGGTGAGTTGGGTGATAACCAGGTTGTGTTGGGTGGTAGCCAGGGTGAGTTGGGTGGTAACCAGGGTGAGTTGGGTGGTAACCAGGATGAGTTGGGTGATAACCAGGGTGAGTTGGGTGGTAGCCAGGGTGAGTTGGGTGGTGACCAGGGTGAGTTGGGTGGTAACCAGGTTGTGTTGGGTGGTAACCAGGGTGAGTTGGGTGGTAGCCAGGGTGAGTTGGGTGGTGACCAGGGTGAGTTGGGTGGTAACCAGGGTGAGTTGGGTGGTAACCAGGTTGTGTTGGGTGGTAACCAGGTTGTGTTGGGTGGTAACCAGGGTGAGTTGGGTGGTAGCCAGGGTGAGTTGGGTGGTGACCAGGGTGAGTTGGGTGGTAACCAGGTTGTGTTGGGTGGTAACCAGGTTGTGTTGGGTGGTAACCAGGGTGAGTTGGGTGGTAGCCAGGGTGAGTTGGGTGGTAACCAGGGTGAGTTGGGTGGTAACCAGGGTGAGTTGGGTGGTAACCAGGTTGTGTTGGGTGGTAACCAGGGTGAGTTGGGTGGTAACCAGGGTGAGTTGGGTGGTAGCCAGGGTGAGTTGGGTGGTAACCAGGTTGTGTTGGGTGGTAACCAGGGTGAGTTGGGTGGTAGCCAGGGTGAGTTGGGTGGTAACCAGGGTGAGTTGGGTGGAAACCAGGGTGAGTTGGGTGGTAGCCAGGGTGAGTTGGGTGGTAACCAGGGTGAGTTGGGTGGTAACCAGGGTGAGTTGGGTGGTAACCAGGTTGTGTTGGGTGGTAACCAGGTTGTGTTGGGTGGTAACCAGGGTGAGTTGGGTGGTAGCCAGGGTGAGTTGGGTGGTAACCAGGGTGAGTTGGGTGGTAACCAGGGTGAGTTGGGTGGAAACCAGGGCTAGTTGGGTGGTAACCAGGGTGAGTTGCGTGGTAACCAGGGTGAGTTGGGTGGAAACCAGGGTGAGTTGGGTGGTAGCCAGGGTGAGTTGGGTGGTAACCAGGGTGAGTTGGGTGGTAACCAGGGTGAGTTGGGTGGTAACCAGGGTGAGTTGGGTGGTAACCAGGTTGTGTTGGGTGGTAACCAGGTTGTGTTGGGTGGTAACCAGGGTGAGTTGGGTGGTAGCCAGGGTGAGTTGGGTGGTAACCAGGGTGAGTTGGGTGGTAACCAGGGTGAGTTGGGTGGAAACCAGGGCTAGTTGGGTGGTAACCAGGGTGAGTTGCGTGGTAACCAGGATAAGTTGGGTGGTAACCAGGGTGTGTTTTGTCTTAACCAGGTTGTGTTGGATATTAACCAGGATGAGTTGGGTGGTAACCAGGATGAGTTGGGTGGTAACCAGGTTGTGTTGGGTGGTAACCAGGATGAGTTGAGTGATAACCAGGATGAGTTGGGTGATAACCAGGATGAGTTGGGTGATAACCAGGATGAGTTGGGTGATAACCAGGTTGAGTTGGGTGGTAACTAGGGTGAGTTGGGTGGTAACCAGGATGAGTTGGGTGATAACCAGGATGAGTTGGGTGATAACCAGGTTGATTTGGGTGGTAACTAGGGTGAGTTGGGTGGTAACCATGGTGAGTTGGGTGGTAACTAGGGTGTGTTGGGTGGTAACCAGGTTGTGTTGGGTGGTAACCAGGATGAGTTGGGTGGTAACCAGGATGAGTTGGGTGGTAACCATGTATAATAGTTATTTATGACCCACACCCCTTATTTTTTTCGTCCTGCAGCGGGCTCGCTGGTCCAGGAGCTGATCCGGATTTTGGGGGAGTCCCACAAGCTGAGTAAGGGGTGCCTTCACCTGCTCCTCCAGCCTCACCTGACGCAGCTCAGCCTGCGCTCCTGCTCGGGCCTGGTCAACGCCGCCATCACCCGTCTGGTCACCGTACGCTGCAAGGTAAGTGGGCGGGCTCTGCGGCTCCTCCTCCTAAAAACACACCCTCTCTTCTTCTGTTACCCATAGTACTTACCCGTGTTCTCTTCTCCCCTGCAGCACCTGACCTCCCTGGACCTGAACTCCTGCAACAAAGTTCCCGCTGCCTCGCTGGCCGCCCTCGTTGAGGGTTTGCCCCGCCTCACCAAACTCTGCCTGGCCGACACCCAGTGCGACGCCTCCGTCTTGGCCGCCGTTGGCCGCTGCTGCCCGCGCCTGGTCGAGCTCGACCTATCCCGCTGTAAGAAGATTGCCCCGTCCGGGTTGCTGCCCCTGGTGTATGACGGGAAGAACAGCAGCTTCTGCTGCCAGGCTCTGCGGGTGCTCCTCCTGCTGGACGCCAAGCTAAGCTCCACCCCCGAGGAGTGGACGCAGGCTCTCTGCTTTATTTTATTGGCTCTGCCCACCCTGGAGCAGCTCTCCAACCTTTCCCTGGCCAGCGCCCTTCGCCTGATCTATGTGGGTGACTTTAATGGGGGCGGAGCCTTCTTCGGCGGCTTCCCCTCGCTGGCGGAGGTTGCCCACAAAAGGCCGACCAGAGAGGGCAACGGGCCGGGGGTGATAAAGCTGTGCCTGAAGAAGCTGGAGGACCTGGAGGAGGAGGACCTGGCTATAGCTGGAGCTCTGTGCCCGGCGGCGGAGGAGGTGGCCATCTCTCTCGGCGGGCACCGAGCGGGCCCCTGGAGCCTGGTGCAGTGGCCTAACCTCAGTCAGCTGACCCTGCTCTGCCCTGAGCACCCGGAGCGCCCCCTGGAGGAGTTCCTGCCGATGTTGCACATAAAGGGTCCCCGTCTGCGGGCCCTGTCCCTGCAGAACCTTCTCTGGGGGCAGGAGGACTCTCTGACCGCCTTACTCGCCATGTGTCCTAACCTCCGCCATTTCCAGAGTCACCTGACCCCTTCCTGGCCTAACGTTCCGCCCAGCGAGCCGGACCTACCTGCCTGGCCCGGAGACCCCTTGCCACTCCCCCACCTACTCACCTTCAGTTTACTTCTGGATGGAGAGGGCGCCTTGCACGCCGCCTTCCAGCACAAGCTAGGGGGCGCCCTGGTCTCCATTCTGAAGGGATGCCCCAGGCTGGAGTCTCTATCGCTTCGTGGAGTTACCGCCTCGCTGGACGGGGTGCTGGAGGTGGTCTATGGGTCCGACGAGCCACGCCCACTGCAGAGACTCGCCTCGGCTTCGCTTTGCGGCAGCGACGTCACGCGATGGGGGGCGTCCCTGATTCTCCGCTCGGGGAGCGACGTGCGCTGCCTGGACTTGTCTCACTGCCGGGAGGTCACACGCCGGGACCACCACCAGCTCCAGGAGGTGGCGCGCAAGCAGAAGCTCAACGTCACCATTACCTGGCTGTGACCGGACTGTCCTGCCACATCCAGAAGCCCCAAAACCGGGATGTTCAATGGGAGGGATTCCATCCGGCCCTGGAGATTTTTTAACTTTTGAGGCAGACTCGTTCCAGGGGAGGGATTCCATCCGGCCCTGGCAATTTGTTGAGACTGAATCGTTCCAGGGGAGGGATTCCATCCAGCCCGGGAGATTTATAATTTTTTGAGGCAGGCTCACGGGTTATGATCCACCTTAAAGCAGAACAAAGCCCGTGATTTGGACTATCCTTACCCCGGGGACGTGCTGATTTGGTATGCCCCACTATGTGAATCGCTTCCTCCCCACAGTGCATGCACAGGCTCTAATCCGATCAGCACCGTAGGCCGTGTATATTAATTCTCCTGTTTACACCCGCAGTTGTCAATAGTGAAAGATCCGTTAGTCTGGAGGCAGGAGCGGGCCCGTGTCTAGAGGGAACCGGGGATGCGGCTGCGCTCCTTCCCCCAGCCTATTTGAATGTGATGTTGAGGATACGGCCGGTGTTGATTACATCGCCATCGCGAGCCAGAGAAAAGCTGAGTATTGCAGCACCCCGGGAAAGGGGCATTTATATCGTGGGGCATCCCAATTTGAGAGGCCCCAGTTGAAAGCCAGCCCTAGACTCTGGCAGTGACTGGACTGTCCAGCCACATCCAGGAGCCTGAATAGGGATGTTCCAGGGGAGGGATTCCATCCGGGCCTGGAGATTTTTTAACTTTTTAGGCAGGCTGACAAGTTATGATCCACTTTAAAGCAGAACAAAGCCCATGATTTGGACTATCCTTACCTCGGGAATGTTCTGATTTGGGATGCCTCACTATGTAACTATAAAAACGTACCTTTCCCGATCATATAGTGTATGCGCGGGCTCTAATCCGATCAGCACCCTATGCCGTGCGTATTAATGCTCCTGTTTAGACCCGCGGTTGCCAATAGTGATAGAACTGATAGTCTGGAGGCAGGAGCATGTCTGTGTCTAGAAGGAACTGGGGATGCGTCCGCGCTCCGCCCCCAGCCTATCTGAATGTGATGTTGAGGATACGGCCGCTCGTGGGAGCTGGGGTAAAGATGAGTTTTGTGGCACCCTGGGAAAGGTGGGTTTATATCGTTGGGCATCCCAGTTTGAGAGGCCCCAGTTGAAGGCCAGCCCTGGACTCTGGCAGTGACTGGACTGTCCAGCCACATGCAGGAGCCTGAATCGGGATGTCCCAGGGAAGGGATTCCATCCGGGCCTGGAGATTTTTTAACTTTTGAGACAGACCCACAGGTTACGATCCACTTTAAAGCAGAACAAAGCCTGTGATTTGGACTATCCTTACCCCGGGACGTGCTGACTTGGGATGCCCCACTATGTGACTATAAAAACGTACCTTTCCCGATCATATAGTGCATGCGCGGGCTGTAATCCAATCAGCATCGAAGGCCGTGCGTATTAATGCTTCTGTTTAGACCCGCGGTTGCCAATAGTGAAAGAACCGATAGTCTGAAAGCAGGAGCGCGCCCGTGTCTAGAGGGAACCAGGGTTGCGGCCATGCTCCTTCCCCCAGCCTATCTGAATGTGATGTGAGCCAGGGCAAAGATGAGTTTTGCGGCATCCCAGGAAAAGGGGGTTTATATCGTGAGGCATCCCAATTTGAGAGACCCAGTTGTAGGCTAGCCCTGGACTCTGGCAGTGACCGGACTGTCCAGCCACATCCAGGAGCCTGAATCGGGATGTTCCAGGGGAGGGATTCCATCCGGCCCTGGAGATTTTTTTACTTTGGACAGGCTGACAGGTTATGATCCACTTTAAAGCAGAACAAAACCCGTGATGTTCACTATCCTATGCCTGGGCACATGGTGACTAGTGGATGCCCCACTATGTGAATCGCTCGTAAAAACGTACCTTTCCTGATCCCACAGTGCATGCGCGGGCTCCAATCCGATCAGCACCTTATGGCGTGCGTATTAATGCTCCTGTTTAGACCTTTAGACCAGCGGTTGCCAATAGTGATAGAACCAATAGTCTGGGTGCAGGAGCGCCCGTGTCTAGAGGAAACCAGGGATGCTGCCGCACTCCTGCCCCCCCGCCTATCTGAATGTGATGTTGAGGATACGGCCGGTGTTGTTTACATCCCCATGGGAAGATAAGTTTTGCGGCACCCCGGGAAAGGGGTGTTTACATCGTGAGGCATCCTAATTTGAGATGCCCAGTTGAAGGCCAGCACGGGACTCTGGCAGTGACCGGACTGTCCAGCCACATCCAGGGGCCTGAATTGGGATGTTCCAGGGGAGGGATTACACCCGGGCCTGGAGATTTTTTTTAACTTGTGAGGCAGGCTCACAGGTTATGATCAACTTTAAAGCAGAACAAAATCGATTCAATTGATTCCCTCCCCTTGGGGCATCCAAAATCGGAATGCCCACTGTGTGAAACCCCCCCAGGTCGCCCCATACACTTACCTAGCTGCCCGGTCCAACGGCGCATGCACGAGCCACGGGC
This sequence comes from Gastrophryne carolinensis, assembly GCA_027917425.1. Lineage (NCBI taxonomy): Eukaryota > Metazoa > Chordata > Amphibia > Anura > Microhylidae > Gastrophryne > Gastrophryne carolinensis. Next base: position 8,024,265 of record CM051234.1, read on the forward strand.
GCATTCCCACTATGTGAATGGCTGGCGCGGGCACGCTCCCTGTTAAAGGGAAGCGGAGGATGCTGCCGCCAGCTCGCTCCGATCGCCGAGCGCAACTCACCTCTTCCTGGTCCTACGACGCATGCATGGCAGCTCGTTCAATCAGCGAGCTCGGAGCCGCTGATGTCATGTCGTCTAAGCCTTCGTCTAAGGTCAGCTGCTCCAAGCTGACTAATAGACTAACTACTCCCGGGGCATCCCATTCGAGGATACCCAACTGTGTGTGGCCCCCGACAACCCCACAATTGCTTACTTATGCCTAAGGTGCGCCGCGGCATCTGAGGCTGGCTCCTTCTCCCTATACCGTTCAAACCATGGAACGACATAAAGCACTGGATGAGCGCCCACGCATGCACCACGGGAACGGCAGAAAGGTATGTAGTGTGGGGGGGGGGTTTGACGTAACGTGGATCCCAAATCCGGATGCCCCAGGGACAAGGACCTATCGCCAGGATAGTGAAAATCCTGGTGATGGGTCCAGTTGAATGGGGCATCCCAAATTTGGATGCCCTGCTGTGTGAACACGGGGGTTCACACAGCGGGACATTCGAACTTGGGATGCCCCATTCAACTGGACCTAGCAGCACAGAGATGTGACAAGGGCTTGCAGAAGATGTTAGTAGATCGGGTGATCCGGGGGAGGTGGGGCCCTGGATCACCCGATCTATTCACCTCTTCCGCGAGCAAAACTTTTAGTAGGCTCAGAGTGCGCTGAATGGGGGTGCCACAACCCTCACCTGTGTCCGGGCTCCCTCGCCGCTGTCAGCATCCAATGGCCTCATCCCTGTATCTTCGGGCTGTGAGCGCGCTCCCGCAATGGCTGCAGGGGATGAGGCCGCTCCCAATCGCCGAGTTCTGCATGAGCGCAGAGCCGTTTGCCCAGCATTACACATTCACAAGGGCCCCGCGCATGCGCCCTAGGCCCGGAAAGAGGTGAGTCGTTATGGACAATCTGGGGCATTTCACACAGTGGGGCATCCCAGTCGCGCTACAAAAAGTCACCTAACCTTTGTAACAATGTAACGGCGGGAGGTGTGGCTGCTGTCACCATGTAACCAGCTGTCCGGCTTATTATACCCTCCTGCACTACACAAAGTGACCTAACCATTGTAGCAATGTAACAGCGGGAGGTGCGGCTGCTGTCACAATGTAACAAGCTGCCCGGCTTATTACACCCACTCGCGCTACAAAAAGTCACCTAAGCATTGTAACAATGTAACAGCAGGAGGTGCAGCTGCTGTCACAATGTAACGAGCTGTCCGGCTTATTACACTCTCAAGTCACCTAACCATTGTAACAATGTAACAGCAGGAGGTGCGACCGCTGTCACAATGTAACGAGCTGTCCAGCTTATTACACCCTCTTGCTCTACAAAAAGTCCCAGCGGGAGGTGCGGCTGCTGTCACAATGTAACAAGCTGTCCGCATTATTACATCCTCTTGCACTGCAAAAAGTCACCTAACCATTGTAACAATGTAACAGCAGAAGGTGCAGCTGCTGTCACAATGTAACGAGCTGTCCGGCTTATTACACTCTCAAGTCACCTAACCATTGTAACAATGTAACAGCAGGAGGTGCGACCGCTGTCACAATGTAACGAGCTGTCCAGCTTATTACACCCTCTTGCGCTACAAAAAGTCCCAGCGGGAGGTGCGGCTGCTGTCACAATGTAACAAGCTGTCCGCATTATTACACCCTCTTGCACTGCAAAAAGTCACCTAACCATTGTAACAATGTGACAGTGGGAGGTGCGGCTGCTGTCACAATGTGACAGTGGGAGGTGCGGCTGCTGTCACAATGTAACGAGCTGTCTGGCTTATTACACCCTTTCGCACTACAAAAAGTCACCTAACCATTGTAACAATGTAACAGCGGGAGGTGTGGCTGCTGTCACAATGTAACGAGCTGTCCGGCTTATTACACCTTCTCGCACTACAAAACGTCATCTAACCATTGTAACGATGTAACAGCAGTAGGTGCGGCTGCTGTCACAATGTAATGAGTTGTCCAGATTATTACACCCTCTCGCACTACGACAAGTCACCTAACTATTGTAACAATGTAACAGTGGGAGGTGCGGCTGCTGTCGCAATGTAACGAGCTGTCCGGCTTATTACACCCACTCGTGCTACAAAAAGTCACCTACCCATTGTAACGGTGTAACGGCGTGAGGTGCGGCTGCTGTCACAATGTAACAAGCTGTCCGGCTTATTACACCCACTTGCACTACAAAAAGTCACCTAACCATTGTAACAATGTAACAGCGGGAGGTGCGGCTGCTGTCACAATGTAACAAGCTGTCCGGCTTATTACACCCACTCGCGCTACACTAGAGATCCTTGCAGTCACGAAGGGTTGGACGCGCTCATCAGCTCATGACCCGCCCACGAGCATCTGAGCCCTGCCCCCAAAGTGGTTGATATGCAGTACTGCAAGGGAGGAGCACAGGCACAGATATGGCCACCCTCACCGCCATTGAGAGACTATGGCAGGGGCAGAACATGGCCTAGGGTATCTTGGGTGGGGGTGGGGGGGCAGGGGTTAGGGGTAAGGGCTGTGTGCTGGGGGGTCTAGGCCCACCGGGAATTCTCCCGGGCCAGTCCACCCCTGGAAGTCACATGACCTTTCACCATCATGTAAGCGACACGCCATACCTAGCACAGAGCTTTTCATATATGCAGTACAATTGAGCCTATGATGGGCCCACATGGCAGGTAGCGCCCCCTTCTGGTGGAGGTGTTCCCCCAATGCTGCTTCATTATTATTATTATTATTATTATTAAGTGCCTTATTGTCTCTGCAAATTAAAAATATGAATTTTATAACTACAATGTGTCTGTCATGCTCGCTCGTGGGTCCGTGGCCTATAGACCCCAGGGGTAATGAGTCACGTAACCCTCCTGTGAAGCATCCCAAGTCCAAGATTGGAGGAACACCTGGATGGGTCTGGTTCGCTCTACTCCCTGGTCTGATGGTGGCACCAAGGTTCAACACAAAGCCGAGAGGGCTTAACTATCTGATGCCGATGGTCACGGTTTTACCTCAAAGTCTGAGACTTTAAAACAAGGCCTTCAAAAGACTATAAACCCAACCTAACACTAAACCCAAAGTGCTGCTCTAGGACTTATCCGAATCCTGTTCTAACTCTAAACCCAACGCTTCTTCAACATGGCTTCCCTCTCTACTGCCAATGGCCATGGTTTTACTTTAAAGTGGTTCCAAACTGTCCATGGAGTCTATGAGACTTTAAAACAAGGCCTTCAAAAGGCTACAAACCCAGCCTAACACTAAACCCAAAGTGCTGCTCTAGGACTTATCCGAATCCTGTTCCAACTCTAAACCCAACGCTTCTTGAACATGGCCGGCTCTGGGTTCATTTGGACCCCTTTGTGTTGTGTTACACGACATGCCTTGTCACACCTTGCCACCGGAGGCGTCCTCCTCTGCCACTCCTCTCTCTACAGTTCTCAGTGCCTTCTCCACTACAAACAATCATGTTCTAGTCCTTGCTGCTGCTGCTTAGTGTCCTCTGGTCCTTGTTGTCTTCTCCATGGACGCCAATTTCCCTCCAGTCAGTGCTGCTTTCTCTGCTCTAGCCCTCAAGGCCTGCTCAGCTTCTACTGAAGAGTCCACCATTACTGCCAATCGTCTTCTGGTCCTCACCTCCTTCTCCACAGCCACTGAGGAGTCCACTATTACTGCCAATCAGCCTCTGGTCCTCACCTCCTTCCCCACAGCGACTCAATAGTCCGCCATTACTGCTAATCATCCTCAGGTCCTGCCTTTCTTCTCCACAGCCACTGAGGCATCCACCATTACTGCCAATCATCTTCTGGTCCTTACCTCCTTCTTTATTGGCTCTCAGGAGTCCACTATTACTGCCAATACTTCACCCCCTTCTCCACAGCCACTGAGGAGTCCACCATTACTACTAATCATCCACTGGTCTTCACCCCCTTCTCCACAGCTACTGAGGAGTCCACCATTACTGCCAATCATCTCCTGGTCTTCACCCCCTTCTCCACAGCCCGCCACTGAGGATCCAACATTACTTCCAATCATCTTCTGGTCTTCACCCCCTTCTCCACAGCCACTGAGGAGTCCACCATTACTGCCAATTGTCTTATGGGCCTCACCTCTATCACCATTGCCTCTGAAGAGTCCACCATTACTGCCAACCATTCTTTGGTTCTCAACTCTATCTCTATTGCCTCTGAAGAGTCCACCATTACTGCCAATTGTCTTATGGGCCTCACCTCCTCCTCCATTGCCTCTCAAGAGTCCACCATTACTAACAATCATCTTCTGGTCCTCACCTCTACCTCCATTGCCTCTGAAGAGGTCACCATTACTACCAACCATCCTCTGGCCCTCACCTCTATCTCCATTGCCTCTACAGAGTCCACCATTACTGCCAACCATCCTCTGGCCCTCACCGCCTTCTCCATTGCCTCTGAAGAGTCCACCATTACTGCCAACCATCCTCTGGTCCTCACCTCCTTCTCCATTGCCTCTCAAGAACCCACCATTACCGCCAATCATCCTCTGGTCTTCACCTCCTTCTCCACAGCCACTGAGGAGTCCACCATTACTGCCAATCATCCTCTGGTCCCCACCTCCTTCTCCACTGCCTCTCAAGAGTCCACCATTGCCACCAATTATAACAATCATCTTCTGGTCCTCACCTCTACCTCCATTGCCTCTGAAGAGGTCACCATTACTACCAACCATCCTCTGGCCCTCACCTCTATCTCCATTGCCTCTACAGAGTCCACCATTACTGCCAACCATCCTCTGGCCCTCACCGCCTTCTCCATTGCCTCTGAAGAGTCCACCATTACTGCCAACCATCCTCTGGTCCTCACCTCCTTCTCCATTGCCTCTCAAGAACCCACCATTACCGCCAATCATCCTCTGGTCTTCACCTCCTTCTCCACAGCCACTGAGGAGTCCACCATTACTGCCAATCATCCTCTGGTCCCCACCTCCTTCTCCACTGCCTCTCAGGAGTCCACCATTGCCACCAATTATACTTTGGTCCTTACCTCCTTCTCTATTGCCTTTTAAGAGTCCAACATTACTGCCAACTGTCCTATGGTCCTCATCTCTATCTCAATGTCCTCCCAAAAGTCTACCATTACTGCCAATCATCCTCTGGTCCTCACCTACTTCTCCATTGCCTCTCAAGAGTCCACCATTACTGCCAATCATCTTCTGGTCTTCACCCCCTTCTCCACAGCCACTGAGGCATCCACCATAACTGACAATTGTCTTCTGGTCCTCACAGCCTTCTCCATTGCCTTTGAAGAGTCCACCTTTACTGCTAATCATCCTCGGGTCCTGCCTTCCTTCTCCACAGCCACTGAAGTGTCCACCATTACTGTCAATCATCTTCTGGTCCTCATCTCCTTCCCCACAGCCACTCAACAGTCCACCATTCCTGCCAATCATCCTCTGGTCCTCATCTCTATCTCCATTGCCTCTGAAGAGTCCACCATTACTGCTAATCATCCTCAGGTGCTCAGCTCTATCTCCATTGCCTCTCAAGAGTCCACCATTACTGACAATCATCCTCTGGTCTTCACCTCCTTCTCCATTGCCTCTCAAGAGTCCACCATTCCGGCCAATCATTCTCTGGTCCTCACCTTCTTCTCCAGTTCTTCTAAAGAGTCCACCATTACTTCCAACAATCCTCTGGTCCTCACCTTCTCCATTGCCTCTCAAGAGTCCACCATTACTGCCAATCATCCTCTGGTAACCACCACTATTACCATTGCCTCTGAAGAGTCCACCATTACTACCAATCATCTGCTGGTCCTCACCTCCTCCTCACTTGTTGCTGTAGAGTCCACCATTACTAACAACCATCCTCTGGTCCTCATCTCTATCTCCATTACCTCTGAGGAGTCCACCATTACTGCCAATCATCTTCTGGTTCTCATCTCCTTCCCCACAGCCACTGAGGAGTCCCCCATTACTGCCAAACATCTGGTCCTCACCTTCTAACGCTACTTTAAACCTGATGCTACCATATGCCTAACCTGCATCTAACAGTGACCCCAGCCCCTAATCCTGCATCTAACAGTGACCCCAGCCCCTAATCCTGCATCTAACAGTGACCCCAGCCCCTAACCCTGCATCTAACAGTGACCCCAACCCCTAATCCTGCATCTAACAGTGACCCCAGCCCCTAATCCTGCATCTAACAGTGACCCCAGCCCCTAATCCTGCATCTAACAGTGACCCCAGCCCCTAATCCTGCATCTAACAGTGACCCCAGCCCCTAATCCTGCATCTAACAGTGACCCCAGCCCCTAATCCTGAATCTAACAGTGACCCCAGCCCCTAATTCTGCATCTAACAGTGACCCCAGCCCCTAATCCTGCATCTAACAGTGACCCCAGCCCCTAATCCTGCATCTAACAGTGACCCCAGCCCCTAATCCTGCATCTAACAGTGACCCCAGTCCCTAATCCTGCATCTAACAGTGACCCCAGCCCCTAATCCTGCATCTAACAGTGACCCCAGCCCCTAATCCTGCATCTAACAGTGACCCCAGCCCCTAAACCTGCATCTAACAGTGACCCCAGCCCCTAATCCTGCATCTAACAGTGACCCCAGCCCCTAATCCTGCATCTAACAGTGACCCCAGCCCCTAATCCTGCATCTAACAGTGACCCCCAGCCCCTAACCTACATCTAACAGTGACCCCAGCCCCTAATCCTGCATCTAACAGTGACCCCAGCCCCTAATCCTGCATCTAACAGTGACCCAAGCCCCCAATCCTGCATCTAACAGTGACCCCAGCCCCTAATCCTGCATCTAACAGTGACCCCAGCCCCTAATCCTGCATCTAACAGTGACCCCAGTCCCTAATCCTGCATCTAACAGTGACCCCAGCCCCTAATCCTGCATCTAACAGTGACCCCAGCCCCTAATCCTGCATCTAACAGTGACCCCAGTCCCTAATCCTGCATCTAACAGTGACCCCAGCCCCTAATCCTGCATCTAACAGTGACCCCAGCCCCTAATCCTGCATCTAACAGTGACCCCAGCCTGTAATCCTGCATCTAACAGTGACCCCAACCCCTAATCCTGCATCTAACAGTGACCCCAGCCCCTAATCCTGCATCTAACAGCGACCCCAGCCCCTAATCCTGCATCTAACAGTGACCCCAGTCCCTAATCCTGCATCTAACAGTGACCCCAGCCCCTAATCCTGCATCTAACAGTGACCCCAGCCCCTAATCCTGCATCTAACAGTGACCCCAGCCCCTAATCCTGCATCTAACAGTGACCCCATCCCCTAATCCTGCATCTAACAGTGACCCCATCCCCTAATCCTGCATCTAACAGTGACCCCATCCCCTAATCCTGCATCTAACAGTGACCCCAGCCTCGAATCCTGCATCTAACAGTGACCCCAACCCCTAATCCTGCATCTAACAGTGACCCCAGCCCCTAATCCTGCATCTAACAGTGACCCCAGCCCCTAATCCTGCATCTAACAGTGACCCCAGCCCTAATCCTACATCTAACAGTGACCCCAGCCCCTAATCCTGCATCTAACAGTGACCCCAGCCCTAATCCTACATCTAACAGTGACCCCAGCCCCTAATCCTGCATCTAACAGTGACCCCCAGCCCCTAATCCTGCATCTAACAGTGACCCCAACCCCTAAACCTGCATCTAACAGTGACCCCAGCCCCTAATCCTGCATCTAACCGTGACCCCAGTCCCTAATCCTGCATCTAACAGTGACCCCAGCCCCTAATCCTGCATCTATCAGTGACCCCAGCCCCTAATCCTGCATCTAACAGTGACCCCAGCCCCTAATCCTGCATCTAACAGTGACCCCAGCCCCTAATCCTGCATCTAACAGTGACCCCAGCCCCTAATCCTGCATCTAACAGTGACCCCAGCCCCTAATCCTGCATCTAACAGTGACCCCAGCCCCTAATCCTGCATCTAACAGTGACCCCAGCCCCTAAACCTTCTTCTAACAGTGACCCCAGCCCCTAATCCTACATCTAACAGTGACCCCAACCCCTAATCCTGCATCTAACAGTGACCCCAGCCCTTAACCTACATCTAACAGTGACCCCAACCCCTAAATCTGCATCTAACAGTGACCCCAGCCCCTAATCCTTCATCTAACAGTGACCCCAGCCCCTAATCCTGCATCTAACAGTGACCCCAGCCCCTAATCCTGCATCTAACAGTGACCCCAGCCCCTAATCCTGCATCTAACAGTGACCCCCAGCCCCTAATCCTGCATCTAACAGTGACCCCAACCCCTAAATCTGCATCTAACAGTGACCCCAGCCCCTAATCCTGCATCTAACAGTGACCCCAGCCCCTAATCCTGCATCTAACAGTGACCCCAGCCCCTAATCCTGCATCTAACAGTGACCCCAGCCCCTAATCCTGCATCTAACAGTGACCCCAGGCCCTAATCCTGCATCTAACAGTGACCCCAACCCCTAAATCTGCATCTAACAGTGACCCCAGCCCCTAATCCTGCATCTAACAGTGACCCCAGCCCCTAATCCTGCATCTAACAGTGACCCCAGGCCCTAATCCTGCATCTAACAGTGACCCCAGCCCCTAATCCTGCATCTAACAGTGACCCCAGCCCCTAAACCTGCATCTAACAGTGACCCCAACCCCTAATCCTGCATCTAACAGTGACCCCAGACCCTAATCCTGCATCTAACAGTGACCCCAACCCCTAATCCTGCATCTAACAGTGACCCCCAGCCCCTAATCCTGCATCTAACAGTGACCCCAGCCCCTAATCCTGCATCTAACAGTGACCCCAGCCCCTAATCCTTCATCTAACAGTGACCCCAGCCCCTAATCCTGCATCTAACAGTGACCCCAGCCCCTAATCCTGCATCTAACAGTGACCCCAGCCCCTAAACCTTCTTCTAACAGTGACCCCAGCCCCTAATCCTACATCTAACAGTGACCCCAACCCCTAATCCTGCATCTAACAGTGACCCCAGCCCCTAATCCTACATCTAACAGTGACCCCAGCCCCTAATCCTACATCTAACAGTGACCCCAACCCCTAATCCTGCATCTAACAGTGACCCCAGCCCCTAATCCTACATCTAACAGTGACCCCAACCCCTAATCCTACATCTAACAGTGACCCCAACCCCTAAATCTGCATCTAACAGTGACCCCAGCCCCTAATCCTTCATCTAACAGTGACCCCAGCCCCTAATCCTGCATCTAACAGTGACCCCAGCCCCTAATCCTGCATCTAACAGTGACCCCAGCCCCTAATCCTGCATCTAACAGTGACCCCCAGCCCCTAATCCTGCATCTAACAGTGACCCCAACCCCTAATCCTGCATCTAACAGTGACCCCCAGCCCCTAATCCTGCATCTAACAGTGACCCCCAGCCCCTAATCCTGCATCTAACAGTGACCCCAGCCCCTAATCCTACATCTAACAGTGACCCCAGCCCCTAATCCAACATCTAACAGTGACCCCAGCCACTAATCCAACATCTAACAGTGACCCCAGTCCCTAATCCTGCATCTAACAGTGATCCCAGCCCCTAATCCAACATCTAACAGTGACCCCAGCCACTAATCCAACATCTAACAGTGACCCCAGTCCCTAATCCTGCATCTAACAGTGACCCCAGCCCCTAATCCTGCATCTAACAGTGACCCCAGCCCCTAATCCTACATCTAACAGTGACCCCAGCCCCTAATCCTGCTTCTTACAGTGACCCCAGCCCCTAATCCTGCATCTAACAGTGACCCCAGCCCCTAATCCTGCATCTAACAGTGACCCCAGCCCCTAATCCTGCATCTAACAGTGACCCCCAGCCCCTAATCCTGCATCTAACAGTGACCCCAGCCCCTAAACCTACATCTAACAGTGACCCCAGCCCCTAAACCTACATCTAACAGTGACCCCAGCCCCTAATCCTACATCTAACAGTGACCCCAGCCCCTAATCCTGCTTCTTACAGTGACCCCAGCCCCTAATCCTGCATCTAACAGTGACCCCAGCCCCTAATCCTGCATCTAACAGTGACCCCAGCCCCTAATCCTGCATCTAACAGTGACCCCCAGCCCCTAATCCTGCATCTAACAGTGACCCCAGCCCCTAAACCTACATCTAACAGTGACCCCAGCCCCTAAACCTACATCTAACAGTGACCCCAGCCCCTAATCCTGCACCTAACAGTGACCCCAGCCTCTAATCCTGCATCTAACAGTGACCCCAGCCTCTAATCCTACATCTAACAGTGACCCCAGCCCCTAATCCTGCATCTAACAGTGACCCTAGCCCCTAATCCTACATCTAACAGTGACCCCAGCCCCTAATCCTGCATCTAACAGTGACCCCAGCCCCTAATCCTGCATCTAACAGTGACCCCAGCCCCTAATCCTGCATCTAACAGTGACCCCAGTCCCTAATCCTGCATCTAACAGTGACCCCAGCCCCTAATCCTGCATCTAACAGTGACCCTAGCCCCTAATCCTACATCTAACAGTGACCCCAGCCCCTAATCCTGCATCTAACAGTGACCCCAGCCCCTAATCCTGCATCTAACAGTGACCCCAGCCCCTAATCCTGCATCTAACAGTGACCCCAGCCCCTAATCCTGCATCTAACAGTGACCCCAGTCCCTAATCCTGCATCTAACAGTGACCCCAGCCCCTAATCCTGCATCTAACAGTGACCCCAACCCCTAATCCTGCATCTAAAAGTGACCCCAACCCCTAATCCTGCATCTAAAAGTGACCCCAACCCCTAATCCTGCATCTAAAAGTGACCCCAACCCCTAATCCTGCATCTAACAGTGACCCCAGCCTCTAATCCAACATCTAACAGTGACCCCAACCCCTAATCCTGCATCTAACAGTGACCCCAACCCCTAATCCTGCATCTAACAGTGACCCCAGCCCCTAAACCGGCATCTAACAGTGACCCCAACCCCTAATCCTGCATGTAACAGTGACCCCAACCCCTAATCCTGCATCTAACAGTGACCCCAGCCTCTAATCCAACATCTAACAGTGACCCCAACACCTAATCCTGCATCTAACAGTGACCCCAGCCCCTAATCCTACATCTAACAGTGACCCCAGCCCCTAATCCTGCATCTAACAGTGACCCCAGCCCCTAATTCTGCATCTAACAGTGACCCCATCCCCTAATCCTGCATCTAACAGTGACCCCAGCCTCTAATCCTGCATCTAACAGTGACCCCAGCCCCTAATCCTGCATCTAACAGTGACCCCAGCCCCTAATCCAACATCTAACAGTGACCCCCAGCCCCTAATCCTGCATCTAAAAGTGACCCCATCCCATAATCCTGCATCTAACAGTGACCCCAGCCCCTAATCCTACATCTAACAGTGACCCCAGCCCCTAATCCTGCATCTAACAGTGACCCCAGCCCCTAATCCTGCATCTAACAGTGACCCCAGCCCCTAATTCTACATCTAACAGTGACCCCAGCCCCTAATCCTACATCTAACAGTGACCCCAGCCCCTAATCCTGCATCTAACAGTGACCCAACCCCTAATCCTGCATCTAACGGTGACCCCAACCCCTAATCCTGCATCTAACAGTGACCCCAGCCCCTAATCCTGCATCTAACAGTGACCCCAACCCCTAATCCTGCATCTAACAGTGACCCCAGCCCCTAATCCTGCATCTAACAGTGACCCCAGCCCCTAATCCTGCATCTAACAGTGACCCCAGCCCCTAATCCTACATCTAACAGTGACCCCAGCCCCTAATCCTGCATCTAACAGCGACCCCAGCCCCTAATCCTACATCTAACAGTGACCCCAGCCCCTAATCCTGCATCTAACAGTTACCCCAGCCCCTAAATCTGCATCTAACAGTGACCCCAACCACTAATCCTACATCTAACAGTGACCCCAGCCCCTAAAACTACATCTAACAGTGACCCCAGCCTCTAATCCTGCATCTAACAGCGACCCCAGCCCCTAATCCTACATCTAACAGCGACCCCAGCCCCTAATCCTGCATCTAACAGTGACCCCAGCCCCTAATCCTGCATCTAACAGTGACCCCAGCCCCTAATCCTGCATCTAACAGTGACCCCAGCCCCTAATCCTACATCTAACAGTGACCCCAGCCCCTAATCCTGCATCTAACAGTGACCCCAGCCCCTAAACCTGCATCTAACAGTGACCCCAGCCCCTAATCCTGCATCTAACAGTGACCCCAGCCCCTAATCCTGCATCTAACAGTGACCCCAGCCCCTAATCCTACATCTAACAGTGACCCCAGCCCCTAATCCTGCATCTAACAGTGACCCCAGCCCCTAATCCTGCATCTAACAGTGACCCCAGCCCCTAATCCTGCATCTAACAGTGACCCCAGCCCCTAATCCTGCATCTAACAGTGACCCCAGCCCCTAATCCTGCATCTAACAGTGACCCCAGCCCCTAATCCTACATCTAACAGTGACCCCAGCCCCTAATTCTGCATCTAACAGTGACCCCAGCCCCTAAATCTGCATCTAACAGTGACCCCAACCACTAATCCTACATCTAACAGTGACCCCAGCCCCTAATCCTGCATCTAACAGTGACCCCAGCCCCTAATCCTGCATCTAACAGTGACCCCAGCCCCTAATCCTACATCTAACAGTGACCCCAGCCCCTAATCCTGCATCTAACAGTGACCCCAACCCCTAATCCTGCATCTAACAGTGACCCCAGCCCCTAATCCTGCATCTAACAGTGACCCCAGCCCCTAATCCTGCATGTAACAGTGACCCTGGCCCCTAAACCTGCATCTAACAGTGACCCCAACCCCTAATCCTGCATCTAACAGTGACCCCAGCCCCTAATCCTGCATCTAACAGTGACCCCAGCCCCTAATCCTGCATCTTACAGTGACCCCAGCCCCTAATCCTTCATCTAACAGTGACTCCAGCCCCTAATCCTGCATCTAACAGTGACCCCAGCCCCTAATCCTACATCTAACAGTGACCCCAGCCCCTAATCCTACATCTAACAGTGACCCCAGCCCCTAATCCTTCATCTAACAGTGACCCCAGCCCCTAATCCTGCATCTAACAGTGACCCCAGCCCCTAATCCTACATCTAACAGTGACCCCAGCCCCTAATCCTGCATCTAACAGTGACCCCCAGCCCCTAATCCTGCATCTAACAGTGACCCCAACCCCTAATCCTGCATCTAACAGTGACCCCCAGCCCCTAATCCTGCATCTAACAGTGACCCCAGCCCCTAATCCTACATCTAACAGTGACCCCAGCCCCTAATCCTGCATCTAACAGTGACCCCCAGCCCCTAATCCTGCATCTAACAGTGACCCCGGCCCCTAATCCTGCATCTAACAGTGACCCCGGCCCCTAATCCTGCATCTAACAGTGACCCCAGCCCCTAATCCTGCATCTAACAGTGACCCCAGCCCCTAAACCTTCTTCTAACAGTGACCCCAGCCCCTAATCCTGCATCTAACAGTGACCCCCAACCCCTAATCCTGCATCTAACAGTGACCCCCAACCCCTAATCCTGCATCTAACAGTGACCCCCAACCCCTAATCCTGCATCTAACAGTGACCCCAGCCCCTAATCCTGCATCTAACAGTGACCCCCAACCCCTAATCCTGCATCTAACAGTGACCCCAGCCCCTAATCCTGCATCTAACAGTGACCCCAGCCCCTAATCCTGCATCTAACAGTGACCCCAGCCCCTAATCCTGCATCTAACAGTGACCCCAGCCCCTAATCCTGCATCTAACAGTGACCCCAGCCCCTAAACCTTCTTCTAACAGTGACCCCAGCCCCTAATCCTGCATCTAACAGTGACCCCGGCCCCTAAACCTGCATCTAACAGTGACCCCAGCCCCTAATCCTGCATCTAACAGTGACCCCAACCCCTAATCCTGCATCTAACAGTGACCCCAGCCCCTAATCCTGCATCTAACAGTGACCCCAGCCCCTAATCCTGCATCTAACAGTGACCCCAGCCCCTAATCCTGCATCTAACAGTGGCCCCAGCCCCTAATCCTGCATCTAACAGTGACCCCAGCCCCTAAACCTGCATCTAACAGTGACCCCAACCCCTAATCCTGCATCTAACAGTGACCCCAGCCTCTAATCCTGCATCTAACAGTGACCCCAGCCCCTAATCCTGCATCTAACAGTGACCCCAGCCTCTAATCCTGCATCTAACAGTGACCCCAGCCCCTAATCCAACATCTAACAGTGACCCCAGCCCCTAATCCTGCATCTAACAGTGACCCCAGCCCCTAATCCTGCATCTAACAGTGACCCCAGCCCCTAAACCTGCATCTAACAGTGACCCCAGCCCCTAATCCTGCATCTAACAGTGACCCCCAGCCCATAATCCTGCATCTAACAGTGACCCCAGCCCCTAATCCTGCATCTAACAGTGACCCCAGCCCCTAAACCTGCATCTAACAGTGACCCCAGCCCCTAATCCTGCATCTAACAGTGACCCCCAGCCCCTAATCCTGCATCTAACAGTGACCCCAGCCCCTAATCCTGCATCTAACAGTGACCCCAGCCCCTAAACCTGCATCTAACAGTGACCCCAGCCCCTAATCCTGCATCTAACAGTGACCCCCAGCCCATAATCCTGCATCTAACAGTGACCCCCAGCCCCTAACCTACATCTAACAGTGACCCCAGCCCCTAATCCTGCATCTAACAGTGACCCCAGCCCCTAAATCTGCATCTAACAGTGACCCCAGCCCCTAATCCTGCATCTAACAGTGACCCCAGCCCCTAAATCTGCATCTAACAGTGACCCCAGCCCCTAATCCTGCATCTAACAGTGACCCCAGCCCCTAATCCTGCATCTAACAGTGACCCCATCCGCTAATCCTGCATCTAACAGCGACCCCAGCCCCTAATCCTGCATCTAACAGTGATCCCAGCCCCAATCCTGCATCTAACAGTGACCCCAGCCCCTAATCCTGCATCCAACAGTGACCCCAGCCCCTAATCCTGCATCCAACAGTGACCCCAGCCCCTAATCCTGCATCCAACAGTGACCCCAGCCCCTAATCCTGCATCCAACAGTGACCCCAGCCCCTAATCCTGCATCTAACAGTGACCCCAGCCTCTAATCCAACATCTAACAGTGACCCCAGCCCCTAATCCTGCATCTAACATTGACCCCATCCCCTAATCCTGCATCTAACAGTGACCCCAGCCCCTAATCCTACATCTAACAGTGACCCCAGCCCCTAATCCTACATCTAACAGTGACCCCAGCCCCTAATCCTACATCTAACAGTGACCCCCAGCCCCTAATCCTGCATCTAACAGTGATCCCAGCCCCAATCCTGCATCTAACAGTGATCCCAGCCCCTAATCCTACATCTAACAGTGACCCCAGCCCCTAATCCTACATCTAACAGTGACCCCAGCCCCTAATCCTGCATCTAACAGTGATCCCAGCCCCAATCCTGCATCTAACAGTGACCCCAGCCCCTAATCCTGCATCTAACAGTGACCCCAGCCCCTAATCCTGCATCTAACAGTGACCCCAGCCTCTAATCCAACATCTAACAGTGACCCCAGCCCCTAATCCTGCATCTAACAGTGACCCCATCCCCTAATCCTGCATCTAACAGTGACCCCAGCCCCTAATCCTGCATCTAACCGTGACCCCAGCCCCTAATCCTGCATCTAACAGTGACCCCAGCCCCTAATCCTGCATCTAACAGTGACCCCAGCCCCTAATCCTGCATCTAACAGTGACCCCAGCCCCTAATCCTGCATCTAACAGTGACCCCAGCCCCTAATCCTGCATCTAACAGTGACCCCAGCCCCTAATCCTGCATCTAACAGTGACCCCAGCCCCTAATCCTGCATCTAACAGTGACCCCAGCCCCTAATCCTGCATCTAACAGTGACCCCAGCCCCTAATCCTGCATCTAACAGTGATCCCAGCCCCAATCCTGCATCTAACAGTGACCCCAGCCCCTAATCCAACATCTAACAGTGACCCCAGCCCCTAATCCTGCATCTAACAGTGACCCCATCCCCTAATCCTGCATCTAACAGTGACCCCAGCCCCTAATCCTGCATCTAACAGTGACCCCAGCCCCTAATCCTGCATCTAACAGTGACCCCCAGCCCCTAATCCTGCATCTAACAGTGACCCCAGCCCCTAATCCAACATCTAACAGTGACCCCAACCCCTAATCCTGCATCTAACAGTGACCCCAGCCCCTAATCCTGCATCTAACAGTGACCCCAGCCCCTAATCCTGCATCTAACAGTGACCCCAGCCCCTAATCCAACATCTAACAGTGACCCCAACCCCTAATCCTGCATCTAACAGTGACCCCAGCCCCTAATCCTGCATCTAACAGTGACCCCGCCCCTAATCCTGCATCTAACAGTGACCCCAGCCCCTAATCCTGCATCTAACAGTGACCCCAGCCCCTAATCCAACATCTAACAGTGACCCCAGCCCCTAATCCTGCATCTAACAGTGACCCCAGCCCCTAATCCTGCATCTAACAGTGACCCCAGCCCCTAATCCTGCATCTAACAGTGACCCCAGCCCCTAATCCTGCATCTAACAGTGACCCCAGCCCCTAATCCTGCATCTAACAGTGATCCCCGCCCCTAATCCTGCATCTAACAGTGACCCCAGCCCCTAATCCTGCATCTAACAGTGACCCCAGCCCCTAATCCTGCATCTAACAGTGACCCCAGCCCCTAATCCTGCATCTAACAGTGATCCCCGCCCCTAATCCTGCATCTAACAGTGATCCCAGCCCCTAATCCTCCATCTAACAGTGACCCCAGCCCCTAAACCTGCATCTAACAGTGACCCCAGCCCCTAAACCTGCATCTAACAGTGACCCCAGCCCCTAATCCTGCATCTAACAGTGACCCCAGCCCCTAATCCTGCATCTAACAGTGACCCCAGCCCCTAAACCTGCATCTAACAGTGACCCCAGCTCAATCCTGCATCTAACAGTGTCCCCAGCCCCTAATCCTGCATCTAACAGTGACCCCAGCCCCTAATCCTGCATCTAACAGTGACCCCAGCCCCTAATCCTGCCTCTAACAGTGACCCCAGCCCCTAATCCTGCATCTAACAGTGGCCCCAGCCCCTAATCCTGCATCTAACAGTGACCCCAGCCCCTAATCCTGCCTCTAACAGTGACCCCAGCCCCTAATCCTGCATCTAACAGTGACCCCATCCCATAATCCTGCATCTAACAGTGACCCCAGCCCCTAATCCTACATCTAACAGTGACCCCAGCCCCTAATCCTGCATCTAACAGTGACCCCATCCCATAATCCTGCATCTAACAGTGACCCCAGCCCCTAATCCTGCATCTAACAGTGACCCCAGCCCCTAATCCTGCATCTAACAGTGACCCCAGCCCCTAATCCTGCATCTAACAGTGACCCCAGCCCCTAATCCATCATCTAACAGTGACCCCATCCCATAATCCTGCATCTAACAGTGACCCCAGCCCCTAATCCATCATCTAACAGTGACCCCAGCCCCTAATCCTGCATCTAACAGTGACCCCATCCCATAATCCTGCATCTAACTGTGACCCCAGCCCCTAATCCTGCATCTAACAGTGACCTCAGCCCCTAATCCTGCATCTAACAGTGACCCCAGCCCCTAATCCTACATCTAACTGTGACCCCAGCCCCTAATCCTGCATCTAACAGTGACCTCAGCCCCTAATCCTGCATCTAACAGTGACCCCAGCTCAATCCTGCATCTAACAGTGTCCCCAGCCCCTAATCCTGCATCTAACAGTGACCCCAGCCCCTAAACCTGCATCTAACAGTGACCCCAGCCCCTAATCCTGCATCTAACAGTGACCCCAGCCCCTAATCCTGCATATAACAGTGACCCCATCCCCTAATCCTGCATCTAACAGTGACCCCAGCCCCTAAACCTGCATCTAACAGTGACCCCAGCCCCTAATCCTGCTTCTAACAGTGACCCCAGCCCCTAATTCTGCATCTAACAGGGACCCCAGCCCCTAATCCTGCATCTAACAGTGACCCCAGCCCCTAATCCTGCATATAACAGTGACCCCATCCCCTAATCCTGCATCTAACAGTGACCCCAGCCCCTAATCCTGCATCTAACAGTGACCCCAGCCCCTAATCCTGCATCTAACAGTGACCCCAGCCCCTAATCCTGCATCTAACAGTGACCTCAGCCCCTAATCCTGCATATAACAGTGACCCCATCCCCTAATCCTGCATCTAACAGTGACCCCAGCCCCTAAACCTGCATCTAACAGTGACCCCAGCCCCTAATCCTGCTTCTAACAGTGACCCCAGCCCCTAATCCTGCATCTAACAGTGACCCCAGCCCCTAATCCTACATCTAACAGTGACCCCAGCCCCTAATCCTGCATCTAACAGTGATCCCAGCCCCTAATCCTACATCTAACAGTGATCCCAGCCCCTAATCCTACATCTAACAGTGACCCCAGCCCCTAATCCTACATCTAACAGTGACCCCAGCCCCTAATCCTGCATCTAACAGTGACCCCAGCCCCTAATCCTGCATCTAACAGTGACCCCAGCCCCTAATCCTGCATCTAACAGTGATCCCAGCCCCTAATCCTGCATCTAACAGTGACCCCAGCCCCTAATCCTGCATCTAACAGTGACCCCAGCCCCTAATCCTGCATCTAACAGTGACCCCAGCCCCTAATCCTGCATCTAACAGTGACCCCAGCCCCTAAACCTACATCTAACAGTGACCCCAACCCCTAATCCTGCATCTAACAGTGACCCCAGCCCCTAATCCTGCATCTAACAGTGACCCCAGCCCCTAAACCTGCATCTAACAGTGACCCCAGCCCCTAATCCTGCATCTAACAGAGACCCCAACCCCTAATCCTGCATCTAACAGGGACCCCAGCCCCTAATCCTGCATCTAACAGTGACCCCAGCCCCTAATCCTGCATCTAACAGAGACCCCAACCCCTAATCCTGCATCTAACAGTGACCCCAGCCCCTAATCCTGCATCTAACAGTGACCCCAGCCCCTAAATCTGCATCTAACAGTGACCCCAGCCCCTAATCCTGCATCTAACAGTGACCCCAGCCCCTAATCCTGCATCTAACAGTGACCCCAGCCCCTAAACCTGCATCTAACAGTGACCCCAGCCCCTAATCCTGCATCTAACAGTGACCCCAGCCCCTAATCCTGCATCTAACAGAGACCCCAGCCCCTAACCTACATCTAACAGTGACCCCAGCCCCTAATCCTACATCTAACAGTGACCCCAACCCCTAATCCTGCATCTAACAGAGACCCCAGCCCCTAACCTACATCTAACAGTGACCCCAGCCCCTAATCCTGCATCTAACAGTGACCCCAGCCCCTAATCCTACATCTAACAGTGACCCCAGCCCCTAATCCTGCATCTAACAGTGACCCCAACCCCTAATCCTGCATCTAACAGTGACCCCAGCCCCTAACCCTACATCTAACAGTGACCCCAGCCCCTAATCCTACATCTAACAGTGACCCCAGCCCCTAATCCTGCATCTAACAGTGAC
Source organism: Gastrophryne carolinensis (assembly GCA_027917425.1). Classification (NCBI taxonomy): domain Eukaryota; kingdom Metazoa; phylum Chordata; class Amphibia; order Anura; family Microhylidae; genus Gastrophryne; species Gastrophryne carolinensis. Next base: position 8,043,884 of record CM051234.1, read on the forward strand.
CCCAGCCCCTAATCCTGCATCTAACAGTGACTCCAGCCCTAATCCTACATCTAACAGTGACCCCAGCCCCTAATCCTGCATCTAACAGTGACCCCAGCCCTAATCCTACATCTAACAGTGACCCCAGCCCCTAATCCTGCATCTAACAGTGACCCCAGCCCCTAATCCTACATCTAACAGTGACCCCAGCCCCTAATCCTGCATCTAACAGTGACCCCAGCCCCTAAACCTGCATCTAACAGTGACCCCAGCCCCTAATCCTGCATCTAACAGTGACCCCAGCCCCTAATCCTGCATCTAACAGTGACCCCAGCCCCTAATCCTGCATCTAACAGTGACCCCAGCCCCTAATCCTGCATCTAACAGTGACCCCAGCCCCTAATCCTGCATCTAACAGTGATCCCAGGCCCTAATCCTGCATCTAACAGTGACCCCAGCCCCTAATCCTGCATCTAACACTGACCCCAACCCCTAATCCTGCATCTAACAGTGACCCCAGCCCCTAATCCTGCATCTAACAGTGACCCCAGCCCCTAATCCTGCATCTAACAGTGACCCCAGCCCCTAATCCTGCATCTAATAGTGACCCCAGCCTCTAATCCTGCATCTAACAGTGACCCCAGCCCCTAATCCTGCATCTAACAGTGACCCCAGCCCTAATCCTACATCTAACAGTGACCCCAGCCCCTAATCCTGCATCTAACAGTGACCCCAGCCCCTAATCCTGCATCTAACAGTGACCCCAGCCCTAATCCTACATCTAACAGTGACCCCAGCCCCTAAACCTGCATCTAACAGTGACCCCAGCCCCTAATCCTGCATCTAACAGTGACCCCAGCCCCTAATCCTGCATCTAACAGTGACCCCAGCCCCTAATCCTGCATCTAACAGTGACCCCAGCCCCTAATCCTACATCTAACAGTGACCCCAGCCCCTAATCCTGCATCTAACAGTGACCCCAGCCCCTAATCCTGCATCTAACAGTGACCCCAGCCCCTAAACCTGCATCTAACAGTGACCCCATCCCCTAATCCTGCATCTAACAGTGACCCCAGCCCCTAATCCTGCATCTAACAGTGACCCCAGCCCCTAATCCTACATCTAACAGTGACCCCAGCCCCTAATCCTGCATCTAACAGTGACCCCAGCCCCTAATCCTGCATCTAACAGTGACCCCAGCCCCTAAACCTGCATCTAACAGTGACCCCATCCCCTAATCCTGCATCTAACAGTGACCCCAGCCCCTAATCCTGCATCTAACAGTGACCCCAGCCCCTAATCCTGCATCTAACAGTGACCCCAGCCCCTAATCCTGCATCTAACAGTGACCCCAGCCCTAATCCTACATCTAACAGTGACCCCAGCCCCTAAACCTGCATCTAACAGTGACCCCAGCCCCTAATCCTGCATCTAACAGTGACCCCAGCCCCTAATCCTGCATCTAACAGTGACCCCAGCCCTAATCCTACATCTAACAGTGACCCCAGCCCCTAATCCTGCATCTAACAGTGACCCCAGCCCCTAATCCTGCATCTAACAGTGACCCCAGCCCCTAATCCTGCATCTAACAGTGACCCCAGCCCCTAATCCTGCACCTAACAGTGACCCCAGCCCCTAATTCTGCATCTAACAGTGACCCCAGCCCCTAATCCTGCATCTAACAGTGACCCCAGCCCCTAATCCCGCATCTAACAGTGACCCCAGCCCCTAAACCTGCATCTAACAGTCACCCCAGCCCCTAATCCTGCATCTAACAGTGACCCCAGCCCTAATCCTACATGTAACAGTGACCCCAGCCCCTAATCCTACATCTAACAGTGACCCCAGCCCCTAATCCTGCATCTAACAGTGACCCCAGCCCCTAATCCTGCATCTAACAGTGACCCCAGCCCTAATCCTGCATCTAACAGTGACCCCAGCCCCTAATCCTGCATCTAACAGTGACCCCAGCCCTAATCCTGCATCTAACAGTGACCCCAGCCCTAATCCTACATCTAACAGTGACCCCAGCCCCTAATCCTGCATCTAACAGTGACCCCAACCCCTAATCCTGCATCTAACAGTGACCCCAACCCCTAATCCTGCATCTAACAGTGACCCCAGCCCCTAATCCTGCATCTAACAGTGACCCCAGCCCCTAATCCTGCACCTAACAGTGACCCCAGCCCCTAATCCTGCATCTAACAGTGACCCCAGCCCCTAATCCTACATCTAACAGTGACCCCAGCCCCTAATCCTGCATCTAACAGTGACCCCAGCCCCTAATCCTGCATCTAACAGTGACCCCAGCCCCTAATCCTGCATCTAACAGTGACCCCAGCCCCTAATCCTACATCTAACAGTGACCCCAGCCCCTAATCCTACATCTAACAGTGACCCCAACCCCTAACCCTGCATCTAACAGTGACCCCAGCCCCTAATCCTGCATCTAACAGTGACCCCAGCCTCTAATCCAACATCTAACAGTGACCCCAGCCCCTAATCCTGCATCTAACAGTGACCCCATCCCCTAATCCTGCATCTAACCGTGACCCCATCCCCTAATCCTGCATCTAACAGTGACCCCAGCCCCTAATCCTACATCTAACAGTGACCCCAACCCCTAACCCTGCATCTAACAGTGACCCCAGCCCCTAATCCTGCATCTAACAGTGACCCCAGCCCCTAATCCTGCATCTAACAGTGACCCCATCCCCTAATCCTGCATCTAACCGTGACCCCATCCCCTAATCCTGCATCTAACAGTGACCCCAGCCCCTAATCCTACATCTAACAGTGACCCCAACCCCTAACCCTGCATCTAACAGTGACCCCAGCCCCTAATCCTGCATCTAACAGTGACCCCAACCCCTAATCCTGCATCTAACAGTGACCCCAGCCTCTAATCCAACATCTAACAGTGACCCCAGCCCCTAATCCTGCATCTAACAGTGACCCCATCCCCTAATCCTGCATCTAACAGTGACCCCAGCCCCTAAACCTGCATCTAACAGTGACCCCAGCCCCTAATCCTGCATCTAACAGTGACCCCAGCCCCTAATCCTGCATCTAACAGTGACCCCATCCCCTAATCCTGCATCTAACAGTGACCCCAACCCCTAACCCTGCATCTAACAGTGACCCCAGCCCCTAATCCTGCATCTAACAGTGACCCCAGCCCCTAATCCTGCATCTAACAGAGACCCCAACCCCTAATCCTGCATCTAACAGTGACCCCAGCCCCTAATCCTGCATCTAACAGTGACCCCAGCCCCTAATCCTGCATCTAACAGTGACCCCAGCCCCCAATCCTGCATCTAACAGTGACCCCAGCCCCTAATCCTACATCTAACAGTGACCCCAGCCCCTAATCCTGCATCTAACAGTGACCCCAACCCCTAATCCTGCATCTAACAGTGACCCCAGCCCCTAATCCTGCATCTAACAGTGACCCCAGCCCCTAATCCTGCATCTAACAGTGACCCCAGCCTCTAATCCAACATCTAACAGTGACCCCAGCCCCTAATCCTGCATCTAACAGTGACCCCATCCCCTAATCCTGCATCTAACAGTGACCCCAGCCCCTAATCCTGCATCTAACCGTGACCCCAGCCCCTAATCCTGCATCTAACAGTGACCCCAGCCCCTAATCCTGCATCTAACCGTGACCCCAGCCCCTAATCCTGCATCTAACAGTGACCCCAGCCCCTAATCCTGCATCTAACAGTGACCCCAGCCCCTAATCCTGCATCTAACAGTGACCCCAGCCCCTAATCCTGCATCTAACAGTGACCCCAGCCCCTAATCCTGCATCTAACAGTGACCCCAGCCCCTAATCCTGCATCTAACAGTGACCCCAGCCCCTAATCCTGCATCTAACAGTGACCCCAGCCCCTAATCCTGCATCTAACAGTGACCCCAGCCCCTAATCCTGCATCTAACAGTGACCCCAGCCCCTAATCCTGCATCTAACAGTGATCCCAGCCCCAATCCTGCATCTAACAGTGACCCCAGCCCCTAATCCTGCATCTAACAGTGACCCCAGCCCCTAATCCTGCATCTAACAGTGACCCCAGCCTCTAATCCAACATCTAACAGTGACCCCAGCCCCTAATCCTGCATCTAACAGTGACCCCAGCCCCTAATCCTGCATCTAACCGTGACCCCAGCCCCTAATCCTGCATCTAACAGTGACCCCAGCCCCTAATCCTGCATCTAACAGTGACCCCAGCCCCTAATCCTGCATCTAACAGTGACCCCAGCCCCTAATCCTGCATCTAACAGTGACCCCAGCCCCTAATCCTGCATCTAACAGTGACCCCAGCCCCTAATCCTACATCTAACAGTGACCCCAACCCCTAATCCTGCATCTAACAGTGACCCCAGCCCCTAATCCTGCATCTAACAGTGACCCCAGCCCCTAATCCTGCATCTAACAGTGACCCCAGCCCCTAAACCTACATCTAACAGTGACCCCAGCCCCTAATCCTGCATGTAGCAGTGACCCCAGCCCCTAAACCTGCATCTAACAGTGACCCCAGCCCCTAATCCTGCATCTAACAGTGACCCCAGCCCCTAATCCTACATCTAACAGTGACCCCAGCCCCTAATCCTGCATCTAACAGTGACCCCAGCCCCTAATCCTGCACCTAACAGTGACCCCAGCCCCTAATCCTGCATCTAACAGTGACCCCAGCCCCTAATCCTGCATCTAACAGTGACCCCAACCCCTAATCCTGCATCTAACAGTGACCCCAGCCCCTAATCCTGCACCTAACAGTGACCCCAGCCCCTAATCCTGCATCTAACAGTGACCCCAGCCCCTAATCCTGCATCTAACAGTGACCCCCAGCCCCTAATCCTGCATCTAACAGTGACCCCAGCCCCTAATCCTGCATCTAACAGTGACCCCAGCCCCTAATCATGCATCTAACAGTGACCCCAGCCCCTAATCCTGCATCTAACAGTGACCCCATCCCATAATCCTGCATCTAACAGTGACCCCAACCCCTAAACCTGCATCTAACAGTGACCCCAGCCCCTAATCCTACATCTAACAGTGACCCCAGCCCCTAATCCTACATCTAACAGTGACCCCAGCCCCTAATCCTGCATCTAACCGTGACCCCAGCCCCTAATCCTGCATCTAACAGTGACCCCAGCCCCTAATCCTGCATCTAACAGTGACCCCAGCCCCTAATCCTGCATCTAACAGTGACCCCAGCCCCTAATCCTGCATCTAACAGTGACCCCAGCCCCTAATCCTGCATCTAACAGTGACCCCAGCCCCTAATCCTGCACCTAACAGTGACCCCAGCCCCTAATCCTGCATCTAACAGTGACCCCAGCCCCTAATCCTGCATCTAACAGTGACCCCCAGCCCCTAATCCTGCATCTAACAGTGACCCCAGCCCCTAATCCTGCATCTAACAGTGACCCCAGCCCCTAATCATGCATCTAACAGTGACCCCAGCCCCTAATCCTGCATCTAACAGTGACCCCATCCCATAATCCTGCATCTAACAGTGACCCCAACCCCTAAACCTGCATCTAACAGTGACCCCAGCCCCTAATCCTACATCTAACAGTGACCCCAGCCCCTAATCCTACATCTAACAGTGACCCCAGCCCCTAATCCTGCATCTAACCGTGACCCCAGCCCCTAATCCTGCATCTAACAGTGACCCCAGCCCCTAATCCTGCATCTAACAGTGACCCCAGCCCCTAATCCTGCATCTAACAGGGACCCCAGCCCCTAATCCTGCATCTAACAGTGACCCCAGCCCCTAATCCTACATCTAACAGTGACCCCAGCCCCTAATCCTGCATCTAACAGTGACCCCAGCCCCTAATCCAACATCTAACAGTGACCCCAACCCCTAATCCTGCATCTAACAGTGACCCCAGCCCCTAATCCTGCACCTAACAGTGACCCCAGCCCCTAATCCTGCATCTAACAGTGACCCCAGCCCCTAATCCTACATCTAACAGTGACCCCAGCCCCTAATCCTGCATCTAACAGTGACCGCAGCCCCTAATCCTGCATCTAACAGTGACCCCAACCCCTAATCCTGCATCTAACAGTGACCCCAGCCCCTAACCTACATCTAACAGTGACCCCAGCCCCTAATCCTGCATCTAACAGTGACCCCAGCCCCTAATCCTGCATCTAACAGTGACCCCAGCCCCTAATCCTGCATCTAACAGTGACCCCAACCCCTAACCCTGCATCTAACAGTGACCCCAGCCTCTAATCCAACATCTAACAGTGACCCCAGCCCCTAATCCTGCATCTAACAGTGACCCCAGCCTCTAATCCAACATCTAACAGTGACCCCAGCCCCTAATCCTGCATCTAACAGTGACCCCATCCCCTAATCCTGCATCTAACAGTGACCCCAGCCCCTAATCCTGCATCAAACAGTGACCCCAGCCCCTAAACCAGCATCTAACAGTGACCCCACCCCCTAAACCTGCATCTAACAGTGACCCCAGCCCCTAATCCTGCATCTAACAGTGACCCCACCCCCTAAACCTGCATCTAACAGTGACCCCAGCCCCTAATCCTGCATCTAACAGTGACCCCAGCCCCTAATCCTGCATCTAACAGTGACCCCAGCCCCTAAACCTGCATCTAACAGTGACCCCATCCCCTAATCCTGCATCTAACAGTGACCCCAGCCCCTAATCCTGCATCTAACAGTGACCCCAGCCCCTAATCCTACATCTAACAGTGACCCCAGCCCCTAATCCTGCATCTAACAGTGACCCCAGCCCCTAATCCTGCATCTAACAGTGACCCCAGTCCCTAATCCTGCATCTAACAGTGACCCCATCCCCTAATCCTGCATCTAACAGTGACCCCAGCCCCTAATCCTGCATCTAACAGTGACCCCAACCCCTAATCATGCATCTAACAGTGACCCCAGCCCCTAATCCTGCATCTAACAGTGACCCCAACCCCTAATCCTGCATCTAACAGTGACCCCATCCCCTAATCCTGCATCTAACAGTGACCCCAGCCCCTAATCCTACATCTAACAGTGACCCCAGCCCCTAATCCAACATCTAACAGTGACCCCAGCCCCTAATCCAACATCTAACAGTGACCCCAACCCCTAATCATGCATCTAACAGTGACCCCAGCCCCTAATCCTACATCTAACAGTGACCCCAACCCCTAATCCTGCATCTAACAGTGACCCCAGCCCCTAATCCTGCATCTAACAGTGACCCCAGCCCCTAAATCTGCATCTAACAGTGACCCTAGCCCCTAATCCTGCATCTAACAGTGACCCCAGCCCCTAATCCTGCATCTAACAGTAACCCCAGCCCCTAATCCTGCATCTAACAGTGACCCCAGCCCCTAATCCAACATCTAACAGTGACCCCAGCCCCTAATCATGCATCTAACAGTAACCCCAGCCCCTAATCCTGCATCTAACAGTGACCCCAGCCCCTAATCCTGCATCTAACAGTGACCCCAGCCCCTAATCCTGCATCTAACAGTGACCCCAGCCCCTAATCCTGCATCTAACAGTAACCCCAGCCCCTAATCCTGCATCTAACAGTGACCCCAGCCCCTAATCCTGCATCTAACAGTGACCCCAGCCCCTAATCCTGCATCTAACAGTGACCCCCAGCCCCTAATCCTGCATCTAACAGTGACCCCAGCCCCTAATCCTGCATCTAACAGTGACCCCAGCCCCTAATCCTGCATCTAACAGTGACCCCAGCCCCTAATCCTACATCTAACAGTGACCCCAGCCCCTAATCCTGCATCTAACAGTGACCCCAGCCCCTAATCCTGCATCTAACAGTGATCCCAGCCCCTAATCCTGCATCTAACAGTGACCCCAGCCCCTAATCCTGCATCTAACAGTGACCCCAGCCCCCAATCCTGCATCTAACAGTGACCCCAGCCCCTAATCCAGCATCTAACAGTGACCCAAGCCCCTAATCCTGCATCTAACAGTGACCCCAGCCCCTAATCCTGCATCTAACAGTGACCCCAGCCCCTAATCCTGCATCTAACAGTGACCCCAACCCCTAATCCCGCATCTAACAGTGACCCCAGCCTCTAATCCTGCATCTAACAGTGACCCCAGCCCCTAAACCTGCATCTAACAGTGACCCCAACCCCTAATCCTGCATCTATCAGTGACCCCATCCCATAATCCTGCATCTAACAGTGACCCCATCCCATAATCCTGCATCTAACAGTGACCCCAACCCCTAATCCTGCATCTAACAGTGACCCCAGCCCCTAAACCTGCATCTAACAGTGACCCCAACCCCTAATCCTGCATCTAACAGTGACCCCAGCCCCTAATCATGCAACTATCAGTGACCCCATCCCATAATCCTGCATCTAACAGTGACCCCATCCCATAATCCTGCATCTAACAGTGACCCCAGCCCCTAATCCTGCATCTAACAGTGACCCCAGCCCCTAATCCTGCATCTAACAGTGACCCCAGCCCCTAATCCTGCATCTAACAGTGACCCCAGCCCCTAATCCTGCATCTAACAGTGACCCCAGCCCCTAATCCTGCATCTAACAGTGACCCCAACCCCTAATCCTGCATCTAACAGTGACCCCAGCCCCTAATCCTGCATCTAACAGTGACCCCAGCCCCTAATCCTGCATCTAACAGTGACCCCAGCCTCTAATCCTGCATCTAACAGTGACCCCAGCCTGTAATCCTGCATCTAACAGTGACCCCAGCCTGTAATCCTGCATCTAACAGTGACCCCAGCCTGTAATCCTGCATCTAACAGTGACCCCAGCCCCTAATCCAACATCTAACAGTGACCCCAACCCCTAATCCTGCATCTAACAGTGACCCCAGCCCCTAATCCAACATCTAACAGTGACCCCAACCCCTAATCCTGCATCTAACAGTGACCCCAGCCCCTAATCCTGCATCTAACAGTGACCCCAGCCCCTAATCCTTCATCTAACAGTGACCCCAGCCCCTAATCCTGCATCTAACAGTGACCCCAGCCCCTAATCCTGCATCTAACAGTGACCCCAGCCCCTAATCCTGCATCTAACAGTGACCCCAGCCTCTAATCCTGCATCTAACAGTGACCCCAGCCCCTAATCCTGCATCTAACAGTGACCCCAGCCCCTAATCCTGCATCTAACAGTGACCCCAGCCCCTAATCCTGCATCTAACAGTGACCCCATCCCCTAATCCTGCATCTAACAGTGACCCCAGCCTCTAATCCTGCATCTAACAGTGACCCCAGCCCCTAATCCTGCATCTAACAGTGACCCCAGCCCCTAATCCTGCATCTAACAGTGACCCCAGCCCCTAATCCTGCATCTAACAGTGACCCCAGCCCCTAATCCTACATCTAACAGTGACCCCAGCCCCTAAATCTGCATCTAACAGTGACCCCAGCCCCTAATCCTGCATCTAACAGTGACCCCAGCCCCTAATCCTACATCTAACAGTGACCCCAACCCCTAATCCTGCATCTAACAGTGACCCCAACCCCTAATCCTACATCTAACAGTGACCCCAGCCCCTAAATCTGCATCTAACAGTGACCCCAGCCCCTAATCCTGCATCTAACAGTGACCCCAGCCCCTAATCCTGCATCTAACAGTGACCCCAGCCCCTAATCCTGCATCTAACAGTGACCCCAGCCCCTAAATCTGCATCTAACAGTGACCCCAGCCCCTAATCCTACATCTAACAGTGACCCCGCCCCTAATCCTGCATCTAACAGTGACCCCAGCCCCTAATCCTACATCTAACAGTGACCCCAGCCCCTAAATCTGCATCTAACAGTGACCCCAACCCCTAATCCTGCATCTAACAGTGACCCCAGCCCCTAATCCTGCATCTAACAGTGACCCCAGCCCCTAAATCTGCATCTAACAGTGACCCCAACCCCTAATCCTGCATCTAACAGTGACCCCAGCCCCTAATCCTGCATCTAACAGTGACCCCCAGCCCCTAACCTACATCTAACAGTGACCCCAACCCCTAATCCTGCATCTAACAGTGACCCCAGCCCCTAATCCTGCATCTAACAGTGACCCCAGCCCCTAATCCTGCATCTAACAGTGACCCCAGCCCCTAATCCTACATCTAACAGTGATCCCAGCCCCTAATCCTGCATCTAACAGTGACCCCAGCCCCTAATCCTACATCTAACAGTGACCCCAGCCCCTAATCCTGCATCTAACAGTGACCCCAGCCCCTAAATCTGCATCTAACAGTGACCCCAGCCCCTAATCCTGCTTCTAACAGTGACCCCAGTCCCTAATCCTGCATCTAACAGTGACCCCAGCCCCTAATCCTACATCTAACAGTGACCCCAGCCCCTAAATCTGCATCTAACAGTGACCCCAGCCCCTAATCCTGCTTCTAACAGTGACCCCAGTCCCTAATCCTGCATCTAACAGTGACCCCAGCCCCTAATCCTACATCTAACAGTGACCCCAGCCCCTAAATCTGCATCTAACAGTGACCCCAGCCCCTAATCCTGCTTCTAACAGTGACCCCAGTCCCTAATCCTGCATCTAACAGTGACCCCAGCCCCTAAACCTGCATCTAACAGTGACCCCAGCCCCTAATCCTACATCTAACAGTGACCCCAGCCCCTAATCCTGCATCTAACAGTGACCCCAGCCCCTAATCCTGCATCTAACAGTGACCCCAGCCCCTAATCCTGCATCTAACAGTGACCCCAACCCCTAATCCTGCATCTAACAGTGACCCCAACCCCTAATCCTACATCTAACAGTGACCCCAACCCCTAATCCTGCATCTAACAGTGACCCCAGCCCCTAAACCTGCATCTAACAGTGACCCCAGCCCCTAATCCTGCATCTAACAGTGACCCCAGCCCCTAATCCTGCATCTAACAGTGACCCCAACCCCTAATCCAGCATCTAACAGTGACCCCAACCCCTAATCCTGCATCTAACAGTGACCCCAACCCCTAATCCTACATCTAACAGTGACCCCAACCCCTAATCCTGCATCTAACAGTGACCCCAGCCCCTAAACCTTCTTCTAACAGTGACCCCAGCCCCTAATCCTGCATCTAACAGTGACCCCAGCCCCTAAACCTTCTTCTAACAGTGACCCCAGCCCCTAATCCTGCATCTAACAGTGACCCCAGTCCCTAATCCTACATCTAACAGTGACCCCAGCCCCTAATCCTGCATCTAACAGTGACCCCAGCCCCTAATCCTGCATCTAACAGTGACCCCAGCCCCTAATCCTACATCTAACAGTGACCCCAGCACCTAATCCTGCATCTTACAGTGACCCCAGCCCCTAATCCTACATCTAACAGTGACCCCAGCCCCTAATCCTGCATCTAACAGTGACCCCAGCCCCTAATCCTGCATCTAACAGTGACCCCAGCCCCTAATCCTGCATCTAACAGTGACCCCAGCCCCTAAACCTACATCTAACAGTGACCCCAGCCCCTAATCCTGCATCTAACAGTGACCCCAGCCCCTAAACCTACATCTAACAGTGACCCCAGCCCCTAATCCTGCATCTAACAGTGACCCCAGCCCCTAATCCTGCATCTAACAGTGACCCCAGACCCTAATCCTGCATCTAACAGTGACCCCAGACCCTAATCCTGCATCTAACAGTGACCCCAGCCCCTAATCCTGCATCTAACAGTGACCCCAGCCCCTAATCCTGCATCTAACAGTGACCCCAGCCCCTAAACCTACATCTAACAGTGACCCCAGCCCCTAATCCTGCATCTAACAGTGACCCCAGACCCTAATCCTGCATCTAACAGTGACCCCAGACCCTAATCCTGCATCTAACAGTGATCCCAGCCCCTAATCCTGCATCTAACAGTGACCCCAGCCCCTAATCCTGCATCTAACAGTGACCCCAGCCCCTAATCCTGCATCTAACAGTGACCCCAGCCCCTAATCCTGCATCTAACAGTGACCCCATCCCCTAATCCTGCATCTAACAGTGACCCCAGCCCCTAATCCTGCATCTAACAGTGACCCCAGCCCCTAATCCTGCATCTAACAGTGACCCCAGCCCCTAATCCTGCATCTAACAGTGACCCCAGCCCCTAATCCTACATCTAACAGTGACCCCAGCCCCTAATCCTGCATCTAACAGTGACCCCATCCCCTAATCCTGCATCTAACAGTGACCCCATCCCCTAATCCTGCATCTAACAGTGACCCCAGCCCCTAAACCTACATCTAACAGTGACCCCAGCCCCTAATCCTGCATCTAACAGTGACCCCAGCCCCTAAACCTTCTTCTAACAGTGACCCCAGCCCCTAATCCTGCCTCTAACAGTGACCCCAGCCCCTAATCCTGCATCTAACAGTGACCCCAGCCCCTAAACCTTCTTCTAACAGTGACCCCAGCCCCTAATCCTGTATCTAACAGTGACCCCAGCCCCTAATCCTGCATCTAACAGTGACCCCAGTCCCTAATCCTGCATCTAACAGTGACCCCAGCCCCTAATCCTGCATCTAACAGTGACCCCAGCCCCTAATCCTGCATCTAACAGTGACCCCAGCCCCTAATCCTGCATCTAACAGTGACCCCAGCCCCTAATCCTACATCTAACAGTGACCCCAGCCCCTAATCCTGCATCTAACAGTGACCCCAGCCCCTAATCCTGCATCTAACAGTGACCCCAACCCCTAATCCTGCATCTAACAGTGACCCCAGACCCTAATCCTGCCTCTAACAGTGACCCCAGCCCCTAATCCTGCATCTAACAGTGACCTCAGCCCCTAATCCTGCCTCTAACAGTGACCCCAGCCCCTAATCCTGCATCTAACAGTGACCCCAGCCCCTAATCCTGCATCTAACAGTGACCCCAACCCCTAATCCTGCCTCTAACAGTGACCCCAGCCCCTAATCCTACATCTAACAGTGACCCCAGCCCCTAATCCTACATCTAACAGTGACCCCAGCCCCTAATCCTACATCTAACAGTGACCCCAGCCCCTAATCCTACATCTAACAGTGACCCCAGCCCCTAATCCTACATCTAACAGTGACCCCAGCCCCTAATCCTGCATCTAACAGTGACCCCAGCCCCTAATACTGCATCTAACAGTGACCCCAGCCCCTAATCCTACATCTAACAGTGACCCCAGCCCCTAATACTGCATCTAACAGTGACCCCAGCCCCTAATACTGCATCTAACAGTGACCCCAACCCATAATCCTGCATCTAACAGTGACCCCAGCCTCTAATCCTGCATCTAACAGTGACCCCAGCCCCTAATCCTGCATCTAACAGCGACCCCAGCCCCTAATCCTGCATCTAACAGTGACCCCAGCCCCTAATCCTGCATCTAACAGTGATCCCAGCCCCTAATCCTGCATCTAACAGTGACCCCAGGCCCTAATCCTGCATCTAACAGTGACCCCAACCCATAATCCTGCATCTAACAGTGACCCCAGCTCCTAATCCTGCATCTAACAGTGACCCCAGCTCCTAATCCTGCATCTAACAGTGACCCCAGCCCCTAATACTGCATCTAACAGTGACCCCAACCCATAATCCTGCATCTAACAGTGACCCCAGCCCCTAATCCTGCATCTAACAGTGACCCCAGCTCCTAACCTACATCTAACAGTGACCCCAGCCCCTAATCCTGCATCTAACAGTGACCCCAGCCCCTAATCCTGCATCTAACAGTGAGCCCAGCCCCTAATCCTGCATCTAACAGTGAGCCCAGCCCCTAATCCTGCATCTAACAGTGACCCCAGTCCCTAATCCTGCATCTAACAGTGTCCCCAACCCCTAATCCTGCATCTAACAGTGACCCCAGCCCCTAATCCTGCATCTAACAGTGACCCCAGCCCCTAATCCTGCATCTAACAGTGACCCCAGTCCCTAATCCCGCATCTAACAGTGACCCCAGCCCCTAATCCTGCATCTAACAGTGACCCCAACCCCTAATCCTGCATCTAACAGTGACCCCAGCCCCTAACCTACATCTAACAGTGACCCCAGCCCCTAATCCTGCATCTAACAGTGACCCCAGCCCCTAATCCTGCATCTAACAGTGACCTCAGTCCCTAATCCTGCATCTAACAGTGACCCCAGCCCCTAATCCTGCATCTAACAGTGACCCCAACCCCTAATCCTGCATCTAACAGTGACCCCAGCCCCTAACCTACATCTAACAGTGACCCCAGCCCCTAATCCTGCATCTAACAGTGACCCCAACCCCTAATCCTGCATCTAACAGTGACCCCAGCCCCTAATCCTGCATCTAACAGTGACCCCAGCCCCTAATCCTGCATCTAACAGTGACCCCAGCCCCTAATCCTTCATCTAACAGTGACCCCAGCCCCTAATCCTGCATCTAACAGTGACCCCAGCCCCTAATCCTTCATCTAACAGTGACCCCAGCCCCTAATCCTGCATCTAACAGTGACCCCAGCCCCTAATCCTGCATCTAACAGTGACCCCAGCCCCTAATCCTGCATCTAACAGTGACCCCAGCCCCTAATCCTGCATCTAACAGTGACCCCAGCCCCTAATCCTGCATCTAACAGTGATCCCAGCCCCTAATCCTGCATCTAACAGTGACCCCAGCCCCTAATCCTGCATCTAACAGTGACCCCAGCCCCTAAACCTGCATCTAACAGTGACCCCAGCCCCTAATCCTGCATCTAACAGTGACCCCAGCCCCTAATCCTGCATCTAACAGTGACCCCAGCCCCTAATCCTGCATCTAACAGTGACCCCAGCCCCTAATCCTGCATCTAACAGTGACCCCAGCCCCTAATCCTGCATCTAACAGTGACCCCAGCCCCTAATCCTGCATCTAACAGTGACCCCAGCCCCTAATCCTGCATCTAACAGTGATCCCAGCCCCTAATCCTGCATCTAACAGTGACCCCAGCCTCTAATCCTGCATCTAACAGTGACCCCAGCCCCTAATCCTGCATCTAACAGTGACCCCAACCCCTAATCCTGCATCTAACAGTGACCCCAGCCCCTAATCCTGCATCTAACAGTGACCCCAGCCCCTAATCCTACATCTAACAGTGACCCCAGCCCCTAATCCTGCATCTAACAGTGACCCCAGCCCCTAATCCTACATCTAACAGTGACCCCAGCCTCTAATCCTGCATCTAACAGTGACCCCAGTCCCTAATCCTACATCTAACAGTGACCCCAGCCTCTAATCCTACATCTAGCAGTGACCCCAGCCCCTAATCCTGCATCTAACACTGACCCCAACCCCTAATCCTACATCTAACACTGACCCCAACCCCTAATCCTACATCTAACAGTGACCCCAACCCCTAATCCTGCATCTAACAGTGACCCCAACCCCTAATCCTGCATCTAACAGTGACCCCAGCCCCTAATCCATCATCTAACAGTGACCCCAGCCCCTAATCCTGCATCTAACAGTGACCCCAGCCCCTAATCCTGCATCTAACAGTGACCCCAACCCCTAATCCTGCATCTAACAGTGACCCCAGCCCCTAATCCTGCATCTAACAGTGACCCCAGCCCCTAATCCTACATCTAACAGTGACCCCAGCCCCTAATCCTGCATCTTACAGTGACCCCAGCCCCTAGACCTGCATCTAACAGTGACCCCAGCCCCTAATCCTACATCTAACAGTGACCCCAGCCCCTAATCCTACATCTAACAGTGACCCCAGCCCCTAATCCTGCATCTAACAGTGACCCCAGCCCCTAATCCTACATCTAACAGTGACCCTAACCCCTAATCCTGCATCTAACAGTGACCCCAGCCCCTAATCCATCATCTAACAGTGACCCCAGCCCCTAATCCTACATCTAACAGTGACCCTAACCCCTAATCCTGCATCTAACAGTGACCCCAGCCCCTAATCCATCATCTAACAGTGACCCCAGCCCCTAATCCTGCATCTAACAGTGACCCCAGCCCCTAATCCTGCATCTAACAGTGACCCCAACCCCTAATCCTGCATCTAACAGTGACCCCAACCCCTAATCCTGCATCTAACAGTGACCCCAGCCCCTAATCCATCATCTAACAGTGACCCCAGCCCCTAATCCTGCATCTAACACTGACCCCAACCCCTAATCCTGCATCTAACAGTGACCCCAACCCCTAATCCTGCATCTAACAGTGACCCCAGCCCCTAATCCATCATCTAACAGTGACCCCAGCCCCTAATCCTACATCTAACAGTGACCCTAACCCCTAATCCTGCATCTAACAGTGACCTCAGCCCCTAATCCTGCATCTAACAGTGACCCCAGCCCCTAATCCTGCATCTAACAGTGACCCCAGCCCCTAATCCTGCATCTAAAAGTGACCCCATCCCATAATCCTGCATCTAACAGTGACCCCAGCCCCTAATCCTGCATCTAACAGTGACCCCAGCCCCTAATCCTGCATCTAACAGTGACCCCAGCCCCTAATCCTGCATCTAACAGTGATCCCAGCCCCTAATCCCGCATCTAACAGTGACCCCAGCCCCTAATCCTGCATCTAACAGTGACCCCAGCCCCTAATCCTGCATCTAACAGTGACCCCAGCCCCTAATCCTGCATCTAACAGTGACCCCAGCCCCTAATCCTGCATCTAACAGTGACCCCAGCCCCTAATCCTGAACCTAACAGTGACCCTAGCCCCTAATCCTGCATCTAACAGTGACTCCAGCCCCTAATCCTGCATCTAACAGTGACCCCAGCCCCTAATCCTGCATCTAACAGTAACCCCAGCCCCTAATCCATCATCTAACAGTGACCCCAGCCCCTAATCCTACATCTAACAGTGACCTCAGCCCCTAATCCTGCATCTAACAGTGACCCCAGCCCCTAATCCTGCATCTAACAGTGACCCCAGCCCCTAATCCTGCATCTAACAGTGACCCCAGCCCCTAATCCTGCATCTAACAGTGACCCCAGCCCCTAATCCTACATCTAACAGTGACCCCAACCCCTAATCCTGCATCTAACAGTGACCCCAACCCCTAATCCTGCATCTAACAGTGACCCCAGCCCCTAATCCTACATCTAACAGTGACCCCAACCCCTAATCCTGCATCTAACAGTGACCCCAACCCCTAATCCTGCATCTAACAGTGACCCCAGCCCCTAATCCTGCATCTAACAGTGACCCCCGCTCCTAACCTACATCTAACAGTGACCCCAGCCCCTAATCCTGCATCTAACAGTGACCCCAGTCCCTAATCCTGCATCTAACAGTGACCCCAACCCCTAATCCTGCATCTAACAGTGACCCCAGCCCCTAATCCTGCATCTAACAGTGACCCCCGCTCCTAACCTACATCTAACAGTGACCCCAGCCCCTAATCCTGCATCTAACAGTGACCCCAACCCCTAATCCTGCATCTAACAGTGACCCCAGCCCCTAATCCTGCATCTAACAGTGACCCCAACCCCTAATCCTGCATCTAACAGTGACCCCAACCCCTAATCCTACATCTAACAGTGACCCCATCCCCTAATCCTGAACCTAACAGTGACCCCAGCCCCTAATCCTGCATCTAACAGTGACCCCAGCCCCTAATCCTGCATCTAACAGTGACCCCAGCCCCTAATCCTGCATCTAACAGTGACCCCAGCCTCTAATCCTGCATCTAACAGTGACCCCAGCCCCTAATCCTGAACCTAACAGTGACCCCAGCCCCCAATCCTACATCTAACAGTGACCCCAGCCCCCAATCCTACATCTAACAGTGACCCCGGCCCCTAATCCTGCATCTAACAGTGACCCCAGCCCCTAATCCTGCATCTAACAGTGACCCCAGCCCCTAATCCTGCATCTAACAGTGACCCCAGCCCCTAATCCTGCATCTAACAGTGATCCCAGCCCCTAAACCTGCATCTAACAGTGACCCCAGCCCCTAATCCTGCATCTAACAGTGACCCCAGCCCCTAATCCTGCATCTAACTGTGACCCCAACCCCCAATCCTGCATCTAACAGTGACCGCAGCCCCTAATCCTGCATCTAACAGTGACCCCAGCCCCTAATCCTGCATCTAACAGTGACCCCAGCCCCTAATCCTGCATCTAACAGTGACCCCAGCCCCTAATCCTGCATCTAACAGTGACCCCAGCCCCTAATCCTGCATCTAACAGTGACCCCAACCCCTAATCCTGCATCTAACAGTGACCCCAGCCCCTAATCCTGCATCTAACAGTGACCCCAACCCCAATCCTGCATCTAACAGTGACCCCCAGCCCCTAATCCTGCATCTAACAGTGACCCCAGCCCCTAATCCTGCATCTAACAGTGATCCCAGCCCCTAATCCTGCATCTAACAGTGATCCCAGCCCCTAATCCTGCATCTAACAGTGACCCCAGCCCCTAATCCTGCATCTAACAGTGACCCCAGCCCCTAATCCTGCATCTAACAGTGATCCCATCCCCTAATCCTGCATCTAACAGTGACCCCATCCCCTAATCCTGCATCTAACAGTGACCCCAGCCCCTAACCCTGCATCTAACAGTGACCCCAGTCCCTAATCCTGCATCTAACAGTGACCCCATCCCCTAATCCTGCATCTAACAGTGACCCCAACCCCTAATCCTGCATCTAACAGTGACCCCAGCCCCTAACCCTGCATCTAACAGTGACCCCAGCCCCTAATCCTGCATCTAACAGTGACCCCAGCCCCTAACCCTGCATCTAACAGTGACCCCAGCCCCTAATCCTGCATCTAACAGTGACCCCAGCCCCTAATCCTGCATCTAACAGTGACCCCAACCCCTAATCCTACATCTAACAGTGACCCCAGCCCCTAACCCTGCATCTAACAGTGACCCCAGCCCCTAACCTACATCTAACAGTGACCCCAACCCCTAATCCAACATCTAACAGTGACCCCACCCCCTAATCCTGCATCTAACAGTGACCCCAGCCCCTATCCTACATCTAACAGTGACCCCAGCCCCTAATCCTGCAACTAACAGTGACCCCAGCCCCTAATCCTGCATCTAACAGTGACCCCAGCCCCTAATCCTTCATCTAACAGTGACCCCAGCCCCTAATCCTGCATCTAACAGTGACCCCAGCCCCTAATCCTTCATCTAACAGTGACCCCAGCCCCTAATCCTGCATCTAACAGTGACCCCAGCCCCTAATCCTTCATCTAACAGTGACCCCAGCCCCTAATCCTGCATCTAACAGTGACCCCAGCCCCTAATCCTGCATCTAACAGTGACCCCAGCCCCTAATCCTGCATCTAACAGTGACCCCAGCCCATAATCCTGCATCTAACAGTGACCCCAGCCCATAATCCTGCATCTAACAGTGACCCCAGCCCCTAATCCTGCATCTAACAGTGACCCCAGCCCCTAATCCTGCATCTAACAGTGACCCCAGCCCCTAATCCTGCATCTAACAGTGACCCCAGCCCCTAATCCTGCATCTAACAGTGACCCCAGCCCCTAATCCTGCATCTAACAGTGACCCAGCCCCTAATCCTACATCTAACAGTGACCCCAGCCTCTAATCCATCATCTAACAGTGACCCCAGCCCCTAATCCTGCATCTAACAGTGACCCCAGCCCCTAATCCTGCATCTAACAGTGACCCCATCCCCTAATCCTGCATCTAACAGTGACCCCAGCCCCAAATCCTGCCTCTAACAGTGACCCCAGCCCCTAATCCTACATCTAACAGTGACCCCAGCCCCTAATCCTGCATCTAACAGTGACCCCATCCCCTAATCCTGCATCTAACAGTGACCCCAGCCCCTAATTCTGCATCTAACAGTGACCCCAGCCCCTAATCCTACATCTAACAGTGACCCCAGCCCCTAATCCTACATCTAACAGTGACCCCAACCCCTAATCCTGCATCTAAAAGTGACCCCAACCCCTAATCCTGCATCTAACAGTGACCCCAACCCCTAATCCTGCATCTAAAAGTGACCCCAACCCCTAATCCTGCATCTAACAGTGACCCCAGCCCCTAATCCTACATCTAACAGCGACCCCAGCCCCTAATCCAACATCTAACAGTGACCCCAGCTCCTAATCCTGCATCTAACATTGACCCCAGCCCCTAATCCTGCATCTAACAGTGACCCCATCCCCTAATCCTGCATCTAACAGTGACCCCATCCCCTAATCCTGCATCTAACAGTGACCCCAGCCCCTAATTCTGCATCTAACAGTGACCCCAGCCCCTAATCCTGCGTCTAACAGTGACCCCAGCCCCTAATCCTGCATCTAACAGTGACCCCAACCCCTAATCCTGCATCTAACAGTGACCCCAACCCCTAATCCTGCATCTAACAGTGACCCCAACCCCTAATCCTGCATCTAACAGTGACCCCAACCCCTAATCCTGCATCTAACAGTGACCCCCGCTCCTAACCTACATCTAACAGAGACCCCAGTCCCTAATCCTGCATCTAACAGTGACCCCAGCCCCTAAATCTGCATCTAACAGTGACCCCAGCCCCTAATCCTGCATCTAACAGTGACCCCAGCCCCTAATCCTGCATCTAACAGTGACCCCAGCCCCTAATCCTGCATCTAACAGTGACCCCAGCCCCTAATCCTGCATCTAACAGTGACCCCAGCCCCTAATCCTGCATCTAACAGTGACCCCAGCCCCTAATCCTGCATCTAACAGTGACCCCAGCCCCTAATCCTGCATCTAACAGTGACCCCAGCCCCTAATCCTGAACCTAACAGTGACCTCAGCCCCTAATCCTGAACCTAACAGTGACCCCAGCCCCTAATCCTGCATCTAACAGTGACCCCCAGCCCCTAATCCTGCATCTAACAGTGACCCCAGCCCCTAATCCTGCATCTAACAGTGACCCCAGCCCCTAATCCTGAACCTAACAGTGACCCCCAGCCCCTAATCCTGAACCTAACAGTGACCCCAGCCCCTAATCCTGCATCTAACAGTGACCCCAGCCCCTAATCCTGAACCTAACAGTGACCCCCAGCCCCTAATCCTGAACCTAACAGTGACCCCAGCCCCTAATCCTGCATCTAACAGTGACCCCAGCCCCTAATCCTGCATCTAACAGTGACCCCAGCCCCTAATCCTGCATCTAACAGTGACCCCAGCCCCTAATCCTGCATCTAACAGTGACCCCAGCCCCTAATCCTACATCTAACAGTGACCCAGCCCCTAATCCTGAACCTAACAGTGACCCCAGCCCCTAATCCTGTATCTAACAGTGACCCCAGCCCCTAATCCTGCATCTAACAGTGACCCCAGCCCCTAATCCTGCATCTAACAGTGACCCCAGCCCCTAATCCTGCATCTAACAGTGACCCCAGCCCCTAATCCTGAACCTAACAGTGACCCCAGCCCCTAATCCTGTATCTAACAGTGACCCCAGCCCCTAATCCTGCATCTAACAGTGACCCCAGCCCCTAATCCTGCATCTAACAGTGACCCCAGCCCCTAATCCTGTATCTAACAGTGACCCCAGCCCCTAATCCTGTATCTAACAGTGACCCCAGCCCCTAATCCTGCATCTAACAGTGACCCCAGCCCCTAATCCTGCATCTAACAGTGACCCCAGCCCCTAATCCTGCATCTAACAGTGACCCCAGCCCCTAATCCTACATCTAACAGTGACCCCAGCCCCTAATCCTACATCTAACAGTGACCCCAGCCCCTAATCCTGCATCTAACAGTGACCCCAGCCTCTAATCCTACATCTAACAGTGACCCCAGCCCCTAATCCTGCATCTAACAGTGACCCCAGCCCCTAATCCTGCATCTAACAGTGACCCCAGCCCCTAATCCTGCATCTAACAGTGACCCCAGCCCATAATCCTGCATCTAATAGTGACCCCAGCCCCTAATCCTGCATCTAACAGTGACCCCAGCCTCTAATCCTGCATCTAACAGTGACCCCAGCCCCTAATCCTGCATCTAACAGTGACCCCAGCCTCTAATCCTGCATCTAACAGTGACCCCAGCCCCTAATCCTGCATCTAACAGTGACCCCAACCCCTAATCCTGCATCTAACAATGACCCCAGCCCCTAACCCTGCATCTAACAGTGACCCCAACCCCTAATCCTGCTTCTAACAATGACCCCAGCCCCTAACCCTGCATCTAACAGTGACCCCAGCCCCTAATCCTGCATCTAACAGTGACCCCAGCCCCTAATCCTGCATCTAACAGTGACCCCAGCCCCTAATCCTGCATCTAACAGTGACCCCAGCCCCTAAACCTGCATCTAACAGTGACCCCAGCCCCTAATCCTGCATCTAACAGTGACCCCAGCCCCTAATCCTGCATCTAACAGTGACCCCAGCCCCTAATCCTGCATCTAATAGTGACCCCAGCCCCTAATCCTGCATCTAATAGTGACCCCAGCCCCTAATCCTGCATCTAACAGTGACCCCAGCCCCTAATCCTGCATCTAACAGTGACCCCAGCCCCTAATCCTGCATCTAACAGCGACCCCAGCCTCTAATCCTACATCTAAAAGTGACCCCAGCCCCTAATCCTACATCTAACAGTGACCCCATCCCATAATCCTGCATCTAACAGTGACCCCAGCCCCTAATCCTGCATCTAACAGTGACCCCATCCCATAATCCTGCATCTAACAGTGACCCCAGCCTCTAATCCTGCATCTAACAGTGACCCCAGCCCATAATCCTGCATCTAACAGTGATCCCAGCCCCTAATCCTGCATCTAACAGTGACCCCATCCCATAATCCTGCATCTAACAGTGACCCCAGCCTCTAATCCTACATCTAACAGTGACCCCATCCCATAATCCTGCATCTAACAGTGACCCCAGCCTCTAATCCTGCATCTAACAGTGACCCCAGCCCCTAATCCTACTTCTAACAGTGACCCCAGCCCCTAATCCTGCATCTAACAGTGACCACAGCCCCTAATCCTGCATCTAACAGTGACCCCAGCCCCTAATCCTGCATCTAACAGTGACCCCAGCCCCTAATCCTGCATCTAACAGTGACCCCAGGCCCTAATCCTGCATCTAACAGTGACCCCAGCCTGTAATCCTGCATCTAACAGTGACCCCATCCCATAATCCTGCATCTAACAGTGACCCCAGCCCCTAATCCTGCATCTAACAGTGACCCCAGCCCCTAATCCTGCATCTAACAGTGACCCCAGCCCCAAATCCTGCATCTAACAGTGACCCCATCCCATAATCCTGCATCTAACAGTGACCCCAGCCCATAATCCTGCATCTAACAGTGACCCCATCCCATAATCCTGCATCTAACAGTGACCCCATCCCATAATCCTGCATCTAACAGTGACCCCATCCCATAATCCTGCATCTAACAGTGACCCCATCCCATAATCCTGCATCTAACAGTGACCCCATCCCATAATCCTGCATCTAACAGTGACCCCAGCCCTAATCCTACATCTAACAGTAACCCCAGCCCCTAATCCTACATCTAACAGTGACCCCATCCCCTAATCCTGCATCTAACAGTGACCCCAGCCCCTAATCCTGCATCTAACAGTGACCCCAACCCATAATCCTGCATCTAACAGCGACCCCAGCCCCTAATCCTGCATCTAACAGTGACCCCAGCCCCTAATCCTGCATCTAACAGCGACCCCAGCCCCTAATCCTGCATCTAACAGCGACCCCAGCCCCTAATCCTGCATCTAACAGCGACCCCAGCCCCTAATCCTGCATCTAACAGCGACCCCAGCCCCTAATCCTACATCTAACAGTGACCACAGCCCCTAATCCTGCATCTAACAGTGACCCCAGCCCCTAATCCTGCATCTAACAGTGACCCCAGCCCCTAATCCTGCATCTAACAGTGACCCCAGCCCCTAATCCTGCATCTAACAGTGACCCCAGCCCCTAATCCTGCATCTAACAGTGACCCCATCCCCTAATCCTGCATCTAACAGTGACCCCAGCCCCTAATCCTGCATCTAACAGTGACCCCAGCCCCTAATCCTGCATCTAACAGTGACCCCAGCCCCTAATCCTACATCTAACAGTGACCCCAGCCCCTAATCCTGCATCGAACAGTGACCCCAACCCCTAATCCTGCATCTAACAGTGACCCCATCCCCTAATCCTGCATCTAACAGTGACCCCATCCCCTAATCCAGCATCTAACAGTGACCCCCAGCCCCTAACCTACATCTAACAGAGACCACAGCCCCTAATCCTACATCTAACAGTGACCCCAGCCCCTAATCCTGCATCTAACAGTGACCCCGGCCCCTAATCCTGCATCTAACAGTGACCCCCAGCCCCTAACCTACATCTAACAGAGACCCCAGCCCCTAATCCTGCATCTAACAGTGACCCCAGCCTCTAATCCTGCATCTAACAGTGACCCCGGCCCCTAACCTACATCTAACAGAGACCCCAGCCCCTAATCCTGCATCTAACAGTGACCCCCAGCCCCTAACCTACATCTAACAGAGACCCCAGCCCCTAATCCTGCATCTAACAGTGACCCCAGCCTCTAATCCTGCATCTAACAGTGACCCCGGCCCCTAATCCTGCATCTAACAGTGACCCCAGCCCCTAATCCTGCATCTAACAGTAACCCCAACCCCTAATCCTGCATCTAACAGTGACCCCAGCTCCTAATCCTGCATCTAACAGTGACCCCAGCCCCTAATCCTACATCTAACAGTGACCCCAGCCCCTAAACCTACATCTAACAGTGATCCCAGCCCCTAATCCTGCATCTAACAGTGATCCCAGCCCCTAATCCTGCATCTAACAGTGACCCCATCCCCTAATCCTACATCTAACAGAGACCCCAGCCCCTAATCCTGCATCTAACAGTGACCCCAGCCCCTAATCCTGCATCTAACAGTGACCCCAGCCCCTAATCCTGCATCTAACAGTGACCCCAGCCCCTAATCCTGCATCTAACTGTGACCCCATCCCCTAATCCTGCATCTAACAGTGACCCCAACCCATAATCCTGCATCTAAAAGTGACCCCATCCCATAATCCTGCATCTAACAGTGACCCCAGCCCCTAATCCTGCATCTAACAGTGACCCCAGCCCCTAATCCTGCATCTAACAGTGACCCCAGCCCTAATCCTGCATCTAACAGTGACCCCAGCCCCTAATCCTACATCTAACAGTGACCCCAGCCCCTAATCCTACATCTAACAGTGATCCCAGCCCCTAATCCTGCATCTAACAGTGACCCCAGCCCCTAATCCTACATCTAACAGTGACCCCAGCCCCTAATCCTGCATCTAACAGTGACCCCAACCCCTAATCCTGCTTCTAACAGTGACCCCAGCCCCTAATCCTGCATCTAACAGTGACCCCAGCCCCTAATCCTGCATCTAACAGTGACCCCAGCCCCTAATCCTGCATCTAACAGTGACCCCAGCCCCTAATCCTGCATCTAACAGTGACCCCCAGCCCCTAACCTACATCTAACAGTGACCCCAGCCCCTAACCCTGCATCTAATAGTGACCCCAGCCCCTAATCCTGCATCTAACAGTGACCCCCAGCCCCTAACCTACATCTAACAGTGACCCCAGCCCCTAATCCTGCATCTAATAGTGACCCCAGCCCCTAATCCTGCATCTAACAGTGACCCCAACCCATAATCCTGCATCTAACAGCGACCCCAGCCCCTAATCCTGCATCTAACAGTGACCCCCAACCCCTAATCCTACATCTAACAGAGACCCCAGCCCCTAATCCTGCATCTAACAGTGACCCCCAACCCCTAATCCTACATCTAACAGAGACCCCAGCCCCTAATCCTGCATCTAACAGTGACCCCCAACCCCTAATCCTACATCTAACAGTGACCCCAGCCCCTAATCCTGCATCTAACAGCGACCCCAGCCCCTAATCCTACATCTAACAGTGACCCCAGCCCCTAATCCTGCATTTAACAGCGACCCCAGCCCCTAATCCTGCATCTAACAGTGACCCCCAACCCCTAATCCTACATCTAACAGTGACCCCAGCCTCTAATCCTGCATCTAACAGTGACCCCGGCCCCTAACCTACATCTAACAGAGACCCCAGCCCCTAATCCTGCATCTAACAGTGACCCCAGCCCCTAATCCTACATCTAACAGTGTCCCCAGCCCCTAATCCTGCATCTAACAGTAACCCCAACCCCTAATCCTGCATCTAACAGTGACCCCAGCTCCTAATCCTGCATCTAACAGTGACCCCAGCCCCTAATCCTACATCTAACAGTGACCCCAGCCCCTAAACCTACATCTAACAGTGATCCCAGCCCCTAATCCTGCATCTAACAGTGACCCCAGCCCCTAATCCTGCATCTAACTGTGACCCCATCCCCTAATCCTGCATCTAACAGTGACCCCAACCCATAATCCTGCATCTAAAAGTGACCCCATCCCATAATCCTGCATCTAACAGTGACCCCAGCCCCTAATCCTGCATCTAACAGTGACCCCAGCCCCTAATCCTGCATCTAACAGTGACCCCAGCCCCTAATCCTACATCTAACAGTGACCCCAGCCCCTAATCCTACATCTAACAGTGATCCCAGCCCCTAATCCTGCATCTAACAGTGACCCCAGCCCCTAATCCTGCATCTAACAGTGACCCCCAGCCCCTAACCTACATCTAACAGTGACCCCAGCCCCTAATCCTGCATCTAACAGTGACCCCAACCCCTAATCCTGCTTCTAACAGTGACCCCAGCCCCTAATCCTGCATCTAACAGTGACCCCATCCCCTAATCCTGCATCTAACAGTGACCCCAGCCCCTAATCCTGCATCTAACAGTGACCCCCAGCCCCTAACCTACATCTAACAGTGACCCCAACCCATAATCCTGCATCTAACAGCGACCCCAGCCCCTAATCCTGCATCTAACAGTGACCCCCAACCCCTAATCCTACATCTAACAGAGACCCCAGCCCCTAATCCTGCATCTAACAGTGACCCCAGCCCCTAATCCTGCATCTAACAGTGACCCCAGCCCCTAATCCTGCATCTAACAGTGACCCCAGCCCCTAATCCTGCATCTAACAGTGACCCCAGCCCCTAATCCTGCATCTAACAGTGACCCCAGCCCCTAATCCTACATCTAACAGAGACCCCAGCCCCTAATCCTGCATCTAACAGTGACCCCCAACCCCTAATCCTACATCTAACAGCGACCCCAGCCCCTAATCCTGCATCTAACAGTGACCCCCAACCCCTAATCCTACATCTAACAGCGACCCCAGCCCCTAATCCTGCATCTAACAGTGACCCCCAACCCCTAATCCTACATCTAACAGAGACCCCAGCCCCTAATCCTGCATCTAACAGTGACCCCCAACCCCTAATCCTACATCTAACAGCGACCCCAGCCCCTAATCCTGCATCTAACAGTGACCCCCAACCCCTAATCCTACATCTAACAGAGACCCCAGCCCCTAATCCTGCATCTAACAGCGACCCCAGCCCCTAATCCTGCATCTAACAGTGACCCCCAACCCCTAATCCTACATCTAACAGTGACCCCAGCCCCTAATCCTACATCTAACAGTGACCCCAGCCCCTAATCCTGCATCTAACAGCGACCCCAGCCCCTAATCCTACATCTAACAGTGACCCCAGCCCCTAATCCTGCATCTAACAGCGACCCCAGCCCCTAATCCTGCATCTAACAGTGACCCCCAACCCCTAATCCTACATCTAACAGAGACCCCAGCCCCTAATCCTGCATCTAACAGTGACCCCCAACCCCTAATCCTACATCTAACAGAGACCCCAGCCCCTAATCCTGCATCTAACAGTGACCCCCAACCCCTAATCCTACATCTAACAGCGACCCCAGCCCCTAATCCTGCATCTAACAGTGACCCCCAACCCCTAATCCTACATCTAACAGAGACCCCAGCCCCTAATCCTGCATCTAACAGCGACCCCAGCCCCTAATCCTGCATCTAACAGTGACCCCCAACCCCTAATCCTACATCTAACAGTGACCCCAGCCCCTAATCCTACATCTAACAGTGACCCCAGCCCCTAATCCTGCATCTAACAGCGACCCCAGCCCCTAATCCTACATCTAACAGTGACCCCAGCCCCTAATCCTGCATCTAACAGCGACCCCAGCCCCTAATCCTGCATCTAACAGTGACCCCCAACCCCTAATCCTACATCTAACAGAGACCCCAGCCCCTAATCCTGCATCTAACAGCGACCCCAGCCCCTAATCCTGCATCTAACAGCGACCCCAGCCCCTAATCCTGCATCTAACAGCGACCCCAGCCCCTAATCCTGCATCTAACAGTGACCCCCAACCCCTAATCCTACATCTAACAGAGACCCCAGCCCCTAATCCTGCATCTAACAGCGACCCCAGCCCCTAATCCTGCATCTAACAGTGACCCCAGCCCCTAATCCTGCATCTAACAGTGACCCCAGCCCCTAATCCTGCATCTAACAGTGACCCCAGCCCCTAATCCTGCATCGAACAGTGACCCCAGCCCCTAATCCTGCATCTAACAGTGACCCCAGCCCCTAATCCTGCATCTAACAGTGACCCCATCCCCTAATCCTGCATCTAACAGTGACCCCAGCCCCTAATCCTGCATCTAACAGTGACCCCAGCCCCTAATCCTGCATCTAACAGTGACCCCAGCCCCTAATCCTGCATCGAACAGTGACCCCAACCCCTAATCCTGCATCTAACAGTGACCCCATCCCCTAATCCTGCATCTAACAGTGACCCCATCCCCTAATCCAGCATCTAACAGTGACCCCCAGCCCCTAATCCTGCATCTAACAGTGACCCCAACCCATAATCCTGCATCTAACAGCGACCCCAGCCCCTAACCTACATCTAACAGAGACCCCAGCCCCTAATCCTGCATCTAACAGTGACCCCAGCCTCTAATCCTGCATCTAACAGTGACCCCGGCCCCTAATCCTGCATCTAACAGTGACCCCAGCCCCTAATCCTGCATCTAACAGTGACCCCAGCTCCTAATCCTGCATCTAACAGTGACCCCAGCCCCTAATCCTACATCTAACAGAGACCCCAGCCCCTAAACCTACATCTAACAGTGATCCCAGCCCCTAATCCTGCATCTAACAGTGACCCCATCCCCTAATCCTACATCTAACAGAGACCCCAGCCCCTAATCCTGCATCTAACAGTGACCCCAGCCCCTAATCCTGCATCTAACTGTGACCCCATCCCCTAATCCTACATCTAACAGAGACCCCAGCCCCTAATCCTGCATCTAACAGTGACCCCAACCCATAATCCTGCATCTAACAGCGACCCCAGCCCCTAATCCTGCATCTAACAGTGACCCCAGCCCCTAATCCTGCATCTAACAGAGACCCCAGCCCCTAATCCTGCATCTAACAGTGACCCCAGCCCCTAATCCTGCATCTAACTGTGACCCCATCCCCTAATCCTGCATCTAACAGTGACCCCAACCCATAATCCTGCATCTAAAAGTGACCCCATCCCATAATCCTGCATCTAACAGTGACCCCAGCCCCTAATCCTGCATCTAACAGTGACCCCAGCCCCTAATCCTGCATCTAACAGTGACCCCAGCCCTAATCCTGCATCTAACAGTGACCCCAGCCCCTAATCCTACATCTAACAGTGACCCCAGCCCCTAATCCTACATCTAACAGTGACCCCAGCCCCTAATCCTGCATCTAACAGTGACCCCCAGCCCCTAACCTACATCTAACAGTGACCCCAGCCCCTAATCCTGCATCTAACAGTGACCCCAACCCCTAATCCTGCTTCTAACAGTGACCCCAGCCCCTAATCCTGCATCTAACAGTGACCCCAGCCCCTAATCCTGCATCTAACAGTGACCCCAGCCCCTAATCCTGCATCTAACAGTGACCCCAGCCCCTAATCCTGCATCTAACAGTGACCCCAGCCCCTAATCCTGCCTCTAACAGTGACCCCAACCCCTAATCCTGCATCTAACAGTGACCCCAGCCCCTAATCCTGCCTCTAACAGTGACCCCAACCCCTAATCCTGCATCTAACAGTGACCCCCAGCCTCTAATCCTGCATCTAACAGTGACCCCAGCCCTAATCCTGCATCTAACAGTGACCCCAGCCCCTAACCCTGCATCTAACAGCGACCCCATCCCCTAATCCTGCATCTAACAGTGACCCCAACCCCTAACCCTGCATCTAACAGTGACCCCAGCCCCTAATCCTTCATCTAACAGTGACCCCAGCCTCTAATCCTACATCTAACAGTGACCCCAGCCCCTAATCCTGCATCTAACAGTGACCCCAGCCCCTAATCCTTCATCTAACAGTGACCCCAGCCCCTAATCCTACATCTAACAGTGACCCCAGCCCCTAATCCTACATCTAACAGTGACCCCAGCCCCTAATCCTGCATCTAACAGTGACCCCAGCCCCTAATCCTGCATCTAACAGTGACCCCAGCCCCTAATCCTGCATCTAACAGTGACCCCAGCCCCTAATCCTGCATCTAACCGTGACCCCAACCCCTAATCCTGCATCTAACAGTGACCCCAGCCCCTAATCCTGCTTCTAACAGTGACCCCAGCCCCTAATCCTGCATCTAACAGTGACCCCAGCCCCTAATCCTGCATCTAACAGTGACCCCAGCCCCTAATCCTGCATCTAACAGTGACCCCATCCCCTAATCCAGCATCTAACAGTGACAACCAGCCCCTAACCTACATCTAACAGTGACCCCAACCCATAATCCTGCATCTAACAGAGACCCCAGCCCCTAATCCTGCATCTAACAGCGACCCCAGCCCCTAATCCTGCATCTAACAGTGACCCCAGCCCCTAATCCTGCATCTAACAGTGACCCCAGCCCCTAATCCTGCATCTAACAGTGACCCCAGCCCCTAATCCTGCATCTAACAGTGACCCCATCCCCTAATCCTGCATCTAACAGTGACCCCAGCCCCTAATCCTGCATCTAACAGTGACCCCAGCCCCTAATCCTGCATCTAACAGTTACCCCAGCCCCCAATCCTACATCTAACAGTGACCCCAGCCCCTAATCCTGCATCTAACAGTGACCCCAACCCCTAATCCTGCATCTAACAGTGACCCCATCCCCTAATCCTGCATCTAACAGTGACCCCAGCCCCTAATCCTGCATCTAACAGTGACCCCAGCCCCTAATCCTGCATCTAACAGTGACCCCCAGCCCCTAACCTACATCTAACAGTGACCCCAGCCCCTAATCCTGCATCTAACAGTGACCCCAGCCCCTAATCCTGCATCTAACAGTGACCCCAGCCCCTAATCCTGCATCTAACAGTGACCCCAGCCCCTAACCTACATCTAACAGTGACCCCAGCCCCTAATCCTACATCTAACAGTGACCCCAGCCCCTAATCCTGCATCTAACAGTGACCCCAGCCCCTAACCTACATCTAACAGTGACCCCAGCCCTTAACCTACATCTAACAGTGACCCCAGCCCTTAACCTACATCTAACAGTGACCCCAGCCCCTAATCCTACATCTAACAGTGACCCCAGCCCTTAACCTACATCTAACAGTGACCCCAGCCCCTAATCCTACATCTAACAGTGACCCCCAGCCCCTAATCCTGCATCTAACAGCGACCCCAGCCCCTAATCCTGCATCTAACAGTGACCCCAGCCCCTAATCCTGCATCTAACAGTGACCCCAGCCCCTAATCCTGCATCTAACAGTGACCCCCAGCCCCTAATCCTGCATCTAACAGTGACCCCCAGCCCCTAACCTACATCTAACAGTGACCCCAGCCCCTAATCCTGCATCTAACAGTGACCCCAGCCCCTAATCCTGCATCTAACAGTGACCCCAGCCCCTAATCCTGCATCTAACAGTGACCCCAGCCCCTAATCCTGCATCTAACAGTGACCCCAGCCCCTAATCCTGCATCTAACAGTGACCCCCAGCCCCTAACCTACATCTAACAGTGACCCCAGCCCCTAATCCTGCATCTAACAGTGACCCCAGCACCTAATCCTGCATCTAACAGTGACCCCCAGCCCCTAACCTACATCTAACAGTGACCCCAGCCCCTAATCCTGCATCTAACAGTGACCCCAACCCCTAATCCTGCTTCTAACAGTGACCCCAGCCCCTAATCCTGCATCTAACAGTGACCCCAGCCCCTAATCCTGCCTCTAACAGTGACCCCAACCCCTAATCCTGCCTCTAACAGTGACCCCAGCCCCTAATCCTGCATCTAACAGTGACCCCAACCCCTAATCCTGCCTCTAACAGTGACCCCAACCCCTAATCCTGCCTCTAACAGTGACCCCAGCCCCTAATCCTGCCTCTAACAGTGACCCCAACCCCTAATCCTGCATCTAACAGTGACCCCAGCCCCTAATCCTGCCTCTAACAGTGACCCCAACCCCTAATCCTGCCTCTAACAGTGACCCCAGCCCCTAATCCTGCATCTAACAGTGACCCCAGCCCCTAATCCTGCATCTAACAGTGACCCCAGCCCCTAATCCTGCATCTAACAGTGACCCCCAGCCCCTAATCCTGCATCTAACAGTGACCCACAGCCCCTAATCCTGCATCTAACAGTGACCCCAGCCCCTAATCCTGCATCTAACAGTGACCCCAGCCCCTAATCCTGCATCTAACTGTGACCCCCAGCCCCTAATCCTGCATCTAACAGTGACCCACAGCCCCTAATCCTGCATCTAACAGTGACCCCAGCCCCTAATCCTGCATCTAACAGTGACCCCCAGCCCCTAATCCTGCATCTAACAGTGACCCCAGCCCCTAATTCTGCATCTAACAGTGACCCCAGTCCCTAATCCTGCATCTAACAGTGACCCCAACCCATAATCCTGCATCTAACAGTGACCCCAGCCCCTAATCCTGCATCTAACAGTGACCCCAGCCCCTAATCCTGCATCTAACAGTGACCCCAGCCCCTAATCCTGCATCTAACAGTGACCCCAGCCCCTAATCCTGCATCTAACAGTGACCCCAGCCCCTAATCCTGCATCTAACAGTGACCCCAGCCACTAATCCTGCATCTAACAGTGACCCCAGCCCCTAATCCTGCATCTAACAGTGACCCCAGCCCCTAATCCTGCATCTAACAGTGACCCCAGCCTCTAATCCTGCATCTAACAGTGACCCCAGCCCCTAATCCTGAACCTAACAGTGACCCCAGCCCCTAATCCATCATCTAACAGTGACCCCAGCCCCTAATCCTGCATCTAACAGTGACCCCAGCCCCTAATCCTGAACCTAACAGTGACCCCAGCCCCTAAACCTGCATCTAACAGTGACCCCAGCCTCTAATCCTGCATCTAACAGTGACCCCAGCCCCTAATCCTGCATCTAACAGTGACCCCAGCCCCTAATCCTGCATCTAACAGTGACCCCAGCCCCTAATCCTGCATCTAACAGTGACCCCAGCCACTAATCCTGCATCTAACAGTGACCCCAGCCCCTAATACTGCATCTAACAGTGATCCCAGCCCCTAATCCTGCATCTTACAGTGACCCCAACCCCTAATCCTGCATCTAACAGTGACCCCAGCCCCTAATCCTGCATCTAACAGTGACCCCAGCCCCTAATCCTGCATCTAACAGTGACCCCAGCCCCTAAACCTGCATCTAACAGTGACCCCAGCCCCTAATCCTGCATCTAACAGTGACCCCAGCCCCTAATCCTGCATCTAACAGTGACCCCCAACCACTAAACCTGCATCTAACAGTGACCCCAGCCCCTAATCCTGCTATATAACAGTGACCCCAGCCCCTAATCCTGCATCTAACAGTGACCCCAGCCCCTAATCCTGCATCTAACAGTGACCCCAGCCCCTAATCCTGCATCTAACAGTGACCCCAGCCCCTAATCCTGCATCTAACAGCGACCCCAGCCCCTAATCCAGCATCTAACAGTGACCCCAGCCCCTAATCCTGCATCTAACAGTGACCCCAGCCCCTAATCCTGCATCTAACAGTGACCCCAGCCCCTAATCCTACATCTAACAGTGACCCCAGCCCCTAATCCTGCATCTAACAGTGACCCCAGCCCCTAACCTACATCTAACAGTGACCCCAGCCCCTAATCCTACATCTAACAGTGACCCCAGCCCCTAATCCTGCATCTAACAGTGACCCCAGGCCCTAATCCTGCATCTAACAGTGACCCCAGCCTGTAATCCTGCATCTAACAGTGACCCAAGCCCCCTAATCCTGCATCTAACAGTGACCCCAACCCCTAATCCTGCCTCTAACAGTGACCCCAGCCCCTAATCCTGCATCTAACAGTGACCCCAACCCCTAATCCTGCCTCTAACAGTGACCCCAGCCCCTAATCCTGCCTCTAACAGTGACCCCAGCCCCAAATCCTGCATCTAACAGTGACCCCAGCCCCTAATCCTGCATCCAACAGTGACCCCAGCCCCTAATCCTGCATCTAAAAGTGACCCCAGCCCCTAATCCTGCATCTAACAGTGACCCCAGCCCCTAATCCTACATCTAACAGAGACCCCAGCCCCTAATCCTGCATCTAACAGTGACCCCAACCCCTAATCCTGCATCTAACAGTGACCCCAGCCCCTAACCTACATCTAACAGAGACCCCAGCCCCTAATCCTGCATCTAACAGTGACCCCAGCCTCTAATCCTGCATCTAACAGTGACCCCGGCCCCTAATCCTGCATCTAACAGTGACCCCAGCCCCTAATCCTGCATCTAACAGTAACCCCAACCCCTAATCCTGCATCTAACAGTGACCCCAGCTCCTAATCCTGCATCTAACAGTGACCCCAGCCCCTAATCCTACATCTAACAGTGACCCCAGCCCCTAAACCTACATCTAACAGTGATCCCAGCCCCTAATCCTGCATCTAACAGTGATCCCAGCCCCTAATCCTGCATCTAACAGTGACCCCATCCCCTAATCCTACATCTAACAGAGACCCCAGCCCCTAATCCTGCATCTAACAGTGACCCCAGCCCCTAATCCTGCATCTAACAGTGACCCCAGCCCCTAATCCTGCATCTAACAGTGACCCCAGCCCCTAATCCTGCATCTAACAGTGACCCCAGCCCCTAATCCTGCATCTAACTGTGACCCCATCCCCTAATCCTGCATCTAACAGTGACCCCAACCCATAATCCTGCATCTAAAAGTGACCCCATCCCATAATCCTGCATCTAACAGTGACCCCAGCCCCTAATCCTGCATCTAACAGTGACCCCAGCCCCTAATCCTGCATCTAACAGTGACCCCAGCCCTAATCCTGCATCTAACAGTGACCCCAGCCCCTAATCCTACATCTAACAGTGACCCCAGCCCCTAATCCTACATCTAACAGTGATCCCAGCCCCTAATCCTGCATCTAACAGTGACCCCAGCCCCTAATCCTACATCTAACAGTGACCCCAGCCCCTAATCCTGCATCTAACAGTGACCCCAACCCCTAATCCTGCTTCTAACAGTGACCCCAGCCCCTAATCCTGCATCTAACAGTGACCCCAGCCCCTAATCCTGCATCTAACAGTGACCCCAGCCCCTAATCCTGCATCTAACAGTGACCCCAGCCCCTAATCCTGCATCTAACAGTGACCCCCAGCCCCTAACCTACATCTAACAGTGACCCCAGCCCCTAATCCTGCATCTAATAGTGACCCCAGCCCCTAATCCTGCATCTAACAGTGACCCCCAGCCCCTAACCTACATCTAACAGTGACCCCAGCCCCTAATCCTGCATCTAATAGTGACCCCAGCCCCTAATCCTGCATCTAACAGTGACCCCAGCCCCTAATCCTGCATCTAACAGTGACCCCCAACCCATAATCCTGCATCTAACAGCGACCCCAGCCCCTAATCCTGCATCTAACAGTGACCCCCAACCCATAATCCTGCATCTAACAGCGACCCCAGCCCCTAATCCTGCATCTAACAGTGACCCCCAACCCCTAATCCTGCATCTAACAGTGACCCCGGCCCCTAACCTACATCTAACAGAGACCCCAGCCCCTAATCCTGCATCTAACAGTGACCCCAGCCCCTAATCCTACATCTAACAGTGTCCCCAGCCCCTAATCCTACATCTAACAGTGACCCCAGCCCCTAAACCTACATCTAACAGTGACCCCAGCTCCTAATCCTACATCTAACAGTGTCCCCAGCCCCTAATCCTACATCTAACAGTGACCCCAGCCCCTAAACCTACATCTAACAGTGTCCCCAGCTCCTAATCCTACATCTAACAGTGACCCCAGCCCCTAATCCTACATCTAACAGTGACCCCAGCCCCTAATCCTGCATCTAACAGTGACCCCAGCCCCTAATCCTGCATCTAACAGTGACCCCAGCCCCTAATCCTGCATCTAACAGTGACCCCAGCCCTAATCCTGCATCTAACAGTGACCCCAGCCCCTAATCCTACATCTAACAGTGACCCCAGCCCCTAATCCTACATCTAACAGTGACCCCAGCCCCTAATCCTGCATCTAACAGTGACCCCAGCCCTAATCCTGCATCTAACAGTGACCCCAGCCCCTAATCCTGCATCTAACAGTGACCCCAGCCCTAATCCTGCATCTAACAGTGACCCCAGCCCCTAATCCTGCATCTAACAGTGACCCCAGCCCCTAATCCTGCATCTAACAGTGACCCCAGCCCTAATCCTGCATCTAACAGTGACCCCAGCCCCTAATCCTGCATCTAACAGTGACCCCAGCCCCTAATCCTGCATCTAACAGTGACCCCCAGCCCCTAACCTACATCTAACAGTGACCCCAGCCCCTAATCCTGCATCTAACAGTGACCCCAACCCCTAATCCTGCTTCTAACAGTGACCCCAGCCCCTAATCCTGCATCTAACAGTGACCCCAGCCCCTAATCCTGCATCTAACAGTGACCCCAGCCCCTAATCCTGCATCTAACAGTGACCCCAGCCCCTAATCCTGCATCTAACAGTGACCCCCAGCCCCTAACCTACATCTAACAGTGACCCCAACCCATAATCCTGCATCTAACAGCGACCCCAGCCCCTAATCCTGCATCTAACAGTGACCCCCAACCCCTAATCCTACATCTAACAGAGACCCCAGCCCCTAATCCTGCATCTAACAGTGACCCCAGCCCCTAATCCTACATCTAACAGTGACCCCAACCCATAATCCTGCATCTAACAGCGACCCCAGCCCCTAATCCTGCATCTAACAGTGACCCCCAACCCCTAATCCTACATCTAACAGAGACCCCAGCCCCTAATCCTGCATCTAACAGCGACCCCAGCCCCTAATCCTGCATCTAACAGTGACCCCCAACCCCTAATCCTACATCTAACAGTGACCCCAGCCCCTAATCCTACATCTAACAGTGACCCCAGCCCCTAATCCTGCATCTAACAGCGACCCCAGCCCCTAATCCTACATCTAACAGTGACCCCAGCCCCTAATCCTGCATCTAACAGCGACCCCAGCCCCTAATCCTGCATCTAACAGTGACCCCCAACCCCTAATCCTACATCTAACAGAGACCCCAGCCCCTAATCCTGCATCTAACAGCGACCCCAGCCCCTAATCCTGCATCTAACAGCGACCCCAGCCCCTAATCCTGCATCTAACAGTGACCCCAGCCCCTAATCCTGCATCTAACAGTGACCCCCAACCCCTAATCCTACATCTAACAGAGACCCCAGCCCCTAATCCTGCATCTAACAGCGACCCCAGCCCCTAATCCTACATCTAACAGTGACCCCAGCCCCTAATCCTGCATCTAACAGCGACCCCAGCCCCTAATCCTGCATCTAACAGTGACCCCAGCCCCTAATCCTGCATCTAACAGTGACCCCAGCCCCTAATCCTGCATCTAACAGTGACCCCAGCCC
This sequence comes from Gastrophryne carolinensis, assembly GCA_027917425.1. NCBI lineage: Eukaryota > Metazoa > Chordata > Amphibia > Anura > Microhylidae > Gastrophryne > Gastrophryne carolinensis. The sequence goes on from CM051234.1 coordinate 8,081,651, forward strand.
CTAATCCTGCATCTAACAGTGACCCCATCCCCTAATCCTGCATCTAACAGTGACCCCAGCCCCTAATCCTGCATCTAACAGTGACCCCAGCCCCTAATCCTGCATCTAACAGTGACCCCAGCCCCTAATCCTGCATCTAACAGTGACCCCAGCCCCTAATCCTGCATCGAACAGTGACCCCAGCCCCTAATCCTGCATCTAACAGTGACCCCAGCCCCTAATCCTGCATCGAACAGTGACCCCAGCCCCTAATCCTGCATCTAACAGTGACCCCAGCCCCTAATCCTGCATCTAACAGTGACCCCATCCCCTAATCCTGCATCTAACAGTGACCCCAGCCCCTAATCCTGCATCTAACAGTGACCCCAGCCCCTAATCCTGCATCTAACAGTGACCCCAGCCCCTAATCCTGCATCGAACAGTGACCCCAACCCCTAATCCTGCATCTAACAGTGACCCCATCCCCTAATCCTGCATCTAACAGTGACCCCATCCCCTAATCCAGCATCTAACAGTGACCCCCAGCCCCTAATCCTGCATCTAACAGTGACCCCAACCCATAATCCTGCATCTAACAGCGACCCCAGCCCCTAACCTACATCTAACAGAGACCCCAGCCCCTAATCCTGCATCTAACAGTGACCCCAGCCTCTAATCCTGCATCTAACAGTGACCCCGGCCCCTAATCCTGCATCTAACAGTGACCCCAGCCCCTAATCCTGCATCTAACAGTGACCCCAGCTCCTAATCCTGCATCTAACAGTGACCCCAGCCCCTAATCCTACATCTAACAGTGACCCCAGCCCCTAATCCTGCATCTAACAGTGACCCCAGCCCCTAATCCTACATCGAACAGTGATCCCAGCCCCTAATCCTGCATCTAACAGTGATCCCAGCCCCTAATCCTGCATCTAACAGTGACCCCATCCCCTAATCCTACATCTAACAGAGACCCCAGCCCCTAATCCTGCATCTAACAGTGACCCCAGCCCCTAATCCTGCATCTAACAGAGACCCCAGCCCCTAATCCTGCATCTAACAGTGACCCCAGCCCCTAATCCTGCATCTAACAGAGACCCCAGCCCCTAATCCTGCATCTAACAGTGACCCCAGCCCCTAATCCTGCATCTAACTGTGACCCCATCCCCTAATCCTGCATCTAACAGTGACCCCAACCCATAATCCTGCATCTAAAAGTGACCCCATCCCATAATCCTGCATCTAACAGTGACCCCAGCCCCTAATCCTGCATCTAACAGTGACCCCAGCCCCTAATCCTGCATCTAACAGTGACCCCAGCCCTAATCCTGCATCTAACAGTGACCCCAACCCATAATCCTGCATCTAAAAGTGACCCCATCCCATAATCCTGCATCTAACAGTGACCCCAGCCCCTAATCCTGCATCTAACAGTGACCCCAGCCCCTAATCCTACATCTAACAGTGACCCCAGCCCCTAATCCTACATCTAACAGTGACCCCAGCCCCTAATCCTGCATCTAACAGTGACCCCCATCCCCTAACCTACATCTAACAGTGACCCCAGCCCCTAATCCTGCATCTAACAGTGACCCCAACCCCTAATCCTGCTTCTAACAGTGACCCCAGCCCCTAATCCTGCATCTAACAGTGACCCCAGCCCCTAATCCTGCATCTAACAGTGACCCCAGCCCCTAATCCTGCATCTAACAGTGACCCCAGCCCCTAATCCTGCATCTAACAGTGACCCCAGCCCCTAATCCTGCCTCTAACAGTGACCCCAACCCCTAATCCTGCATCTAACAGTGATCCCAGCCCCTAATCCTGCATCTAACAGTGATCCCAGCCCCTAATCCTGCATCTAACAGTGACCCCATCCCCTAATCCTACATCTAACAGAGACCCCAGCCCCTAATCCTGCATCTAACAGTGACCCCAGCCCCTAATCCTGCATCTAACAGAGACCCCAGCCCCTAATCCTGCATCTAACAGTGACCCCAGCCCCTAATCCTGCATCTAACTGTGACCCCATCCCCTAATCCTGCATCTAACAGTGACCCCAACCCATAATCCTGCATCTAAAAGTGACCCCATCCCATAATCCTGCATCTAACAGTGACCCCAGCCCCTAATCCTGCATCTAACAGTGACCCCAGCCCCTAATCCTGCATCTAACAGTGACCCCAGCCCTAATCCTGCATCTAACAGTGACCCCAGCCCCTAATCCTACATCTAACAGTGACCCCAGCCCCTAATCCTACATCTAACAGTGACCCCAGCCCCTAACCTACATCTAACAGTGACCCCAGCCCCTAATCCTGCATCTAACAGTGACCCCAACCCCTAATCCTGCTTCTAACAGTGACCCCAGCCCCTAATCCTGCATCTAACAGTGACCCCAGCCCCTAATCCTGCATCTAACAGTGACCCCAGCCCCTAATCCTGCATCTAACAGTGACCCCAGCCCCTAATCCTGCATCTAACAGTGACCCCAGCCCCTAATCCTGCCTCTAACAGTGACCCCAACCCCTAATCCTGCATCTAACAGTGACCCCAGCCCCTAATCCTGCCTCTAACAGTGACCCCAACCCCTAATCCTGCATCTAACAGTGACCCCCAGCCTCTAATCCTGCATCTAACAGTGACCCCAGCCCTAATCCTGCATCTAACAGTGACCCCAGCCCCTAACCCTGCATCTAACAGCGACCCCATCCCCTAATCCTGCATCTAACAGTGACCCCAGCCCCTAACCCTGCATCTAACAGTGACCCCAGCCCCTAATCCTTCATCTAACAGTGACCCCAGCCCCTAATCCTACATCTAACAGTGACCCCAGCCCCTAATCCTGCATCTAACAGTGACCCCAGCCCCTAATCCTTCATCTAACAGTGACCCCAGCCCCTAATCCTACATCTAACAGTGACCCCAGCCCCTAATCCTACATCTAACAGTGACCCCAGCCCCTAATCCTGCATCTAACAGTGACCCCAGCCCCTAATCCTGCATCTAACAGTGACCCCAGCCCCTAATCCTGCATCTAACCGTGACCCCAACCCCTAATCCTGCATCTAACAGTGACCCCAGCCCCTAATCCTGCTTCTAACAGTGACCCCAGCCCCTAATCCTGCATCTAACAGTGACCCCAGCCCCTAATCCTGCATCTAACAGTGACCCCAGCCCCTAATCCTGCATCTAACAGTGACCCCATCCCCTAATCCAGCATCTAACAGTGACAACCAGCCCCTAACCTACATCTAACAGTGACCCCAACCCATAATCCTGCATCTAACAGAGACCCCAGCCCCTAATCCTGCATCTAACAGCGACCCCAGCCCCTAATCCTGCATCTAACAGTGACCCCAGCCCCTAATCCTGCATCTAACAGTGACCCCAGCCCCTAATCCTGCATCTAACAGTGACCCCAGCCCCTAATCCTGCATCTAACAGTGACCCCATCCCCTAATCCTGCATCTAACAGTGACCCCAGCCCCTAATCCTGCATCTAACAGTGACCCCAGCCCCTAATCCTGCATCTAACAGTTACCCCAGCCCCTAATCCTACATCTAACAGTGACCCCAGCCCCTAATCCTGCATCTAACAGTGACCCCAACCCCTAATCCTGCATCTAACAGTGACCCCATCCCCTAATCCTGCATCTAACAGTGACCCCAGCCCCTAATCCTGCATCTAACAGTGACCCCAGCCCCTAATCCTGCATCTAACAGTGACCCCCAGCCCCTAACCTACATCTAACAGTGACCCCAGCCCCTAATCCTGCATCTAACAGTGACCCCCAGCCCCTAACCTACATCTAACAGTGACCCCAGCCCCTAATCCTGCATCTAACAGTGACCCCAGCCCTTAACCTACATCTAACAGTGACCCCAGCCCCTAATCCTGCATCTAACAGCGACCCCAGCCCCTAATCCTGCATCTAACAGTGACCCCAGCCCCTAATCCTGCATCTAACAGTGACCCCCAGCCCCTAACCTACATCTAACAGTGACCCCAGCCCCTAATCCTGCATCTAACAGTGACCCCCAGCCCCTAATCCTACATCTAACAGTGACCCCAGCCCTTAACCTACATCTAACAGTGACCCCAGCCCCTAATCCTGCATCTAACAGCGACCCCAGCCCCTAATCCTGCATCTAACAGTGACCCCAGCCCCTAATCCTGCATCTAACAGTGACCCCAGCCCCTAATCCTGCATCTAACAGTGACCCCAGCCCCTAATCCTGCATCTAACAGTGACCCCCAGCCCCTAATCCTGCATCTAACAGTGACCCCCAGCCCCTAACCTACATCTAACAGTGACCCCAGCCCCTAATCCTGCATCTAACAGTGACCCCCAGCCCCTAACCTACATCTAACAGTGACCCCAGCCCCTAATCCTGCATCTAACAGTGACCCCAGCCCCTAACCTACATCTAACAGAGACCCCAGCCCCTAATCCTGCATCTAACAGTGACCCCAGCCCCTAATCCTACATCTAACAGTGACCCCAGCCCCTAATCCTGCATCTAACAGTGACCCCAACCCCTAATCCTGCATCTAACAGTGACCCCAGCCCCTAAACCTGCATCTAACAGTGACCCCAGCCTCTAATCCTGCATCTAACAGTGACCCCATCCCCTAATCCTACATCTAACAGAGACCCCAGCCCCTAATCCTGCATCTAAAAGTGACCCCAGCCCCTAATCCTGCATCTAACAGTGACCCCAGCCCCTAATCCTGCATCTAACTGTGACCCCAGCCCTAATCCTGCATCTAACAGTGACCCCAGCCCTAATCCTGCATCTAACAGTGACCCCAGTCCCTAATCCTGCATCTAACAGTGACCCCAACCCCTAATCCTGCATCTAACAGTGACCCCAACCCCTAATCCTGCATCTAACTGTGACCCCAGCCCCTAATCCTGCATCTAACAGTGACCCCCAACCCCTAATCCTGCATCTAACAGTGACCCCAGCCCCTAATCCTGCATCTAACAGTGACCCCAGCCCCTAACCTACATCTAACAGTGACCCCCAGCCCCTAACCTACAACTAACAGTGACCCCAGCCCCTAATCCTGCATCTAACAGTGACCCCAACCCCTAATCCTGCCTCTAACAGTGACCCCAACCCCTAATCCTGCCTCTAACAGTGACCCCAGCCCCTAATCCTGCCTCTAACAGTGACCCCAACCCCTAATCCTGCATCTAACAGTGACCCCAGCCCCTAATCCTGCCTCTAACAGTGACCCCAACCCCTAATCCTGCCTCTAACAGTGACCCCAGCCCCTAATCCTGCATCTAACAGTGACCCACAGCCCCTAATCCTGCATCTAACAGTGACCCCAGCCCCTAATCCTGCATCTAACAGTGACCCCAGCCCCTAATCCTGCATCTAACTGTGACCCCCAGCCCCTAATCCTGCATCTAACAGTGACCCACAGCCCCTAATCCTGCATCTAACAGTGACCCCAGCCCCTAATCCTGCATCTAACAGTGACCCCCAGCCCCTAATCCTGCATCTAACAGTGACCCCAGCCCCTAATTCTGCATCTAACAGTGACCCCAGTCCCTAATCCTGCATCTAACAGTGACCCCAACCCATAATCCTGCATCTAACAGTGACCCCAGCCCCTAATCCTGCATCTAACAGTGACCCCAGCCCCTAATCCTGCATCTAACAGTGACCCCAGCCCCTAATCCTGCATCTAACAGTGACCCCAACCCCTAATCCTGCATCTAACAGTGACCCCAGCCCCTAATCCTGCATCTAACAGTGACCCAGCCCCTAATCCTGCATCTAACAGTGACGCCAGCCCCTAATCCTACATCTAACAGTGACCCCAGCCCCTAATCCTGCATCTAACAGTGACCCCAGCCCCTAATCCTGCATCTAACAGTGACCCCAGCCCCTAAATCTGCATCTAACAGTGACCCCAGCCCCTAATCCTGCATCTAACAGTGACCCCAGCCCCTAATCCTGCATCTAACAGTGACCCCAGCCACTAATCCTGCATCTAACAGTGACCCCAGCCCCTAATCCTGCATCTAACAGTGACCCCAGCCCCTAATCCTGCTATCTAACAGTGACCCCAGCCCCTAATCCTGCATCTAACAGTGACCCCAGCCCCTAATCCTGCATCTAACAGTGACCCCAGCCACTAATCCTGCATCTAACAGTGACCCCAGCCCCTAATACTGCATCTAACAGTGATCCCAGCCCCTAATCCTGCATCTTACAGTGACCCCAACCCCTAATCCTGCATCTAACAGTGACCCCAGCCCCTAATCCTGCATCTAACAGTGACCCCAGCCCCTAATCCTGCATCTAACAGTGACCCCAGCCCCTAAACCTGCATCTAACAGTGACCCCAGCCCCTAATCCTGCATCTAACAGTGACCCCAGCCCCTAATCCTGCATCTAACAGTGACCCCAGCCCCTAATCCTGCATCTAACAGCGACCCCAGCCCCTAATCCAGCATCTAACAGTGACCCCAGCCCCTAATCCTGCATCTAACAGTGACCCCAGCCCCTAATCCTGCATCTAACAGTGACCCCAGCCCCTAATCCTGCATCTAACAGTGACCCCAGCCACTAATCCTGCATCTAACAGTGACCCCAGCCCCTAATCCTGCATCTAACAGTGACCCCAGCCCCTAATCCTGCATCTAACAGTGACTCCAGCCCCTAATCCTACATCTAACAGTGACCCCAGCCCCTAATCCTGCATCTAACAGTGACCCCAGGCCCTAATCCTGCATCTAACAGTGACCCCAGCCTGTAATCCTGCATCTAACAGTGACCCCAGCCCCTAATCCTGCATCTAACAGTGACCCCAACCCCTAATCCTGCATCTAACAGTGACCCCAGCCCCTAATCCTGCATCTAACAGTGACCCCAGCCCCTAATCCTGCATCTAACAGTGACCCCAGCCCCTAATCCTGCATCTAACAGTGACCCCAGCCCCTAATCCTACATCGAACAGTGACCCCAGCCCCTAATCCTACATCTAACAGTGACCCCAGCCCCTAATCCTGCATCTAACAGTGACCCCAACCCCTAATCCTGCATCTAACAGTGACCCCAGCCCCTAATCCTGCATCTAACAGTGACCCCAGCCCCTAATCCTGCATCTAACAGTGACCCCAGCCCCTAATCCTACATCGAACAGTGACCCCAGCCCCTAATCCTACATCTAACAGTGACCCCAGCCCCTAATCCTGCATCTAACAGTGACCCCCAACCCCTAATCCTGCATCTAACACTGACCCCAGCCCCTAATCCTGCATCTAACAGTGATCCCAGCCCCTAATCCTGCATCTAACAGTGACCCCAGCCCCTAATCCTGCATCTAACAGTGACCCCAGCCCCTAATCCTGCATCTAACAGTGACCCCAGCCCCTAAACCTGCATCTAACAGTGATCCCAGCCCCTAATCCTGCATCTAACAGTGATCCCAGCCCCTAATCCTGCATCTAACAGTGACCCCAGCCCCTAATCCTGCATCTAACAGTGACCCCAGCCCCTAATCCTGCATCTAACAGTGACCCCAGCCCCTAAACCTGCATCTAACAGTGACCCCAGCCCCTAATCCTGCATCTAACAGTGATCCCAGCCCCTAATCCTGCATCTAACAGTGACCCCAACCCCTAATCCTGCATCTAACAGTGATCCCAGCCCCTAATCCTGCATCTAACAGTGACCCCAACCCCTAATCCTGCATCTAACAGTGACCCCAGCCCCTAATCCTGCATCTAACAGTGACCCCAGCCCCTAATCCTGCATCTAACAGTGACCCCAGCCCCTAATCCTGCATCTAACAGTGACCCCAGCCCCTAATCCTGCATCTAACAGTGACCCCAGCCCCTAATCCTGCATCTAACAGTGACCCCAGCCACTAATCCTGCATCTAACAGTGACCCCAGCCCCTAATCCTGCATCTAACAGTGACCCCAGCCCCTAATCCTGCATCTAACAGTGACCCCAGCCCCTAATCCTGCATCTAACAGTGACCCCAGCCACTAATCCTGCATCTAACAGTGACCCCAGCCCCTAATCCTGCATCTAACAGTGATCCCAGCCCCTAATCCTGCATCTTACAGTGACCCCAACCCCTAATCCTGCATCTAACAGTGACGCCAGCCCCTAATCCTGCATCTAACAGTGACCCCAGCCCCTAATCCTGCATCTAACAGTGATCCCAGCCCCTAATCCTGCATCTAACAGTGACCCCCAGCCCCTAATCCTGCATCTAACAGTGACCCCAGCCCCTAATCCTGCTATCTAACAGTGACCCCAGCCCCTAATCCTGCATCTAACAGTGACCCCAGCCCCTAATCCTGCTATCTAACAGTGACCCCAGCCCCTAATCCTGCATCTAACAGTGACCCCAGCCCCTAATCCTGCATCTAACAGTGACCCCCAACCACTAAACCTGCATCTAACAGTGACCCCAGCCCCTAATCCTGCTATCTAACAGTGACCCCAGCCCCTAATCCTGCATCTAACAGTGACCCCAGCCCCTAATCCTGCATCTAACAGTGACCCCAGCCCCTAATCCTACATCGAACAGTGACCCCAGCCCCTAATCCTACATCTAACAGTGACCCCAGCCCCTAAACCTGCATCTAACAGTGACCCCAGCCCCTAATCCTGCATCTAACAGTGACCCCAGCCCCTAATCCTGCATCTAACAGTGACCCCAGCCCCTAATCCTGCATCTAACAGTGACCCCAACCCCTAATCCTGCATCTAACAGTGACCCCAGCCCCTAATCCTGCATCTAACAGTGACCCCTAAACCGGCATCTAACAGCCCCTAAGAACATCGGGGAACGGGCTGCTATGTTTTTGCCCTTGTTGCTTTACAATCTCAGGCCACGGCCTCTTGGCGTCCAGCCTTGTTTATTATATCTGTCTGAAGGGCCACATGGAGGAGCAGAGAGACAGAAACTTCCAGATCAGAGGAGGAGGTGATGAACCAAAACCAGACGGCAGCAACAAGAACAGACAATCTGATGCAAATACCATAGAGACATACTCGTTAGGCCAGAAGGGTTCCTCCCCTGCTGCATGGAAACATAATGGAGGATGAGGGGTTTCCACTGACCTTCAAGCAGTTTCAGAGGCCTGTAGACGCATAAGTGTCTATTGTTGTTGCTAATGATCCTCCCCCCACTCCCGCCAAGGATAAAAGGATGTCTCTGGCTGAGTGATGACCATGAATAAGTCAAGTGATATAAACAGGAAAAACTGGTGGGGGTGGCTTTCTGGTGGTAATGAAATGATACCCAGGCCCGAGACCACCATGAATGTTCCAGAAGAGATTACCAGTGTGTACAGTCACATTATAGAGAGCCCATGTGTACAGTCACACTATAGAGTGCCCATGTGTACAGTCACACTATAGAGTGCCCACGTGTACAGTCACACTATAGAGAGCCCATGTGTACAGTCACACTATAGAGTGCCCATGTGTACAGTCACACCATAGAGAGCCCATGTGTACAGTAACACCATAGAGTGCCTATGTGTACAGTCACACTATAGAGTGCCCATGTGTACAGTCACACTATAGAGTGCCTATGTGTACAGTCACACTATAGAGTGCCCATGTGTACAGTCACACTATAGAGAGCCTATGTGTACAGTCACACTATAGAGTGCCCATGTGTACAGTCACACTATAGAGTGCCCATGTGTACAGTCACACCATAGAGTGCCCATGTGTACAGTCACACTATAGAGTGCCCATGTGTACAGTCACACTATAGAGTGCCCATGTGTACAGTCACACCATAGAGTGCCTATGTGTACAGTCACACTATAGAGTGCCCATGTGTACAGTCACACCATAGAGTGCCCATGTGTACAGTCACACTATAGAGTGCCCATGTGTACAGTCACACTATAGAGTGCCCATGTGTACAGTCACACTATAGAGTGCCCATGTGTACAGTCACACTATAGAGTGCCCATGTGTACAGTCACACTATAGAGTGCCCATGTGTACAGTCACACTATAGAGTGCCCATGTGTACAGTCACACTATAGAGTGCCCATGTGTACAGTCAACTATTGAGTGCCCATGTGTACAGTCACACTATAGAATGCCCATGTGTACAGTCCCACCATAGAATGCCCATGTGTACAGTCACATTATAGAGTGCCCTTGTGTACAGTCACACTATAGAATGCCCATGTGTACAGTCACACTATAGAGTGCCCATGTGTACAGTTACAGTATAGAGTGCCCATGTGTACAGTCACACTATAGAGTGCCCATGTGTACAGTCACACTATAGAATGCCCATGTGTACAGTCACACTATAGAGTGCGCATGTGTACAGTTGCACTATAGAATGCCCATGTGTACAGTCACACTATAGAGTGCCCATGTGTACAGTCACACTATAGAGTGCCCATGTGTACAGTCACACTATAGAATGCCCATGTGTACAGTCACACTATAGAATGCCCATGTGTACAGTCACACTATAGAGTGCCCATGTGTACAGTCCCACCATAGAATGCCCATGTGTACAGTCACACTATAGAGTGCCCATGTGTACAGTTACACTATAGAATGCCCATGTGTACAGTCACACTATAGAGTGCCCATGTGTACAGTCACACTATAGAGTGCCCATGTGTACAGTAACACTATAGAGTGCCCATGTGTACAGTCACACTATAGAGTGCCCATGTGTACAGTCACACCATAGAGCGCCCATGTGTACAGTCACACCATAGAGCGCCCATGTGTACAGTCACACTATAGAGTGCCCATGTGTATAGTCACACTATAGAATGCCCATGTGTACAGTCATACTATAGAATGCCCATGTGTACAGTCACACTATAGAGTGCCCATGTGTACAGTCACACTATAGAGTGCCCATGTGTACAGTCACACTATAGAGTGCCCATGTGTACAGTCACACTATAGAGTGCCCATGTGTACAGTCACACCATAGAGTGCCCATGTGTATAGTCACACTATAGAATGCCCATGTGTACAGTCATACTATAGAATGCCCATGTGTACAGTCACACTATAGAGTGCCCATGTGTACAGTCACACTATAGAGTGCCCATGTGTACAGTCACACTATAGAGTGCCCATGTGTACAGTCACGCTATAGAGTGCCCATGTGTACAGTCACACTATAGAGTGCCCCTGTGTACAGCCACACCATAGAGTGCCTATGTGTACAGTCACACTATAGAGTGCCCATGTGTACAGTCACACTATAGAGTGCCCATGTGTACAGTCACACTATAGAGTGTCCATGTGTACAGTCACACTATAGAGTGCCCATGTGTAAAGCCACACCATAGAGTGCCTATGTGTACAGTCACACTATAGAGTGCCCATGTGTACAGTCACACCATAGAGTGCCCATGTGTACAGTCATACTATAGAGTGCGCATGTGTACAGTCACACTATAGAGTGCCCATGTGTACAGTCACACTATAGAGTGCCCATGTGTACAGTCACACCATAGAGTGCCCATGTGTACAGTCACACTATAGAGTGCCCATGTGTACAGTCACACCATAGAGCGCCCATGTGTACAGTCACACTATAGAGTGCCCATGTGTACAGTCACACCATAGAGTGCCCATGTGTACAGTCACACTATAGAGTGCCCATGTGTACAGTCACACCATAGAGTGCCCATGTGTACAGTCACACTATAGAATGCCCATGTGTACAGTCACACTATAGAGTGTCCATGTGTACAGTCACACTACAGAGTGCCCATGTGTACAGTAACACTATAGAGTGTCCATGTGCACAGTCACACTATAGAGTGCCCATGTGTACAGTCACACTATAGAATGCCCATGTGTACAGTCACACTATAGAGTTTCCATGTGTTTAGTCACACCATAGAGTGCCCATGTGTACAGTCACACTATAGAATGCCCATGTGTACAGTCACACCATAGAGTGCCCATGTGTACAGTCACACTATAGAGTGCCCATGTGTACAGTAACACTATAGAGTGCCCATGTGTACAGTAACACTATAGAGTGTCCATGTGTACAGTCACACTATAGAGTTTCCATGTGTTTAGTCACACCATAGAGTGCCCATGTGTACAGTCACACTATAGAATGCCCATGTGTACAGTCACACCATAGAGTGCCCATGTGTACAGTCACACTATAGAGTGCCCATGTGTACAGTAACACTATAGAGTGTCCATGTGTACAGTCACACTATAGAGTGTCCATGTGTACAGTCACACCATGGAGTGCCCATGTGTACAGTCACACTATAGAGTGCCCATGTGTACAGTCACACTATAGAGAGCCCATGTGTACAGTCACACCATAGAGTGCCCATGTGTACAGTCACACTATAGAGTGCCCATGTGTACAGTCACACTATAGAGTGCCCATGTGTACAGTCACACTATAGAGTGCCCATGTGTACAGTAACACTATAGAGTGTCCATGTGTACAGTCACACTACAGAGTGCCCATGTGTACAGTAACACTATAGAGTGCCCATGTGTACAGTCACACAATAGAGTGCCCATGTGTACAGTAACACTATAGAGTGCCCATGTGTACAGTCACACTATAGAGAGCCCATGTGTACAGTCAAACTATAGAGTGCCCATGTGTACAGTCACACTATAGAATGCCCATGTGTACAGTCACACCATAGAGTGCCCATGTGTACAGTCACACTATAGAGTGCCCATGTGTACAGTCACACTATAGAGAGCCCATGTGTACAGTCACACCATAGAGTGCCCATGTGTACAGTCCCACCATAGAATGCCCATGTGTACAGTCACACCATAGAGTGCCCATGTGTACAGTCACACTATAGAGTGCCCATGTGTACAGTCACACTATAGAGTGCCCATGTGTACAGTCACACTATAGAATGCCCATGTGTACAGTCACACCATAGAGTGCCCATGTGTACAGTCACACTATAGAGTGCCCATGTGTACAGTCACACCATAGAGTGCCCATGTGTACAGTCACACTACAGAGTGCCCATGTGTACAGTCACACTATAGAGTGCCCATGTGTACAGTCACACCATAGAGTGCCCATGTGTACAGTCACACTATAGAGTGCCCATGTGTACAGTCATACTATAGAGTGCCCATGTGTACAGTCACACTATAGAGTGCCCATGTGTACAGTCACACTATAGAGTGCCCATGTGTACAGTCACACTATAGAGTGCCCATGTGTACAGTCACACTATAGAGTGCGCATGTGTACAGTCACACTATAGAGTGCCCATGTGTACAGTCACACTATAGAGTGCCCATGTGTACAGTCATACTATAGAGTGCCCATGTGTACAGTCACACTATAGAGTGCCCATGTGTACAGTCACACTATAGAGTGCCCATGTGTACAGTCACACTATAGAATGCACATGTGTACAGTCACACTATAGAGAGCCCATGTGTACAGTCACACCATAGAGTGCCCATGTGTACAGTCACACTATAGAGTGCCCATTTGTACAGTCACACCATAGAGTGCCCATGTGTACAGTCACACTATAGAGTGCCCATGTGTACAGTCACACCATAGAGTGCCCATGTGTACAGTCACACCATAGAGTGCGCATGTGTACAGTCACACTATAGAGTGCCCATGTGTACAGTCACACTATAGAGAGCCCATGTGTACAGTCACACTATAGAGCACCCATGTGTACAGTCACACTATAGAGTGCCCATGTGTACAGTCACAGAATAGAGAGCCCATGTGTATAGTCATACTATAGAGTGCGCATGTGTACAGTCACACCATAGAATGCCCATGTGTACAGTCACACCATAGAGTGCCCATGTGTACAGTCACACTATAGAGAGCCCATGTGTACAGTTACACTATAGAGTGCCCATGTGTACAGTCACACTATAGAATGCCCATGTGTACAGTCACACTATATAATGCCCATGTGTACAGTCATACTATAGAGTGCCCATGTGTACAGTAACACTATAGAATGCCCATGTGTACAGTCATACTATAGAGAGCCCATGTGTACAGTCACACTATAGAATGCCCATGTGTACAGTCACACTATATAATGCCCATGTGTACAGTCATACTATAGAGTGCCCATGTGTACAGTAACACTATAGAGTGTCCATGTGTACAGTCACACCATAGAGTGCCCATGTGTACAGTCACACCATAGAATGCCCATGTGTACAGTCACACCATAGAGTGCCCATGTGTACAGTCACACTATAGAGTGCCCATGTGTACAGTCACACTATAGAGTGTCCATGTGTACAGTCACACTATAGAGAGCCCATGTATACAGTCAACTATAGAGTGCCCATGTGTACAGTCACACTATAGAGTGCCCATGTGTACAGTCACACTATAGAGAGCCCATGTGTACAGTTACACTATAGAGTGCCCATGTGTACAGTTACACTATAGAATGCCCATGTGTACAGTCACACTATAGAGTGCCCATGTGTACAGTCACACTATAGAGTGCCCATGTGTACAGTCACACTATAGAGTGCCCATGTGTACAGTTACACTATAGAATGCCCATGTGTACAGTCACACTATAGAGTGCCCATGTGTACAGTTACACTATAGAATGCCCATGTGTACAGTCACACTATAGAGTGCCCATGTGTACAGTCACACTATAGAGTGCCCATGTGTACAGTAACACTATAGAGTGCCCATGTGTACAGTCACACTATAGAGTGCCCATGTGTACAGTCACACCATAGAGCGCCCATGTGTACAGTCACACTATAGAGTGCCCATGTGTACAGTCACACTATAGAATGCCCATGTGTACAGTCATACTATAGAGTGCCCATGTGTACAGTCACACTATAGAGTGCCCATGTGTACAGTCACACTATAGAGTGCCCATATGTACAGTCACACTATAGAGTGCCCATGTGTACAGTCACACTATAGAGTGCATATGTGTACAGTCACACTATAGAGTGCCCATGTGTACAGTCACACTATAGAGTGCCCATGTGTACAGTCACACTATAGAGTGCCCATGTGTACAGTCACACTATAGAGTGCCCATGTGTACAGTCACACTATAGAGTGCCCATGTGTACAGTCACACTATAGAGTGCCCATGTGTACAGTCATACTATAGAATGCCCATGTGTACAGTCACACTATAGAGTGCCCATGTGTACAGTCACACTATAGAGTGCATATGTGTACAGTCACACTATAGAGTGCCCATGTGTACAGTCATACTATAGAATGCCCATGTGTACAGTCACACTATAGAGTGCCCATGTGTACAGTCATACTATAGAATGCCCATGTGTACAGTCACACTATAGAGTGCCCATGTGTACAGTCACACTATAGAGTGCATATGTGTACAGTCACACTATAAAGTGCCCATGTGTACAGTCACACTATAGAGCACCCATGTGTACAGTCACACTATAGAGTGCCCATGTGTACAGTCCCACCATAGAATGCCCATGTGTACAGTCACACTATAGAGTGCCCATGTGTACAGTCACACTATAGAGTGCCCATGTGTACAGTCACACTATAGAATGCCCATGTGTACAGTCACACTATAGAGTGCCCATGTGTACAGTCACACTATAGAGTGCCCATGTGTACAGTCACACTATAGAGTGCCCATGTGTACAGTCACACTATAGAGTGCCCATGTGTACAGTCACACTATAGAGTGCCCATGTGTACAGTCACACTATAGAGTGCGCATGTGTACAGTCACACTATAGAGTGCGCATGTGTACAGTCACACTATAGAGTGCCCATGTGTACAGTCACACTATAGAGTGCCCATGTGTACAGTCACACTATAGAGTGCCCATGTGTACAGTCACACCATAGAGTGCCCATGTGTACAGTCACACTATAGAGTGCCCATGTGTACAGTAACACTATAGAGTGCCCATGTGTACAGTCACACCATAGAGTGCCCATGTGTACAGTCACACTATAGAGTGCCCATGTGTACAGTAACACTATAGAGTGCCCATGTGTACAGTCACACTATAGAGTGCCCATGTGTACAGTCACACTATAGAGTGCCCATGTGTACAGTCACACTATAGAGTGCCCATGTGTACAGTCACACTATAGAGTGCCCATGTGTACAGTCACACTATAGAGTGCCCATGTGTACAGTCATACTATAGAATGCCCATGTGTACAGTCACACTATAGAGTGCCCATGTGTACAGTCACACTATAGAGTGCATATGTGTACAGTCACACTATAGAGTGCCCATGTGTACAGTCATACTATAGAATGCCCATGTGTACAGTCACACTATAGAGTGCCCATGTGTACAGTCATACTATAGAATGCCCATGTGTACAGTCACACTATAGAGTGCCCATGTGTACAGTCACACTATAGAGTGCATATGTGTACAGTCACACTATAAAGTGCCCATGTGTACAGTCACACTATAGAGCACCCATGTGTACAGTCACACTATAGAGTGCCCATGTGTACAGTCCCACCATAGAATGCCCATGTGTACAGTCACACTATAGAGTGCGCATGTGTACAGTCACACTATAGAGTGCCCATGTGTACAGTCACACTATAGAATGCCCATGTGTACAGTCACACTATAGAGTGCCCATGTGTACAGTCACACTATAGAGTGCCCATGTGTACAGTCACACTATAGAGTGCCCATGTGTACAGTCACACTATAGAGTGCCCATGTGTACAGTCACACTATAGAGTGCGCATGTGTACAGTCACACTATAGAGTGCGCATGTGTACAGTCACACTATAGAGTGCCCATGTGTACAGTCACACTATAGAGTGCCCATGTGTACAGTCACACTATAGAGTGCCCATGTGTACAGTCACACTATAGAGTGCCCATGTGTACAGTCACACCATAGAGTGCCCATGTGTACAGTCACACTATAGAATGCCCATGTGTACAGTCACACTATAGAGTGCCCATGTGTACAGTCACACCATAGAGTGCCCATGTGTACAGTCACACTATAGAATGCCCATGTGTACAGTCACACTATAGAGTGCCCATGTGTACAGTCACACTATAGAGTGCCCATGTGTACAGTCACACTATAGAGTGCCCATGTGTACAGTCACACTATAGAATGCCCATGTGTACAGTCACACTATAGAGTGCCCATGTGTACAGTCACACTATAGAGTGCCCATGTGTACAGTCACACTATAGAATGCCCATGTGTACAGTCACACTATAGAGTGCCCATGTGTACAGTCACACTATAGAATGCCCATGTGTACAGTAACACTATAGAGTGCCCATGTGTACAGTCACATTAGCGGGGCATCCCAATTTCGGACGCCCCGGGGGAGGGATATGATCAGTCTGGTAATCTCATAGATTCCTGGGCTGATCGCGCTGGGTTTTGGTCCACTTTATACCGGACCAACAGCCTGGCACAGTTGGAAAAGAAAGGTAGCGGCCATATTAGAGCTTCCTCTCCCAGCATCTCAGCCATGGATTTAACTGACATGACTGACATTTCACCGTAACAGGAAGCCCAGCAGCACTTCCTGTTTGCAGGTGGCCTGCAGATGCATGAGCCGCCATTGTGTTTCTAAAACTTAATCACAGCAGGAGTTACAAAAAGGCATATTAATTTTTACGTGCAGAAATCTGAAATGCCCCGCGGATGGGTCGTGGCATATGAGCGCTGTTTGTTGTGTTGGTCCAATTTTAGTCATTTTTGACTGTTGGTCCACTTTAACTAATAGTTTAATAGTAACATCTCGCTCCTCACAGCCCCCCTCACCCCCGCTTTGCTCTTCCTGACACCTCCCATGGTCCAGCAGGTAGGAGGTTGATCTATGACATCACAGATCATATCCCCGCCCTCTGATATAGGAGAAGCAGCCCTCTCATCTGATTGGTGGATGGGGGGTGGCTATAAGCAGCACATGCCGGGAGCCGGTAGTCGGGACCCAGACGTGTGACGCAATGGCAGTGCTGCTCTTCCTGTGCTGCCTCACTCTGCTCAGCCAAGCCAATGGTGAGTCTGCCGCACTAATTGTGACGCTACATTGTCAGTTAGTTGCTGTTTATTGGTAATACATGGTTGTAGATTGTATATATATATATATATATATATATATATATATATATATATATATAATTGTGTTGTGGTTTAATTGTACTACATGTGTGGTACCTTGTGATATAATGTCTAACATATATATATATATATATATATATATATATATGTATAGTGGTCCAAATGTAGGTATACATCTTTAACAGTTAAATCGAGTTCTATTATTTATAGATTTATTGCATATTTTATATCATTTTGCTTTGTTATTATTTTACGTCCTTTTTTTTTCTGTGATAAAAAGTATATCACTACCAACGTTGTGTGTGTATATATGTTTATCACTTTGTATTTTTTATATAATTAGTTTTGTTATTATTTTACGTCTTTTATTTCCGTGATAAAAAGTATATAACTACCTACCTTGTGTGTATATATATATATATATATATATATGCGCTACAGAAGATATATATATATATATATATATATATATATATATATATATATATATGCGCTACAGAAGATGATGGCGCTATATAAATAAACAATAATAATAATAATAATAACAATAATATATATATATATATATATATATATATATATATATATATATATGTATATATTTATTTATTAATTTATGGTATATTTTATATCATTTTGGATATTTTATATAATTTAGCTTTGTTATTATTTTACGTTCTTTTTTTTCCGCGATAAAAGATATATACCTACCTACGTTGTGTGTGTATATATATATATATATATATATATATATATATTTATTGATTTATTGTATTTTTTTTTTATTTTGTATATTTTATATCATTTTGCTTTGTTATTAGTTTAAATCTTTTTTTCGTAATAAAAAGTGTATACCTACCTACAGTGTGTATATATATATATTTATTGATTTATTGTATATATTTTATATCATTTTGTATATTTTACATTGTATCATTTGCTTTGTTATTATTTTACGTCCTATCTACGCTGTGTTATTAACTACTTATGTTGTGTGTGTAGAAATAAATATAAATATATATATATATATATATATATATATATATATATATATATATTTATATCGCTGCACTGTAATACTTGAACCATTCAAGGTGGTATTGTGGTATATTCAATTGGGAAAGTTGTGATATACAGTGTGGTGTATAGTATGTATGCTGTATCTTGTGGTGTATTACAGTATCTTTGTAATATTTGTGGCGTAAAGTGTAGGATAGTGGCAGTACATGTGTGTATTGTATTACGTATATGATGTAGTAATATATAACAGTATAGCTGGGGTGTTTTTGTATGATATAGTTTTATATGGCAGTATCTTTGCAGTACATTTGTGGAATGTTGCAGCATTGTGGTAATACATTTGCGGTACTTTGTAGTGTTACTGCGGCATGCACGTGGTTGGTTTGTCTTATACATTGTGGCATTGTTGTATATTTGTGGTTATTGCAGTGTACACTCATATATTGCAGCATGGTTGTAGTATGTAGCGGTATATGTGGAATATTCCTTATTGTGAAACTATATGTTTGATATACTGTAGTACACAATTTACAAAGTTACACAACCATCACGCAGTATTGTTACGAAGCGCAATAGCTGGTGTGTGTCTGTAGCTGATGTGTGTTGTATATTGCGTCATCGCCATTCTATATATGTGATCCTTGTGGTGTATAGTTATATCTAATAGTATGTTGTTGTGTTAACATATTTGTGATATATTGTAGTATGTAGTAGTGTGCTGCAGCATGACTG
Organism: Gastrophryne carolinensis; assembly: GCA_027917425.1. Taxonomy (NCBI): domain Eukaryota; kingdom Metazoa; phylum Chordata; class Amphibia; order Anura; family Microhylidae; genus Gastrophryne; species Gastrophryne carolinensis. The sequence goes on from CM051234.1 coordinate 8,101,480, forward strand.
TAGCTGGTGTGTGTTATATATTGTTTCATTGTCATACTATGTATGTGGTCATTGTAGTATATTACAGCATCTCTGTAGAGTGTGAGTCATATTTTGCCTTTATTGCTGTTCTATATTTGTGGTACATCGTAGTTTATTGCAACATGACTGTGGCTGGTGTGTGTTATATATTGTGTCATTGTTGTACTATTGTGATACATCATGGTATATTGCAGCAGTTGTGGAGTGCATTGTACTATATTGCAGAGCTGTCACTTTCTATTTGTGATACATTGTAGTATATACAGAAGCATTATATAGGAGCGTGTCTGTATTGTGTGCGATATATTGTATCTTTGTGTGTGTGTGTGTGTGTGTGTGTGTGTGTGTGTGTGTGTGTGTGTGCTGGATATATTGCATATTTGTTGTTCTATGTTTGTATTACACTGTACTATATTGCAGCATTGCTGTTTTCGAATGTTTGGTACATTGCAATATGCAGTAGAACACAAAAATACAGCTACACTATTTGCGGGGTATATTGCAGTATTGTGTATATACTGTAGTCGTATATAACAGTATAGCTGGGGTGTTTTTGTATGATGTAGTATTAGGTGGCAGTATCTCTGCAGTACATTTGTGGAATGTTGCAGCATTGTGGTAATACATTTGTGGTACTTTGTAGAACTTAGTAGTGTAACTTCAGCATGTCTGTGGTTGATTTTGTGTTATATATGGCATTGCGGCACTATAGGTGTGGTACATTGTAGTATATGTCTGCATATCTGTAGTATAATGGGCTATATTGCAACATTGTGTGTTTTTTTTGTGTATATTGTATTATGAACTATATAGTGGCTGACTGAAGAATAGTTGTAGTGTATGTGAAGTATATTGCACTATCGTTGTGGTATATTGTATTATGTACAATATAGGGGCTAACTGAAGAATAGTTGTAGTTTATGTGAAGTCTATTGCACTATTGTTGTGTTATATTGTATTATCTACAATATAGTGGCTGACTGAAGAATAGTTGTAGTGTATGTAAAGTAGATTGCACTATCGTTGTGTTATATTGTATTATGTACTATATAGTGGCTGAATAAAGAATAGCTGTAGTGTATGTGAAGTATATTGCACTATCGTTGTGGTATATTGTATTACGTACTATATAAGGGCAGACTGAAGAATAGTTGTAGTGTATGTAAAGTATATTGCACTATCATTGTGGTATATTGTATCATGTACTAAATAGTGGCTGAATAAAGAATAGTAGTGTATGTGAAGTATGTTGCAGTATCATTGTGGTATTATTGTATTATGTACTATATAGTGTCAGACTGAAGAATAGTTGTAGTATATATGAAGTATATTACACTATCATTGTGGTATTATTGTATTATGTACTATATAGTGTCAGACTGAAGAATAGTTGTAGCGTATGTGAAGTATATTGCGGCAGTGTTTGTCTGTACATTGTGTTTTAATGCAGCGTTTGTGTTTTTTTTAGATTGTCTAATCAAACTGTTTCCTCCAGCAGGCTGCGGGGTGCCGGCCATACAGCCCAGACTCAGCATGCTGTCTAGAATTGTGGGAGCGGGCACCACCGTTCCTGGATCCTGGCCATGGATGGTGTCTCTGCAGGTACAGTAAAAGGTTGGGTGGGCCAACCTACTAGAGCCCCCCCCCCCCCCCCCCCCTGGTGGAAGCAATGACTGGTACCATGACTGATGACCATTGTCCATGACTGATAATTCTCCTTCATCAGCAATGACTGGTACCATGACTGATGACCATTGTCCATGACTGATAATTATCCTCCATCAGCAATGACTGGTACCATGACTGATAACCATTGTCCATGACTGATAATTATCCTCCATCAGCAATGACTGGTACCATGACTGATGACCATTGTCCATGACTGATAATTATCCTCCATCAGCAATGACTGGTACCATGACTGATGACCATTGTCCATGACTGATAATTATCCTCCATCAGCAATGACTGGTTCCATGACTGATGACCATTGTCCATGACTGATAATTATCCTCCATCAGCAATGACTGGTACCATGACTGATGACCATTGTCCATGACTGATAATTATCCTCCATCAGCAATGACTGGTACCATGACTGATGACCATTGTCCATGACTGATAATTATCCTCCATCAGCAATGACTGGTACCATGACTGATGACCATTGTCCATGACTGATAATTATCCTCCATCAGCAATGACTGGTACCATGACTGATAACCATTGTCCATGACTGATAATTATCCTCCATCAGCAATGACTGGTACCATGACTGATGACCATTGTCCATGACTGATAATTATCCTCCATCAGCAATGACTGGTACCATGACTGATGACCATTGTCCATGACTGATAATTATCCTCCATCAGCAATGACTGGTACCATGACTGATGACCATTGTCCATGACTTATAATTATCCTCCATCAGCAATGACTGGTACCATGACTGATGTCCAGTGTCCTAGAGATCCATAAAACACGACCCGGTGTTGGGTGTGAGAGCCAACACCGGGTCGTGTTTTATGGGAAGTGTTGGGGAACACATCTCCTAGACTAATAATCCTCCATAACCATTAGTCAGTTACTTGAACCAGGAATTATGATGTCATCAATTACTGACCATATCTGATGATGGAGAGTTTGACTGTCCCCATTAGAGGGTAAGTTGATCTGTGTCTGAAGCCATGATGCCGATACTAACGATGCTTCTTCTGCAGACTGTTAGCGAATTCCACTTCTGTGGCGGAGCGCTGATTAACGATCTCTGGGTCGTCACTGCTGCCCACTGCTCGGTCACGTAAGTAGTCCACGGTGTGGTTCTGCGGGTCTCGTCTTTCTTGCTTCAGCTGGAAATGTCTAGTGAGCCGACGTAATAACAAGCATTGACTTCATTTCCTTTCTATGCAGAAAGAATTCCCACGTGGTTTTGGGTGAATATGACTTAACTTCTGATGCAGGGCCCATTGTGACTAAAACCATCGAAAAAGTAAGCCCCTGTCTTGGCGAAATCCTTTTTTGGGGATGATTATCTGGGATTATGTTGGACTTCTAGGAAGCAGTAGGGACACTTCAAGCTGAAGGGAAGCAGCAAGGGCAGCAGGCTCTCTATGTTCCTGGGAAGCAACTAGGGCAGTGGGGTCCTCATGCTACTGGTGTCAGGATGATAGGCAAGGTAAGTACTGAGAGTAAGGGAGCTTCCTGTGAAAGGGCAGATAACACAGGTACAGGCAGCTGTGGAACCCCAAGCCAGATAGCCACGCAGAACCGACTGGACACGCAACCTGAATCTAAGACCTCCTCTGTTCCTCACCGGAACCCACCCCAAGTAAACGGACCAGGTGGACACCCAATGTGAAAATCCAGAGTCTAAGACCTCCCCTGTACTTCACTGGAGCCCACCCCAAGTAAACAGACCAGGTGGACACCCAACGTGAAAATCCAGAGTCTAAGACCTCCCCTGTTCTTCACTGGAGCCCACCCCAAGTAAACAGACCAGGTGGACACCCAACGTGAAAATCCAGAGTCTAAGACCTCCCCTGTTCTTCACTGGAGCCCAACCTAAGTAAACGGACCAGGTGTCCCGCATTCGGTTGGACAATACCACTTTGAAGCCCACTGTCCCTCTGAAAACTCTGAAAAGACCTAGGCACCCCACTTTGATGACATAGGGAAGACTGTCCCACCAGACGCTGAATGTCTGGGAGGTTTACAACTGCTCTGACACTTGAATGGTGGTAGTGGAATGCATGGACTTCTGGGCCGTGTGCGCGGGCCACTCAGCACCATTCATTACTTTCAGATCATTGCAAGTGCCATTGCCCGCATTCCCACCTTTACCAGACGGCCATTCTGTAAAGGGCCTGGCACGGATAGTTTTCTAGCATGACCGATGACCATTGTCCATGACTGATAATTATGCTCCATGACCAGTAACTGGAACAATGACTGATTTTCATTGCCTACGACTTAAAAATCATCCTCCATCATCACTAACCAGTACCATGAGCGATGGCTAGTGTTCTAGACCAGTGTTCCTCAACTTTTTGAGAGCTTGCAGCAGGCTGGGTTTTGCAGATCTCCACACAGATACACCAGTGAAGTCATTAGTGCTTAGACAGAGCCATGAAGGCATCTATTTGGAGACCGTCGTGGGCCGCTCAGCGGCGTTCATTCCATTCAGATTTCCTTTGCCATGCCGACGTCATTGAGAGCCCCATCGGCCTCACTCCCACCTATATCAGTGGGTGTGCCCATTCCGCCCATTCAGTAAAGGGCCTGGCACGGATGGTTTTCTAGCAATGACTGACGACCATTGTCCATGACTGATAATTATCCTCCATGACCAGTAACTGGAACAATGACTGATGACCATTGCGCACGACTCTATCATCTTCTAACAGCACTAACCAGTACCATGGGCGATGGCTAGTGACCTAGACCAGTGTTCCTTAACTTTTCGAGAGCTTGCAGATCTCCACTCAGATACACCATTGAGGTCATTAGTGCTTAGACAGAGCCATGAAGGCATCTATTTGGAGATCAGTGCGGGCCGCCCAGTGCGGTTCATTACATTCAGATTTCCTTTGCCACGCTGACGTTGCCATGAGTGCCATCGGTCGCATTCCCACCTCTATCAGTGGACATGCCCATGTCGGCCATTCTGTAAAGTGACTGGCACGGATGGTTATCTAGCAATGACTGCTGACCATTGTCCATGATAGATAATTATCCTCCATGACCAGTAACTGGAACAATGACTGATTTTCATTGCCCACGACTTAAAAATCATCCTCTATCAGCACTAACCAGTACCATGGCCTGTGGCCAGTGACCTTGACCAGTGTTCCTTAACTTTTCGGGAGCTTGCAACAGGACCGATTTTGCAGATCACCACTCAGATACACCATTGAAGTAATTAGTGCTTAGACAGAGCCATGAAGGCATATACTTGGAGATCGTCGTGGGCCGCTCAGCACCGTTCGTTCCATTCAGATTTCCTTTGCCACGGCGACGTCATTGTGAGCGCCATCTGCCTCACTCCCACCTATATCAGTGGGTTTGCCCATTCCGCCCATTCAGGAAAGGGCCTGGCACGGATGGTTTTCTATCAATGACTGATGATCATTGTCCATGACTGATAATTATCCTCCATGACCAATAACTGGAAAAATGACTGATGACCATTGCCCATGACCTAATAATCATTCTCTATCAGCACTAACCGGTACCATGGGACCTAGACCAGTGTTCCTCAACTTTTTAAGAGCTTGAAACAGGCCGGGTTTTGCGGTTCTCCATTCAGATACACCATTGAAGTAGTTAGTACTTAGACAGAGCCATGATGAAGGCAGCTATATGGAGACCCATGAAACATGACCTGGTGCTGGATCTCACGGAAAGATCCGTGCTGGATCTCACTTGAGATGTAGGCATGGGATGTAGATGCGTCAAGGGCTTGTGGAAGAGGTGAGTGGATCGGATGACCCACAGCGGGGCATCCTAATTCCGATAAAGCCCCATAAAGAGGTAAACCAAACCCCCCAATAGTCTTATAGACTTGAGGGGATAGTTGTTCTTCTTTAAACCTGACCAATACTCGTTATTACTTTAAAGGGTGTTGGTCCTAACCCCCTTACTGCTGCCCAGACACCTAACCCTCCAACTGCTCCCTGGACACCAAACCCCCCAAATGCTCCCCAGACACCTAACCCCCAACTGCTCCCCAGGCACCTAACTCCCCAACTGCTCCCCGGACACCTAACCCCCCAAATGCTCCCCAGACACCTAACCCTCTAACTGCTCCCCGGACACCTAACCCCCTAACTGCTCCCCAGACACCTAATGGATCGAATGACCCACTGTGGGGCATCCCAATTCTGATAAAGCCCCATAAAGAGGTAAACCAAACCCCCTAAAGTCTTAAAGACTTGAGGGGGGTGGTTGCTCTTCTTTAAACCAGACCAACACCCGTTATCACTTTAAAGGGTGTTGGTCCCTCTCTCTCTCTCTGCTAGCAAGAACCTTGGGGGGTGGGGGCATCCAGAACGCTGCAGCCCACTTGCACCTAACCGCATAGAACGCTGAGAATACTCACCTTCATTACGAGCCCCCTCGTACCCAACCGCATAGAACACTGGGAATACTCACCTTCATTACGAGCCAGCGCCGGGAAAGGAGTCCCACTTTTGGCCGCCGGCCGGTCACATGCTCCTTAGTCGCGCCCTCTGTGTCGGCCACCGGCAGGACCTGCCCACGTGACCACCCGGAGGCCAATCACAGGACTCCTTTCCCGGCGCGTTAGGTGCGAGGGGGCTCCAGCATTCTGGATGTCCCCCCCCCCCTTAGATTCTTGCTAGCAGAGATAGAGAGGTACCAACACCCGTTAAAGTAATAACGGGTGTTGGTCTGGTTTAAGTGCAGAGCGAGTGGGGGCCACAGTGGGTTATATTGAGATAGAGTGCAAGGTGGGACGTGGTGGGTTAAATGCATTAAATATGGGGGGTGGGTGGACACCAGGGGTTTAAAGGGTATATTAGGGTATATAGGGTATATTTCCACAGGCGAGGTGACCATTGTTATCTCTTCACAGATCTTCAGGCACCCCAATCACAGCGTCGCCACCGATGAGAACGACATCGCCCTTCTGAAGCTCAGCAGCGCCGTCACCTTTAATAACTTTGTGTTCCCCGTGTGTCTCGCCAATGCTACCGACGTCTTCGCTGCAGGAGAGAAATGCGTCACCACTGGATGGGGAGACACCAATGATTTAAGTAAGTTCTTTTCAGTGAACTACTGATACTGATTAGAGGGACTGGTGGTGGCCAGTTGGCTCTGGTCCGGTGGTTCATCTGATCACCCCGACAATACTCAGGAGATGGGTGGTGGTGGGGCATCAAGGGTAAAACTACACAAAAGAAAACCCTGGATCTGATCTTTTAACCACAGGGAGTACAGAACATGGGCATGGTCAGTACTGAAGGTGCTGGTGGACCAATTTAGGGGTTGGACACCATCAGGTTCTAATTACACTCAAAAAGTGCCCCCTTGAGGTTCCTGGGAATTTTGTCTTCTCAACCTGGGATATTCAATGTCGAATAAGATGCTGGGGGGGTAGTCTTCTAAAGTCGAAGATAAATATGTTTTGTTTTCTCCAGGTTGTTGTCAAGACCCTTTATTGAGGTGGAGGCAACAAGGAGGTCCCAGTAGAAGCCTATAGTTAAACTTAGACATGGCAGCATGGTGGGCCATTGTGGCAACGTTGCGTGGTGGCCACCCAGTTGTGGTTTCCTTGTGAGGCAACCCCCCAACTCCTTCCCGTACAACTAACCCTCCAACTGCTTCCCGGACACTTAACCCTCCCCAACTTCTTCCAATACAACTAACCCTCCAACTGCTCCCCGGGCGCCTAACCCCCAACTGCTTCCCAGGCACTTAACCCCCCAACTGCTTCCCATACAACTAACCCCCAACTGCTTCCCATACAACTAACCCTCCAACTGCTTCCCGGGCACTTAACCCCCCAACTTCTTCCCATACAACTAACCCTCCAACTGCTCCCCGGGCGCCTAACCCCCAACTGCTTCCCAGGCACTTAACCCCCCAACTGCTTCCCATACAACTAACCCCCAACTGCTTCCCATACAACTAACCCCCCAACTGCTTCCCATACAACTAACCCTCCAACTGCTTCCCGGGCACTTAACCCCCCAACTGCTCCCCATACAACTAACCCTCAAACTGCTTCCCGGGCACTTAACCCCCCAACTGCTTCCCATACAACTAACCCCCCAACTGCTTCCCATACAACTAACCCTCCAACTGCTTCCCGGGCACCTAACCCCCCAACTGCTTCCCATACAATTAGCTCTCCAACTGCTTCCTGCGCACCTAACCCTCCAACTGCTCCCCGGGCACCTAACCCTCCAACTGCTCCCCAGACACCTAACCCTCCAACTGCTCCCCAGACACCTAACCCTCCAACTGCTCCCCGGGCACCTAACCCTCCAACTGCTCTCCAGACACCTAATCCTCCAACTGCTCCCCAGACACCTAACCCCCCAACTGGTCCCCATACACCTAACCTTCCAACTGCTGCCTGGGCACCTAACCCTCCAACTGGTCCCCAGGCACTTAACCCGCATCTGCTCTCCAGACACCTAACCCCCCAACTGCTCCCCAGACACCTAACCCTCCAACGGCTCCCCAGACACCTAACCCTCCAATTGCTCTCCAGACACCTAACCCCCCAACTGCTCCCCAGACACCTAACCCCCCAACTGCTCCCCAGACACCTAACCCTCCAACTGCTCCCCAGACACCTAACCCCCCAACTGCTTCCCATACAACTAACCCTCCAACTGCTCCCCGGGCACCTAACCCTCCAACTGCTCCCCGGGCACCTAACCCTCCAACTGCTCCCCAGACACCTAACCCTCCAACTGCTCCCCGGGCACCTAACTCTCCAACTGCTCCCCAGACACCTAACCCTCCAACTGCTCCCCAGACACCTAACCCTCCAACTGCTCCCCGGGCACCTAACCCTCCAACTGCTCTCCAGACACCTAATCCTCCAACTGCTCCCCAGACACCTAACCCTCCAACTGGTCCCCAGACACCTAACCCTCCAACTGCTCCCCAGACACCTAACCCTCCAACTGGTCCCCAGGCACTTAACCCGCATCTGCTCTCCAGACACCTAACCCTCCAACTGCTCCCCAGACACCTAACCCTCCAACTGCTCCCCAGACACCTAACCCCCCAACTGCTCCCCAGACACCTAACCGTCCAACTGCTCCCCAGACACCTAACCCCCCAACTGCTCCCCAGACACATAACCCCCCAACTGCTCCCCAGACACCTAACCCTCCAACTGCTCCCCAGACACCTAACCCTCCAACTGCTCCCCAGACACCTAACCCCCCAACTGCTCCCCAGACACCTAACCCTCCAACTGCTCCCCAGACACCTAACCCCCCAACTGCTCCCCAGACACATAACCCCCCAACTGCTCCCCAGACACCTAACCCTCCAACTGCTCCCCAGACACCTAACCCTCCAACTGCTCCCCAGACACCTAACCCCCCAACTGCTCCCCAGACACCTAACCCTCCAACTGCTCCCCAGACACCTAACCCTCCAACTGCTCCCCAGACACCTAACCCCCCAACTGCTCCCCAGACACCTAACCCTCCAACTGCTCCCCAGACACCTAACCCTCCAACTGCTCCCCAGACACCTAACCCTCCAACTGCTCCCCAGACACCTAACCCTCCAACTGCTCCCCAGACACCTAACCCTCCAACTGCTCCCCAGACACCTAACCCCCCAACTGCTCCCCAGACACCTAACCCTCCAACTGCTCCCCAGACACCTAACTGCTCCCCAGACACCTAACCCTCCAACTGCTCCCCAGACACCTAACCCTCCAACTGCTCCCCAGACACCTAACCCTCCAACTGCTCCCCAGACACCTAACCCTCCAACTGCTCCCCAGACACCTAACCCTCCAACTGTTCCCCAGACACCTAACCCTCCAACTGCCCCCCAGACACCTAACCCTCCAACTGCTCCCCAGACACCTAACCCTCCAACTGCTCCCCAGACACCTAACCCTCCAACTGCTCCCAGACACCTAACCCTCCAACTGCTCCCCAGACACCTAACCCTCCAACTGGTCCCCAGACACCTAACCTTCCAACTGCTGCCTGGGCACCTAACCCTCCAACTGGTCCCCAGGCACTTAACCCGCATCTGCTCTCCAGACACCTAACCCTCCAACTGCTCCCCAGACACCTAACCCTCCAACTGCTCCCCAGACACCTAACCCCCCAACTGCTCCCCAGACACCTAACCCTCCAACTGCTCCCCAGACACCTAACCCTCCAACTGCTCCCCAGACACCTAACCCCCCAACTGCTCCCCAGACACCTAACCCTCCAACTGCTCCCCAGACACCTAACCCTCCAACTGCTCCCCAGACACCTAACCCCCCAACTGCTCCCCAGACACCTAACCCTCCAACTGCTCCCCAGACACCTAACCCTCCAACTGCTCCCCAGACACCTAACCCTCCAACTGCTCCCCAGACACCTAACCCTCCAACTGCTCCCCAGACACCTAACCCTCCAACTGCTCCCCAGACACCTAACCCTCCAACTGCTCCCCAGACACCTAACCCTCCAACTGCTCCCAGACACCTAACCCTCCAACTGCTCCCCAGACACCTAACCCTCCAACTGCTCCCCGGACACCTAACCCTCCAACTGCTCCCCAGACACCTAACCCCCCAACTGCTCCCCAGACACCTAACCCTCCAACTGCTCCCCAGACACCTAACCTTCCAACTGCTCCCCAGACACCTAACCCTCCAACTGCTCCCAGACACCTAACCCTCCAACTGCTCCCCAGACACTTAACCCTCCAACTGCTCCCCGGACACCTAACCCTCCAACTGCTCCCGAGACACCTAACCCTCCAACATCTCCCCAGACACCTAACCCTCCAATTGCTCTCCAGACACCTAACCCCCCAACTGCTCCCCAGACACCTAACCCCCCAACTGCTCCCCAGACACCTAACCCTCCAACTGCTCCCCAGACACCTAACCCCCCAACTGCTTCCCATACAACTAACCCTCCAACTGCTCCCCGGGCACCTAACCCTCCAACTGCTCCCCAGACACCTAACCCTCCAACTGCTCCCCGGGCACCTAACCCTCCAACTGCTCCCCAGACACCTAACCCTCCAACTGCTCCCCAGACACCTAACCCTCCAACTGGTCCCCAGACACCTAACCTTCCAACTGCTGCCTGGGCACCTAACCCTCCAACTGGTCCCCAGGCACTTAACCCGCATCTGCTCTCCAGACACCTAACCCTCCAACTGCTCCCCAGACACCTAACCCTCCAACTGCTCCCCAGACACCTAACCCCCCAACTGCTCCCCAGACACCTAACCCTCCAACTGCTCCCCAGACACCTAACCCTCCAACTGCTCCCCAGACACCTAACCCCCCAACTGCTCCCCAGACACCTAACCCTCCAACTGCTCCCCAGACACCTAACCCTCCAACTGCTCCCCAGACACCTAACCCCCCAACTGCTCCCCAGACACCTAACCCTCCAACTGCTCCCCAGACACCTAACCCTCCAACTGCTCCCCAGACACCTAACCCTCCAACTGCTCCCCAGACACCTAACCCTCCAACTGCTCCCCAGACACCTAACCCTCCAACTGCTCCCCAGACACCTAACCCTCCAACTGCTCCCCAGACACCTAACCCCCCAACTGCTCCCCAGACACCTAACCCTCCAACTGCTCCCCAGACACCTAACCCTCCAACTGCTCCCCAGACACCTAACCCTCCAACTGCTCCCCAGACACCTAACCCTCCAACTGCTCCCCAGACACCTAACCCTCCAACTGCTCCCCAGACACCTAACCCTCCAACTGTTCCCCAGACACCTAACCCTCCAACTGCCCCCCAGACACCTAACCCTCCAACTGCTCCCCAGACACCTAACCCTCCAACTGCTCCCCAGACACCTAACCCCCCAACTGCTCCCCAGACACCTAACCCTCCAACTGCTCCCCAGACACCTAACCTTCCAACTGCTCCCCAGACACCTTACCCCCCAACTGTTCCCCAGACACCTAACCCTCCAACTGCTCCCCAGACACCTAACCCTCCAACTGCTCCCCAGACACGTAACCCTCCAACTGCTCCCAGACACCTAACCCCCCAACTGCTCCCCAGACACCTAACCCTCCAACTGCTCCCCAGACACCTAACCCTCCAACTGCTCCCCAGACACCTAACCCTCCAACTGCTCCCCAGACACCTAACCCTCCAACTGCTCCCCAGACACCTAACCCTCCAACTGCTCCCCAGACACCTAACCCTCCAACTGCTCCCCAGACACCTAACCCTCCAACTGCTCCCCAGACACCTAACCCTCCAACTGCTCCCCAGACACCTAACCCTCCAACTGCTCCCAGACACCTAACCCCCCAACTGCTCCCCAGACACCTAACCCTCCAACTGCTCCCCAGACACCTAACCCTCCAACTGCTCCCCAGACACCTAACCCTCCAACTGCTCCCCAGACACCTAACCCTCCAACTGCTCCCCAGACACCTAACCCTCCAACTGCTCCCCAGACACCTAACCCTCCAACTGCTCCCCGGACACCTAACCCCCCAACTGCTCCCCAGACACCTAACCCCCCAACTGCTCCCCCGACACCTAACCCTCCAACTGCTCCCCAGACACCTAACCCCCCAACTGCTCCCCAGACACCTAACCCTCCAACTGCTCCCCAGACACCTAACCCTCCAACTGCTCCCCAGACACCTAACCCTCCAACTGCTCCCCAGACACCTAACCCTCCAACTGCTCCCCAGACACCTAACCCTCCAACTGCTCCCCAGACACCTAACCCTCCAACTGCTCCCCAGACACCTAACCCTCCAACTGCTCCCAGACACCTAACCCTCCAACTGCTCCCCAGACACCTAACCCTCCAACTGCTCCCCAGACACCTAACCCTCCAACTGCTCCCCAGACACCTAACCCTCCAACTGCTCCCCAGACACCTAACCCTCCAACTGCTCCCCAGACACCTAACCCTCCAACTGCTCCCAGACACCTAACCCCCCAACTGCTCCCCAGACACCTAACCCTCCAACTGCTCCCCAGACTCCTAACCCCCCAACTGCTCCCCAGACACCTAACCCTCCAACTGCTCCCCAGACACCTAACCCTGCAACTGCTCCCAGACACCTAACCCTCCAACTGCTCCCCAGACACCTAACCCTCCAACTGCTCCCCAGACACCTAACCCTCCAACTGCTCCCCAGACACCTAACCCTCCAACTGCTCCCCAGACACCTAACCCCCCAACTGCTCCCCAGACACCTAACCCTCCAACTGCTCCCCAGACACCTAACCCTGCAACTGCTCCCAGACACCTAACCCTCCAACTGCTCCCCAGACACCTAACCCTCCAACTGCTCCCCAGACACCTAACCCTCCAACTGCTCCCCAGACACCTAACCCTCCAACTGCTCCCCAGACACCTAACCCTCCAACTGCTCCCCAGACACCTAACCCCCCAACTGACACCTAACCCTCCAACTGCTCCCCAGACACCTAACCCCCCAACTGACACCTAACCCTCCAACTGCTCCCCAGACACCTAACCCTCCAACTGCTCCCCAGACACCTAACCCCCCAACTGCTCCCCAGACACCTAACTCTCCAACTGCTCCCCAGACACCTAACCCTCCAACTGCTCCCCAGACACCTAACCCTCCAACTGCTCCCCAGACACCTAACCCTCCAACTGCTCCCCAGACACCTAACCCTCCAACTGCTCCCCAGGCACCTAACCCTCCAACTGCTCCCCAGACACCTAACCCTCCAACTGCTCCCCAGACACCTAACCCTCCAACTGCTCCCCAGACACCTAACCCTCCAACTGCTCCCCAGACACCTAACCCCCCAACTGCTCCCCAGACACCTAACCCTCCAACTGCTCCCCAGACACCTAATCCTCCAACTGCTCCCCAGACACCTAACCCTCCAACTGCTCCCCAGACACCTAACCCTCCAACTGCTCCCCAGACACCTAACCCCCAACTGCTCCCCAGACACCTAACCCTCCAACTGCTCCCCAGACACCTAACCCTCCAACTGCTCCCCAGACACCTAACCCTCCAACTGCTCCCCAGACACCTAACCCTGCAACTGCTCCACAGACACCTAACCCTCCAACTGCTCCCCAGACACCTAACCCTCCAACTGCTCCCCAGACACCTAACCCTCCAACTGCTCCCCAGACACCTAACCCTCCAACTGCTCCCCAGACACCTAACCCTCCAACTGCTCCCCAGACACCTAACCCCCCAACTGCTCCCCAGACACCTAACCCTCCAACTGCTCCCCAGACACCTAACCCCCCAACTGCTCCCCAGACACCTAACCCTCCAACTGCTCCCCAGACACCTAACCCTCCAACTGCTCCCCAGACACCTAACCCTCCAACTGCTCCCCAGACACCTAACCCTCCAACTGCTCCCCAGACACCTAACCCTCCAACTGTTCCCCAGACACCTAACCCTCCAACTGCCCCCCAGACACCTAACCCTCCAACTGCTCCCCAGACACCTAACCCTCCAACTGCTCCCCAGACACCTAACCCTCCAACTGCTCCCCAGACACCTAACCCTCCAACTGCTCCCCAGACACCTAACCCTCCAACTGCTCCCCAGACACCTAACCCTCCAACTGCTCCCAGACACCTAACCCTCCAACTGCTCCCCAGACACCTAACCCTCCAACTGCTCCCCAGACACCTAACCCTCCAACTGCTCCCCAGACACCTAACCCTCCAACTGCCCCCCAGACACCTAACCCTCCAACTGCTCCCCAGACACCTAACCCTCCAACTGTTCCCCAGACACCTAACCCTCCAACTGCCCCCCAGACACCTAACCCTCCAACTGCTCCCCAGACACCTAACCCTCCAACTGCTCCCCAGGCACCTAACCCTCCAACTGCTCCCCAGACACCTAACCCTCCAACTGCTCCCCAGACACCTAACCCTCCAACTGCTCCCAGACACCTAACCCTGCAACTGCTCCCAGACACCTAACCCTCCAACTGCTCCCAGACACCTAACCCTCCAACTGCTCCCCAGACACCTAACCCTCCAACTGCTCCCCAGACACCTAACCCTCCAACTGCTCCCCAGACACCTAACCCTCCAACTGTTCCCCAGACACCTAACCCTCCAACTGCCCCCCAGACACCTAACCCTCCAACTGCTCCCCAGACACCTAACCCTCCAACTGCTCCCCAGACACCTAACCCTCCAACTGCTCCCCAGACACCTAACCCCCCAACTGCTCCCCAGACACCTAACCCTCCAACTGCTCCCCAGACACCTAACCCTCCAACTGCTCCCCAGACACCTAACCCTCCAACTGCTCCCCAGACACCTAACCCTCCAACTGCTCCCCAGACACCTAACCCTCCAACTGCTCCCCAGACACCTAACCCTCCAACTGCTCCCAGACACCTAACCCTCCAACTGCTCCCCAGACACCTAACCCTCCAACTGCTCCCCAGACACCTAACCCTCCAACTGCTCCCCAGACACCTAACCCTCCAACTGCTCCCCAGACACCTAACCCTCCAACTGCTCCCCAGACACCTAACCCTCCAACTGCTCCCAGACACCTAACCCCCCCAACTGCTCCCCAGACACCTAACCCTCCAACTGCTCCCCAGACTCCTAACCCCCCAACTGCTCCCCAGACACCTAACCCTCCAACTGCTCCCCAGACACCTAACCCTGCAACTGCTCCCAGACACCTAACCCTCCAACTGCTCCCCAGACACCTAACCCTCCAACTGCTCCCCAGACACCTAACCCTCCAACTGCTCCCCAGACACCTAACCCTGCAACTGCTCCCAGACACCTAACCCTCCAACTGCTCCCCAGACACCTAACCCTCCAACTGCTCCCCGGACACCTAACCCTCCAACTGCTCCCCAGACACCTAACCCCCCAACTGCTCCCCAGACACCTAACCCTCCAACTGCTCCCCAGACACCTAACCCTCCAACTGCTCCCCAGACACCTAACCCTCCAACTGCTCCCAGACACCTAACCCTCCAACTGCTCCCCAGACACTTAACCCTCCAACTGCTCCCCGGACACCTAACCCTCCAACTGCTCCCGAGACACCTAACCCTCCAACTGCTCCCCAGACACCTAACCCTCCAACTGCTCCCCAGACACCTAATCCTCCAACTGCTGCCTGGGCACCTAACCCTCCAACTGCTCCCCAGACACATAACCCTCCAACTGCTCCCCGGACACCTTACCCTCCAACTGCTCCCCAGACACCTAACCCTCCAACTGCTCCCCAGACACCTAACCCCCCAACTGCTCCCCAGACACCTAACCCTCCAACTGCTCCCCAGACACCTAACCCCCCAACTGCTCCCCAGACACCTAACCCTCCAACTGCTCCCCAGACACCTAACCCTCCAACTGCTCCCCAGACACCTAACCCTCCAACTGCTCCCCAGACACCTAACCCTCCAACTGCTCCCCAGACACCTAACCCCCCAACTGACACCTAACCCTCCAACTGCTCCCCAGACACCTAACCCCCCAACTGACACCTAACCCTCCAACTGCTCCCCAGACACCTAACCCTCCAACTGCTCCCCAGACACCTAACCCCCCAACTGCTCCCCAGACACCTAACTCTCCAACTGCTCCCCAGACACCTAACCCTCCAACTGCTCCCCAGACACCTAACCCTCCAACTGCTCCCCAGACACCTAACCCTCCAACTGCTCCCCAGACACCTAACCCTCCAACTGCTCCCCAGGCACCTAACCCTCCAACTGCTCCCCAGACACCTAACCCTCCAACTGCTCCCCAGACACCTAACCCCCCAACTGCTCCCCGGACACCTAACCCTCCAACTGCTCCCCAGACACCTAACCCTCCAACTGCTCCCCAGGCACTGTAATTAGTTCAGCCCACTGCTCTCCAGACAGTCTACACTTACTGCATAGATGAGTTAACTGTGGAAGAAGAATTCCTATGTGTGTGTAAGAATACCCCGGCCATCTCCCCATATAAAAGATAATAGTAGGTGTATATTTCTGTAATGTCTGACCTCCTTCTTTCTTCTCTCTCAGCCATTGGCTCCCCCGGCGCGCTGCAACAGGCTTACCTCCCTCTGCTCAGCAACACTCAGTGCAAGATGACCTGGGGGTCCTACATTTATACCAGCATGATGTGTGCCGGAGGCCCTGGACCCGCCCCCTGCTCGGTATGACGCCCCCTATATGACGGGTCTATTAGAAATCATTATCTCTTGGAAAAACATGGCGGGTTGACCAGTTTCCTCTCTTTATAAATCATAGTAATATTGTTTATTGCTCCGGTGGCAACCCACCCCACTACCATATGCAGGGGGGGGGGAGTGGTGCACCGGGCCCGGGCTCTGGGAGGTGGGCTCACTCCAACCCGATGGTGACCATTCCAAATACTGCCGGGCCCTACTTGCCGCTCCCGCGGTTTATGTGGCCACGCCAACGCCGAGTGTGCACGGGGGAAAAGAAAAAGCGGATGACCCAATATGTGAAACCTCCCCAGGACGCCACTTCTTGGTTCCAACAGCTCATGCGTGGGCTCTCGTCCAATGACGAGATGTCATTTGGCAGATGACTCTCATTGACTTAAATGGGGAGTGTGCGCTGCTATATCCCGGCATCGAACTCACTCCTGCACCAGCCTATCAGAATGCTTGGGGCGGGAGCGTGCGCATGCGGTTGGGCAGTGATGAACTGGGGCCTAAAAACAGCCCTTGGCCGGCCGGAGACATCCTCGCTGAGCCCCCCACCATGATGCTGGGGCTTTATCATTTGGGGGCTGGGGTTCCCTTGCTTCTGATGCCGCTTCGCCAGGGTGAATAGTGCGCTCCCCATTCATGACAATGAGAGCCACCACAGAATGATGTACGAGAGCCCGCACATACACCGTTGGACAGCGAAAGGTGAGTGTTTATAGGTGTCCCGGGGGTTTCACATAGCGGGACATCCCGATTCGGGATTCATGGGGGGGGGGGGAATTGGCTGGCTGCTGGGGGGATTGTTTTGCTTTAAAATCTTTTAGGCAAAGTTTATTTATTTATTTTTTTAGAATTTAACAAAATATTGTATTTATACATTTGTGTAGGATCAAAACAGGGGGCCCCAGACATTGGGGCTGTATGGGGCTCGCGAAAACTCCTAGTGGTGGCCCTGACCATATGACTGCGTCCAAATAAAACAGCTCAGATGGCCACCCTATATAACAACGCAACCTGAAATATAGGCTAGAATCCAACCCCCCGACCACCAGATGAATGACGTCCATATAAACAGGTCACATGGCCACCCTATATAACAACGCAACCTGAACTATAGGCTATAATCCAACCCACCCAACCACCAGATGAATGACGTCCATATAAACAGGTCAGGTGGCCACTCTATATAACAACGCAACCTGAACTATAGGCTAGAATCCAACCCACCCGACCACCAGACGAATGACGTCCATATAAACAGCTCAGGTGGCCACTCTATATAACAACGCAACCTGAACTATAGGCTAGAATCCAACCCACCCGACCACCAGACGAATGACGTCCATATAAACAGGTCAGGTGGCCACCCTATATAACAACGCAACCTGAACTATGGGCTAGAATCCAACCCACCCGACCACCAGACGAATGACGTCCATATAAACAGCTCAGATGGCCACCCTATATAACAACGCAACCTGAACTATAGGCTAGAATCCAACCCACCCGACCACCAGACGAATCACGTCCATATAAACAGCTCAGATGGCCACTCTATATAACAACGCAACCTGAACTATAGGCTAGAATCCAACCCACCCGACCACCAGACGAATGACGTCCATATAAACAGGTCAGGTGGCCACCCTATATAACAACGCAACCTGAACTATGGGCTAGAATCCAACCCACCGGACCACCAGATGAATGACGTCCATATAAACAGCTCAGATGGCCACTCTATATAACAACGCAACCTGAACTATAGGCTAGAATCCAACCCACCCGACCACCAGACGAATGACGTCCATATAAACAGGTCAGGTGGCCACCCTATATAACAACGCAACCTGAACTATGGGCTAGAATCCAACCCACCGGACCACCAGATGAATGACGTCCATATAAACAGGTCACATGGCCACCCTATATAACAACGCAACCTGAACTATGGGCTAGAATCCACCCCACCCGACCACCAGATGAATGACGTCCATATAAACAGGTCACATGGCCACCCTATATAACAACGCAACCTGAACTATGGGCTAGAATCCACCCCACCCGACCACCAGACGAATGACGTCCATATAAACAGGTCAGGTGGCCACCCTATATAACAACGCAACCTGAACTATGGGCTAGAATCCAACCCACCCGACCACCAGATGAATGACGTCCATATAAACAGGTCACATGGCCACCCTATATAACAACGCAACCTGAACTATGGGCTAGAATCCAACCCACCCGACCACCAGATGAATGACGTCCATATAAACAGGTCAGGTGGCCACCCTATATAACAACGCAACCTGAACTATGGGCTAGAATCCAACCCACCCGACCACCAGATGAATGACGTCCATATAAACAGGTCACATGGCCACTCTATATAACAACGCAACCTGAACTATAGGCTAGAATCCACCCCACCCGACCACCAGACGAATGACGTCCATATAAACAGGTCAGGTGGCCACCCTATATAACAACGCAACCTGAACTATAGGCTAGAATCCAACCCAGCCGACCACCAGATGAATGACGTCCATATAAACAGGTCACATGGCCACCCTATATAACAACGCAACCTGAACTATAGGCTATAATCCAACCCACCCAACCACCAGATGAATGACGTCCATATAAACAGCTCAGATGGCCACTCTATATAACAACGCAACCTGAACTATGGGCTAGAATCCAACCCACCCGACCACCAGATGAATGACGTCCATATAAACAGGTCAGGTGGCCACCCTATATAACAACGCAACCTGAACTATAGGCTAGAATCCAACCCACCCGACCACCAGATGAATGACATATAAACAGCTCAGGATGAGGGACATTGCAGCAGTGTAACAGTTACAAGACTATAAACACTTGGAAGAGGCAAATGAATCATTTATTGCTGCAGATCTGCATGTTACATGTCAAAGAGGGACAAATGAGAACAACGAGGGACAACGGGACACGGACTCAAAAGCAGGACAGTCCCTCCAAATCAGGGACACTTGGCAGGTATCCACGCCCACTCATTGAGGTATAGATAGAACTGTGTAGGTATCCCACTACTCTGTAGTTCCTAATTTATCTTTAAAAGTATCAGAGCATTGGAGATGCAGAGAAACAATAAGGAGAAACAGTGGGCGTGGCAACGGAGATGTGATGCAAGCACACTGTGATGAGTGTGAGATGAGAGAGGAGGCTGGGGTTTTCAGAGCTGTAAGGAGAGGCAGCCAATCAGGACGTCTGGGCAGGGAATGGGAGGGGTCAGTTCTTGGCTCTCTGGAGGTCGATTGACGGACCAGGTCAGCGCGGTGGGGACGTAAAGCTGAATACAGGTTAGAAAAGGAAGTAGAGGTAGACAGGGGAAGTCTAATCACTGTTGGCCATAGAGAGCGATATAACAGCTCAGGTTGAACCTCGAACCCCAAATGTAAATGTTATAGTAAGTTATACAATAGTTACAGTACAATAACTATAAATGTAAATGTTATAGTAAGTTATACATTAGTTACAGTACAATAACTATAAATGTAAATGTTATAGTAAGTTATACATTAGTTACAGTACAATAACTATGTAAATGTTATAGTGAGTTATACATTAGTTACAGTACAATAACTATAAATGAAAATGTTATAGTAAGTTATACATTAGTTACAGTACAATAACTATAAATGTAAATGTTATAGTAAGTTATACATTAGTTACAGTACAATAACTATAAATGTAAATGTTATAGTAAGTTATACATTAGTTACAGTACAATAACTATAAATGTAAATGTTATAGTAAGTTATACATTAG
Organism: Gastrophryne carolinensis; assembly: GCA_027917425.1. NCBI lineage: Eukaryota > Metazoa > Chordata > Amphibia > Anura > Microhylidae > Gastrophryne > Gastrophryne carolinensis. The sequence goes on from CM051234.1 coordinate 8,122,204, forward strand.
TTACAGTACAATAACTATAAATGTAAATGTTATAGTAAGTTATACATTAGTTACAGTACAATAACAATAAATGTTATAATGGTAAGAGAGAGATAATGGAGAGATAAATAGAGATATAAGGGAGGATACTTATGCTTGCTTCATCCTCGTAAGGGGCCCATCCATTGTGTCTTCACTAATCATGCAGCTTCCTAATCTATTGAACACTAGGGGGAGCATTCCCCGCCTCTTGGGGGTGTCTGCAAAGATCGTCCCACATCCGGCCTCTATGATATTAGATGTATATTTTATAAAGGGTATAACTCCCACAATATAAATGTTATCATATTGTAACCAAGAAATTCATGATCCCCAATGATTTCTTAGTTAAATGAACCTAAACACCAAATACATATCATACAGAGTCTGATACTATGCGGATTATCAGGTTCTGGACAAAATATATATGTCATGTTTGATATCAAATAAAAGGCCTTATAGTCCTGAATAAGACTCTCTCTTCAATATAGTCGTAACTGATATATTTTAAGAATTACACAGCTCTTCCACAAATAATATTCAATACTCATGTCCAATGTGTATTTGTGTCTGAGTCTGGGGGCCTAATTAGGAATTCAAGGATTTCTTTTCATGGAAGGAAGCTTTTGAGGTAGCTTTTTGGCAGCTAGGTGTGAATATAGTCTATTGGATTCATGGGGCATGGTCTGTTTTCTTATAGACATGGCAGGATGTTAGACTACTATTTGAGTGTTAATTTGAGGGACAGCTGTCCTTTAACAGTTAGAAATATAAAAAGTCAGTATGTGTAACCTGTGATCTAGGAGATGTTCACCTGCTCTCCTCCATTTCTAGGGTGACTCTGGTTCCCCCCTCGTGTGCCAGAGGAACGGAGCCTGGACCCTGGCTGGTGTCGTGTCCTGGGGCAGCGGAATGTGTTCCATGGCTTATCCCACAGTCTTCACCCGAGTCAGCATCCTAAGGTCCTGGATAGACAAGATCATCGCTGTCAACTGACTCCCTACACGTCTGATGCCTCCATAACTGGTCAGCTGACCCCATACACGTCTGATGCCTCCATAACTTGTCAACTGACTCTTCTGATGCCTCCATAACTGGTCAGCTGACCCCGTACACTTCTGATGCCTCAATAACTTGTCAGCTGACCCCATACACGTCTGACGCCTCAATAACTTGTCAGCTGACCCCATACACGTCTGACGCCTCCATAACTTGTCAGCTGACCCCATACACGTCTGACGCCTCCATAACTTGTCACCTGACCCCATACACGTCTGACGCCTCCATAACTTGTCAGCTGACCCCATACACGTCTGACGCCTCCATAACTTGTCAGCTGACCCCATACACGTCTGACGCCTCCATAACTTGTCAGCTGACCCCATACACTTCTAATGCCTGAATAACTTGTCAGCTGACTCCGTACATGTCTGATGCCTCCATAACTTGTCAGCTGACCCCATACACTTCTGATGCCTGAATAACTTGTCAGCTGACCCCATACACTTCTGATGCCTGAATAACTTGTCAGCTGACTCCATACATGTCTGATGCCTCCATAACTTGTCTGTAAGATATTTCTAAATAAATGTGTGTTTTTTTAGAAGCTTCCGGTTTATACACAAAGATGTGGGCATTGGAAGCAGTAGGCTCCTTCTCCTGAACTCTGAGAGAGGATACTCCTGAGGTCCATGACTTCAAGTGATATGGGGATCCACAAGGCTGGCTTCAGGTTTATCTGTGGCCTTGGGCAACAGGGGCCCTTTTCATTGTCTCAGGTCACATGGCACATTGTGTCATGTCATCTTTCAGCTCTGCTGCCACTGATGGGTCCTTCTTTACCACTAATAGTCTGCCAGTCCTTACCAACTTCTCTGCTGCTGCTGATGGTCCTCTGGTTCGTATTCTTTGGGCCTTGGTGACTTCCCCACTGAAAATTCCATTGCTGCTGCTGATGGTCCTCTGGTTCTTATTCTTTGGGCCTAGGTGTCTTCCCCACTGAATATTCCATTGCTGCTGCTGATGGTCCTCTGGTTCTTATTCTTTGGGCCTAGGTGTCTTCCCCACTGAACATTCCATTGCTGCTGCTG